>JAIGNY010000258.1:2497500-2572500 GCA_020152595.1 Chiridota heheva
GCGGCACCTACACTGGCGGAACCTACACTAGCGGCACCTACACTAGCGGCACCTACACTAGCGACCAAGGATGCTTAGTGATTGACTATGTTTTTGTTTCAAGTGATCTTTTTATGCAAACATCTGATTTTAAAATTATTGCAAAAACAGAGTCAAAACACATGCCGTTATCTTGTACCATCAACTGTCACTTTGATTAGAATAGGCAAGAAGAGATTAATCATAATCATGATGCAGTTTTACTAAAGTATAAACTTCCTCTCTAGGGACTTGTTAGTAATTTAAGTGCCATGGACATTAGTGGTGAAGTAAAGAGCGTGATATCATCCGATAATGTGAATATTGATGTTTTGTTAGATTGTTTAAAGAGTACCCTGTATTTAATTGGTTATGATATGAAAAAAAGACAAGTTTCACATGAAGTTTTAAGGAAAAAGTGCAACCCCGGTGGTTTGACGAAGATTGTATACAGTAGGTGCAAAAGCAGAGAAATGGCACAAATTAAGAAACTATAGACGTGACAGATCATCCGAGTCTTTGCATGTGTATTTGGAAAGTAGAAATTATTTTAAAAGGCTTTGCAGAGACAAGAAGAGTTATCAAAATAATTCCATTTCTGAACTAGTTTCTTCAGTTAATGAATAATTCTAAAGATTTTTGGTCTACTTTATTAAAGAAATATGCTGGTATTAGAAATACAAGTAAGCACACATGGGTACACAAGAATATATTATTTAGTTATGGTTTTGGTTATGTATGGCTCTGTCCAGAAATTACGGACAAGTCAATTTTTAAAATGTTTACTTAGAGGGTTTTAGGTCCAAAACTGGGAAAGCAAAATTTGCACTTACAGTAAGCTAGATACATATGCTAAGTATACTGCACCTTTACTATCGAACCATATATCTTAAATATCTGCAATTATAAAAAGATCTATTTAGTTAATTTTCATTGTTCAGGACATAACCAAGCGATTGAAGCAGGTAGAAGGGAAAAGTTTGACAGAGAAAATTGTTTATGTTCTTTATGTTGTAATGTTGAAGTTAAAGATGAATTCCATTTTTGTCTAAATGTACAAGATATTCTGATTTGAGATACAAGCTTTTGCCAAACCTTGTTTTGAACCCCTCATATAATAATTTGGTTTTGCCTATGCAACGTAAAAATGACATTCATAACATTGCTTATTTTAAATTGTATGAATTGACTCAATGAAAAGAGCTGTTTGAAGGGGTAACATTCTCATAAGGTCCTTATGTCTACATCTCCATTCATTGAAGTCCTTATGTAAACATCGCCATTCATTGAAGTCCTTATGTAAACATCTCCATTCATTGAAGTCCTTATGTAAACATCTCCATTCATTGAAGTCCTTATGTAAACATCTCCATTCATTGAAGTCCTTATGTATATATCTCCATTCATTAAAGTCCTTATGTATATATCTCCATTCATTGAAGTCCTTATGTAAACATCTCCATTCATTAAAGTCCTTATGTATATATTCCATTCATTGAAGTCCTTATGTAAACATCTCCATTCATTGAAGTCCTTATGTAAACATCTCCATTCATTGAAGTCCTTATGTAAACATCTCCATTCATTAAGGTCCTTATGTATATATCTCCATTCATTGAAGTCCTTATGTATATATGTATCTCCATTCATGAAGTCCTTATGTATACATCTCCATTCATTGAAGTCCTTATGTATATATCCCCATTCATTGAAGTCCTTATGTAAACATCTCCATTCATTAAAGTCCTTATGTATATATCTCCATTCATTGAAGTCCTTATGTAAACATCTCCATTCATTGAAGTCCTTATGTAAACATCTCCATTCATTGAAGTCCTTATGTAAACATCTCCATTCATTGAAGTCCTTATGTAAACATCTCCATTCATTAAAGTCCTTATGTATATATCTCCATTCATTGAAGTCCTTATGTAAACATCTCCATTCATTGAAGTCCTTATGTAAACATCTCCATTCATTAAAGTCCTTATGTATATATCTCCATTCATGAAGTCCTTATGTATATATCTCCATTCATTGAAGTCCTTATGTATATATCTCCATTCATTGAAGTCCTTATGTATATATCTCCATTCATTGAAGTCATTATGTATATATCTCCATTCATTGAAGTCCTTATGTAAACATCTCCATTCATTGAAGTCCTTATGTATATATCTCCATTCATTGAAGTCCTTATGTATATATTCCATTCATTGAAGTCCTGATGTATATGTCTCCATTCATTGAAGTCCTAATGTATATATTCCATTCATTAAAGTCCTTATGTATATATCTCCATTCATTGAAGTCCTTATGTATATATCTCCATTCATTGAAGTCCTTATGTATATATCTCCATTGATTGAAGTCCTTATGTATATATCTCCATTCATTGAAGTCCTTATGTATGTATCTCCATTCATTGAAGTCCTTATGTTTATATCTCCATTCATGAAAGTCCTTATGTATATATCTCCATTCATTGAAGTCCTTATGTAAATATTTCCATTCATGAAGTCCTTATGTATATATCTCCATTGATTGAAGTCCTTATGTATATATCTCCATTGATTGAAGTCCTTATGTATATATCTCCATTCATTGTGGTCATTATGTATATATTCCATTCATTGAAGTCCTGATGTATATATCTCCATTCATTGAAGTCCTTATGTATATATCTCCATTCATTGAAGTCCTTATGTATATATCTCCATTCATTGAAGTCCTTATGTATATATCTCCATTCATTGAAATCCTTATGTATATATCTCCATTCATTGAAGTCCTTATGTAAACATCTCCATTCATTAAGGTCCTTATGTATATATTTCCATTCATTGAAGTCCTTATGTATATATCTCCATTCATTGAAGTCCTTATGTATATATCTCCATTCATTGAAGTCCTTATGTATATATCTCCATTCATTGAAGTCCTTATGTATATATCTCCATTCATTGAAGTCCTTTTGTTTATATCTCCATTCATTAAAGTCCTTATGTATATATCTCCATTCATTGAAGTCCTTTATTTATCTCCATTCATGAAGTCCTTATGTTTATATCTCCATTCATTGAAGTCCTTATGTATTAATCTCCATTCATGAAGTCCTGATGTGTATATTTCCATTCATGAAGTCCTTATGTATATATCTCCATTGATTGAAGTCCTTATGTATATATCTCCATTGATTGAAGTCCTTATGTATATATCTCCATTCATTGAAGTCCTTATGTATATATTCCATTCATTGAAGTCCTGATGTATATATCTCCATTCATTGAAGTCCTTATGTATATATTCCATTCATTGAAGTCCTTATGTATATATCTCCATTCATTGAAGTCCTTATGTATATATCTCCATTCATTGAAGTCCTTATGTATATATCTCCATTCATTGAAGTCCTTATGTATATATCTCCATTCATTGAAGTCCTTATGTATATATCTCCATTCATTGAAGTCCTTATGTTTATATCTCCATTCATTAAAGTCCTTATGTATATATCTCCATTCATTGAAGTCCTTATATTAATTCCATTCATGAAGTCCTTATGTATATATTTCCATTCATGAAGTCCTTATGTATATATCTCCATTGATTAAAGTCCTTATGTATATATCTCCATACATTGAAGTCCTTATGTATATATCTCCATTCATTGAAGTCCTTATGTATATATCTCCATTCATTGAAGTCCTTATATTTATATCTCCATTCATTAAAGTCCTTATGTATATATCTCCATTCATTGAAGTCCTTACGTATTAATCTCCATTCATGAAGTACTTATGTATATATCTCCATTCATGAAGTCCTTATGTATATATCTCCATTGATTGAAGTCCTTATGTATATATCTCCATTCATGAAGTCCTTATGTATATATCTCCATTCATTGAAGTCCTTATGTATATACCTCTATTCATCCAATTGGTATCCATAACTTAAAACCTCGCTGTATGTATATTTTCTTTTGTTATTGCTGTTATGGGCCGGTGGCCTACATACTGTATGATTGAATAAATACATTATTGTGTGCAATTCTGATATACCGTTAATGGTGTTTACATCATGTAGCACTTTCACTTTAAGCCACGCCCAACATGTAGATTAATGACATCTGTTGATAACATAAGCATGTACATAACAACGAAAAAATGTATCGAAATGGTCACACAGTTGCTCATTTATCACTTTTTCAAAATTTTCACTTTAATTCCCACCCACCTAATAATATGCATGATTCACCGCCATTAGGTGACATTAGGTCACATCTGCAGACCATAAGCTATCTGTATACCACACATGTACCTCCAGTTAATATTATTTGAAATATCATGTTTACTTGTGCTTTTTGTTTACAAAATCATCTTAAACCCCGCTCACTACACATATTAATAAAATTCAACATTTTCATAGCATGAAGAAAAAAAAACACTAGCAAATATCATTATTATAACAAATAATAAACAGACATCTGATTCTCAAAATAAGAGCATTTCAAGATTTTTATATTAAGTCCCGCCCACTCATTAATATGCATAACATCACCATCAAATACAGTAAGGCACATCTACAGACCATGGGCTATATGTGTGCCACATATGAACCGAATCCCATGTATAGTTCTTGAGATACCGTGTTTACAAGCTCTTTTTAACAAAATCATGTTAAGCCCCGCCCACTACACATAATAATGAAATTCAACATTTTTACATTGTGAACATGTACATACCAACTAACATCATAATCATCCCCAATATGAAACAAAACAGACATGCGGTTGTTAAAATATAAACCTTTCAAGATTTGTACTTTATGCCCTGCCTACACATTAATATGAATATCAACACCAAAAACAATAGGGCACATCATGGGCTATATGTGTACTACATATGAACCAAATCCCATGTATAGTTCTTGAAATACCACGTTTACGAGCTCTTTTCAACAAAATCATCTTAAGCCCCGCCCACCACACATATTAATGAAATTCAACATTTTTATACCATGAAAACATACACACTAGAAACATCATTATTATAACAAATAATAAACAAAACAGACATGCAGTTGTTGAAATATGAGCATTTCAAGATTTTTATATTAAGCCCCACCTACTCATTAATATGCATGATATCACAGCCAAAAACAATAGGGTACATCTACAGCGCATGGGCTATCTGTGTACCAAATATGACATGGAACCAGTTTACCGTTTTTGAGATATCGTGTTTACAAGCTCTTTTAACCGTTTTTGAGATATCGTGTTTACAAGCTCTTTTAATCAAAATCATATTAAGCCCTGCCCACTATGCATATTAACGAAATTCAACGTTTTTACATCATGAACATGTATGATACCAATGAACAACATAATTAAACCAAATATGAAACAAAACAGACATGCGGTTGTTAAAATATGAGCATTTCAAGATTTTACATTAAGCCCCACCTACTCATCAATATCTATGACATCACCATTAAATACAATAGGGCACATCTACATACCATGGATTATCTGTGTACCACACATGACATGAATCCAGAGTACCATTCTTGAGATACTGTGTTTACAAGCTATTTCCAGCAAAAACATATTAATCCCAGCCCACTGCATAGTAATGAATTTCATTTTTTGTATACATTGTGAACATGACATACCAGCTAACATCATAATTAAATTAAATATGAAACAAAACAGACAAATGCTTGTTAAAATATTAACATTTCTAAGATTTTTACATTAGGCACCGCCCACTCATTAATATGCATGACATCACCATCAAAACAATAGGGCACATTTATGGACCATGGGCTATCTATGTACCACATATGACATGAATCCAGTGTATCGTTTTGAGATATCGCGTTTATGAGCTGGCCAACACAAATATATACACACACACACACACCCATGTGTATCTGGTGGAAATCTCAGACACACTATTCAAACTATCAAAACGTGGACTTCTTCTGTGAGCATCATTCCATTAAAATTTTGCATTGCATAGATACTTCAGCAGACCAATATATAAGGCTTCATGTGAAAATGCATGAACATTTTCTGGAAACAAATTATTTTCCTAAAAAACTGAACTTTACATGATAAATTGAAATTGAGGACATATGCACTTAATTCTTGTATCCGAAATTTACTATCAAATCGTGGATGTAATCTATTATTTTGTAATGGTACCATGGATATTTTTGGAGAGTTCCATTGGAAACGTCGACATACTTATTAACATAGACAAATATATTACGGCTCTGTCTGTCGATTTGTCGTATGGAACTTAGGTGGTCAATTTCATCAACAAGGGTTGTAATCTTAGATTCATTAGGTAGATGTTTGGTGCAAAATTGCAGATAATAAAAACCTTCAATCTTGTCATCTTTTAAAAAAAGGATTAATTTACTGCAATTGAATACTTTTTCCAGTCTTCTAGACTGAAGTGAAACCATGGATGTATCATGATACTTGATATGATACATGGCATATATGATACTGATACCATAAACTGCTATACACTCAAACCCTAATGTGTTTGGATGCACTATAACCGTGGACATAACACGTACCTTACACTTAATCCATAAGGCTGCATTCAAAATATAGCTATTATACAATTTTTAACTTTGGCCTGTATTAAAAAAGTAGACATTATAATTGGCATTCAATTTATGCAGATGCATTGAAACCGTGGACATACACCATACTTTTAGTTTATTGGGCTACATCGGAAAGGTGAACATTACGCTTTTTAATTTGTGAAGCTGCATTTAAACCGTGGATATTACACTTCACATAAAATTTTTGGTGCTGCACTCAAACCATAGACATTACACTTCACATTAGATTTGTGGGGCTGCATTCAAATTGTGGACATACACCTTATTTTTAGTTCGTCAGGCTACATTGGAAACATGGACATTACGTTTATTAATTTATGAGGCTGCATTTAAACTGTGGACATAACACTTCACAAAAGATTTGTGGTGCTGCATTTAAACCGTGGACATTCCACTTCACATAAGATTTGTGGTACTGCATTCAAACCTTGGACATTACACTTCATATTAGATTTGTGGGGCTTCATTCAATCAGTGACATTACACTTCATTTTAGATTTGTGGGACTGCATTCAAACCGTGGACATTACACCTATTAGATTTGTGGGACTGCATTCAAACCGTGTACATTACACCTATTAGATTTGTGGGCTGTATTCAAACCGTGGACATTACACTTCATTTTAGATTTGTTGGGACTGCATTCAAACGTGGACATTACACCTATTAGATTTGTGAGGCTGTATTTAAACTGTGGACATTACACTTCATTTTAGATTTGTGGGACTGCATTCAAACCGTGGACATTACACCTATTAGATTTGTGGGCTGTATTCAAACCGTGGACATTACACTTCATTTTAGATTTGTGGGACTGCATTCAAACCGTGGACATTACACCTATTAGATTTGTGGGCTGTATTCAAACCGTGGACATTACACCTATTAGATTTGTGGGCTGTATTCAAACCGTGGACATTACACTTCATTTTAGATTTGTGGGACTGCATTCAAACCGTGTACATTACACCTATTAGATTTGTGGGCTGTATTCAAACCGTGGACATTACACTTCATTTTAGATTTGTGGGACTGCATTCAAACCGTGGACATTACACCTATTAGATTTGTGGGGCTACATTCAAACCGTGGACATTACACCTATTAGATTTGTGGGACTGCATTCAAACCGTGGACATTACACCTATTAGATTTGTGGGACTGCATTCAAACCGTGGACATTACACCTATTAGATTTGTGGGCTGTATTCAAACCGTGGACATTACACTTCATTTTAGATTTGTGGGGACTGCATTCAAACCGTGGACATTACACTTTATATTAGATTTGTGGGGCTACATTCAAACCGTTGACATTACACTTTATATTCAATTTGTAGGCCAGCATTCAAACCGTGGACATTACACCTCCTATTAGATTTGTGGGCTGTTTTCAAACCGTGGACATTACACTTCAAATTTACATTACATGGACATTACATGTTATGATTAATTCGTGGGGTTGCATTGAAGCCGTTGAGAACCTTACACTTAATTCGTGAAGCTTCATTGTGGACCTGCATTCAAACCCTGGACATTGCAATTAACACTTCACTTGTGGGGTTGGATTGAAATTATGGTCACACAAGCAAAAGTTGGTTTGTTTGCTACATTTAAAGCTTGCAAAATACAGTTTAGTATTAAATTATTATATCTAGTTGAACAATGGTGGAAAAAATTTGCTGAAATAGAAAAAGCTCTAGAAAATAGTGGGTGCTTTATGACAAAAAGGAGTTTATCCAGAAAATTCAAAAACAACCTTTAACACTAACATGAAATAAAATTATTTATGTAATAACTACCGTTATCATAGCAGACTGCCATTTTGAGAGGCACCACATTCTGGAATACATAACATGATCTTTGTAAACATCGATTTTGACATCTTTCATATACACCAGGAGCAACAAGAATATTTCCAGTAATTATAAAACATCACGTTTTTTTTAAACAGTGAATAATACGTTCCTGTGCTCATAGCAATAGTTGAATTGCAATAGGAAGATTCTGACTAGTCCAGCAGAGAGATACATGTATATATGATACAGTCACAAGCATGAAAATTGCAGTGGTAAAAACAATGGAAAGGTGCAAGTTATAGGACGATCGTAGATTTTTCCCTTAACCAAAATGGCAGTCATTTTTCAAAATGGCCACCATCTGGAGATATGTTGCCTATTTTTGGCATTTGGTATTTTCATGATACAAGCATAAAATTTGGCACACAGTATGAAAAACCTCCTTAGTGATATTATTATCTACAGGAAGATCACAAATCATCCATTAACCAAGATGGCGGCTGTTTTAAAAAATTTGTACCTATCTGCTGTACTACTATCTATAACATTCATCCCACAATGTCAACCAATTCCTAAAAATGTTTTATACTATTGACATGCCTCTCATTCACTTTAAAAATAACAATCACAACTATACATTTGCATGCAGGAACAGGAATAACTTACAAATAAATAAAAAAAGTACTGTATTACTTGTATGTACTTCATATTACACAAGAAATTTAACTTTTGGCAACATTATCCAGTTTGTGACCTTATCACCTTGTTAAAGCATAGCATATTGATTTTTGTTCAGCTGCTTCTACTACTTCAAGGGGCTGATCTCCCCCTCTTCCCCCTCCCTATTTCGGAAAATGTATGTTTGTCTCATTTTAAATCTTAATATGTTGGCCAGTAACATAATGAGAAGTGATGAACCACTACTTCCATCTACTTCATTTACTTCTACACCACTGAGTTGAGGGTTGTATTTCCTACAGTCTAGCAAAGTTAACCTATGTTATAGGAGATATAAAAAGCTACCTTTTAATCTATAGTAGCAAAATGGAATCAAAACAGCCTTCAAAATAAATTTCTATGACCGAAATATTTGTTTTTATACCTTTAAAAATCGGTATTTGATCTTTAAAGAACTCTATTATGTTTCTTTACCTTTAAAATTCCAATGTGTTTCTCTTTCGCTTTGTATGCTTACATTTTGGAAAGCATCTTTCAAATTTTGTTTAGATATTGTCTTATTTCCCTGACAATGCTTTGTTCTGAATGATTTTTTATATGATTATTATTATTATTTAAACATTTATAACGCGCACACGTATATGTAAAAACATAAGCTATGGCGCTGTACATATAGCCAAACAAGGTATGAAACAAAAAGACAAATCAGCAATTGAAACCTTAAACAAAAAGCAACAAATTAAATCCTAAAAAAGTCAAATGAAAAATAAGACGGATAATTAAGGTATAAACAAAAGTAAAAGACAAATATAGTAAAAGTAGCAATTAAGATGTAAGTCCTAAAAACCTTAAATGACTAAAAACCAACAGATTAAATCCTAAAAAAGTGAAGTGAAAATAAAATAGATGGAAGTACGGACAAATCAATAAACACAAGAGCTAAAAAAGAAATAAATACATCAAAGACTAAATATGGATAAAAGGCTGTTAATAAAAAAATTAATAGCACAAACATTTAAAAATAAAGGTCTTAAGATTTGATTTAAATCCACTGGCAGTAATGGAGTTGCATATTGCTGACGGAAGTGCATTTCACAGTTTGGGGGCATAAGCACAGAAAGCTCTATCGCGAAGGATTTACAGCCAGTACGTGGGATATTTAAAATCAAATTATCATGCGAACGCAAAGACGTTAATGTATGATGGTGCAGTTCCATGTAGTGCCTTGTAAGTAAGTAATAAAATCTTAAAGTCAATTCGTTCTTTGATCGGAAACCAGTGGAGGAGTTTGAAAGCAGAGGGTATACTGTCATATTTATTCAAAAGGAGGATAATACAGGCTGCCATATTCTGAATGCGCTGAAACCTATTCAAGGATGAACTAGGAAGTCTGTATAACAGTGAATTACAATAATCAAAATGTGAGGTGACAAGTGCCTGTACAAAGGCATAGAAAAAACATTGTCCAAATAAGCTCCAAGCCACTTGACATCGTTTAATACACAAGTAATAACAGAATCATTGACATTTATACAGTTTATATCAAGTTAAAGAGTTGACTTCGAGAACCAAGAAGGATAAACTTAGTTTTTGTATTGTTCATATCAAGTCGATTTGTGTTCATCCAGGTCTTGACATCATTTAAGCAATTCTCCTTAGCTTAAACAGCACTTAGTTCCAAGTCAGTATTTCCTGGTTTAAAATTCAAATACAGGCATGATCATCGGCCGTGATCGTCGGCCGTGACCGTCGGCCGTGACCGTCGGGCGTGACCGTCGGGCGTGACCGTCGGGCGTGACCGTCGGGCGTGACCGTCGGGCGTGACCGTCGGGCGTGACCGTCGGGCGTGACCGCCGGGCGTGACCGTCGGGCGTGACCGTCGGGCGTGACCACCGGGCGTGACCACCGGGCGTGACCGTCGGGCGTGACCGTCGGGCGTGACCACCGGGCGTGACCATCGGGCGTGACCATCGGGCATGACCATGAATGCTCTAACAGTCAGATTTGTTGTTTTTCACAGACGATCCACATCATCTCATTTCATTCTTGTTATATTCTTTTCTTTATTGAATAAACAAAAACTATTAAAACTTCTTTTATATTAATGCTTCTGATAAACTTGGTGGCATAGTAACATGAATATTTTTAAACATGAATTTTTATATGATCTGCCTTTGGAGTTCCAAAACATATTGTTTTATTTATACCTTTTTCGTTGTGATTTATGCGTAACACATAATCATTGAATTTCAAACTTTTTTTGGTTACATCTCTGCAAACAGGCAAATAGAAATGCATAAATTTGAAAAGTTTCCTGAGAGATCAAAACATCCTATCTTCTTTTTATAATTCTAATTCATGTTTTAACAAATGTTTGGTTATGGTTTATGAAGATTGGACACTGTCATTCATTAAAAAGTAATCTGCAACATCTAAAAACAAAATCATACACTTCCAATTTTTGCTAGAAACAAAACAAAATTGGCAACTTAAAGCGTTGTTTGATCATTTCCACTTTTCCAAATCATATCGAAATGATAAACCGGTCTTTCTTCTTCGAGTGCCTGATTTTTGTTTACATGTCTGGTTTACATGTTACTTTGTTTCAGATTGTAAGGTTTTATTTCGGCAACAATCCTTTATGTTTCGCCGTGATCTGCTTGCAAGTGCTTCTGCTTTCTTTCTTTTGCATTCTTCGATGTGTCCTTTGCCTGGAATGCTGTTTTTGTGTATGTGTTTTCCAAGATGCTTCATAACTGCTCTTACATCCACTTCACTCCAATACCTCTTCGTGGGTGTCGTTTTGGAATGTTTGGTTTGTTCCAATATTATATCTGTTTAAGAAGAACATAATAACTAGAACGGTAAATACCGTCATGGTTTGCATGCCCATGCAAATTGACACCCATATCATTTGACCTGGCCAATTATAAAAATGGCATCTCACAATATGTCCCACATGACATCCCATGTCCCATATGGCATCTCACCCCATCCCATCCCTTGTCCTGCATGGCATTCCACCAAATCTCCCACATGGCATCCCACCCCATGTCCCATGTGGTATTCCACCATATGACCCACATGGCATCCCATCCTATGACCCACTTGGCATCCCACCCTATGCCCCACATGGATCCCATCCCATGTGTCAAATGACATCCCACCCCAATTCCCACATGACATCCCATGTCCCACATGGCATTCCACCATATCTCCCACATGGCATTCCACCATATCTCCCACATGGCACTCCACGATACAGTATGTCTCACATGGCATTCTACCATATGTCCTAAATGGCATTCCACCATATGTCCCACATGGCATCCCACCCTATGACCCACATGGCATCCCACCCTATGTCCCACATGGATCCCATTCTACATGTATATCCCACATTAATCCAACCATATGTACCACATAACATCCCTTTTATTTCCCACATGGCATCCCTCCCTGTCTCCCACATGGCATCTCTCCCTACTATGTCCCCCATGGCATCCCACCATGTCCTGCATCAGTGGCTTCCCACCTGATGTCCCACTTGATGTCCCACATTGGATCCCACCATATGTTCCACATGATATTCATCCCAATGTCCTAATGACATCCTACTTTATGTCCCACATGGCATCACATCCCATGTCCCATGGCCTCCTACCCTATGTTCCACATAGCCTTCTACCCTATGTCACACAGGGCATCCCAACCTATGTCACACTGTGTGTTACTTGTGGTGTCACACTGTGTGTTACTCGTAGCATCCCACTTCATGTCCCACATGGCATCCCAGCCCATTCCATAGCAATCCACCCTATGTCCCCGTGGTATTCCACCATATATCCTAAATGGCATTCCACCCTGTTCCACATGGCATCTCACCCCATGTCCCAGATGGCATCCCACCCCATGTCCCACATGGCATCCCAACCTATGTCCCACATGACATCCAAGTCTCATCCTAGCTATCAGTCCCTGATTGAGCATACTATGTGTCAGTTTATATAATAACTTACATGCAAATGGCGTGTTGATTAAGGAAAAAAGGCAGAGTCAAATAATTAGGCCTGATATAGCCATTGGTGTATACTGCATGGTATATATTATATCATTTGTCTCGTATGGCCCCCATCCATGTCTCAGATGGCATCCCTCCCTATGTTCATATGGAGTCACATCCTGTCACACTCCCTGACTGAGCATACTAAATAAAAAAGTCTGGTCAGTTCACATACTGTAGCAACTTAATGCAAATGACCACAATAATAAAGGCAGAGTTTAATAATCATAACTGATACGACCATTGGTGGCCAAATATTTTGAAGAATTTTAAGGATTTTAAATCTCCAGTGCTACGAGAGAGACACTTGAGAATCTCTGAAGAATATTGGAAAATTAAATCATTTTACATTTATCTTCTAAGGAAATAGCAAATGTTTTGTAGACTTCTTAAGGAAACTGTATTCTTCAATCTGTCCTAAGTGTCTCTTAAAAATTTTAACATTTTGTAAGGAAATTCTAGCCTTCCATAAGGATATCTGAAGAAACTTTTTCTGAGGAACTCTGAAGAAACTTTAACATTTTCTGAGGAATTCTCAAATACTTTAACATTTCTAAGGAAATCTCAGGAAAAACTGTGGACGACTTGACGGACAGCCAGATGGAAGAAATCGCTATTACATAGGTTTGCATTATGCTTCGCATGCTCACCAAAAATCAAAGCAATACATAACCTCTTCTGTACATATTTTCTTTCTTTGTTATTCAATTTAATCTATACTGTAGGACAGAATAATATGAATAGTCGATCAAATATGGAATTAAATGATAAGTTAAGAAAAGAAATTTGTAGTTTTTGACAAATGATAAGGTTCATCATAGGTAAAGTAATCAAATATATCTACATAGTTGCAAAAGTTCCATTTAGAGTGGCTACAATATGCACATTATTGTCTAATGATTTGCTTGTAATCATGAAATAGTTCATCATCTCTTGTGGTCTTGCTTTTATTAATAAAAATGGGCAAATATTAATACAAATCAGTTTTTACCTTCTGTCTCAACACAAGGGAGGTTTCTGCATGTAGGTGCGTCATCATCAGTGTCCCCACCATCACTATCACTGAAGTTTTCATCCAAGGATATCTCTGTTGGATGCAACATATATAAATTATCTTCATGTTAAAATCAATTCCATAAATGGTTATATCAATGTTTTCAAATCACAATTTTAAAATAACATATGTTGCAATATATATTATCACTGTTCAAATCCCATAACCTCCACAAATTAAAGTAGTTTCATAGCAAAAACCTTACAAAATTCCAGACTTCAGAATCCAGTATATTCCACTTTTTAATCCCAGAGTAACACTCTTTCATAAGAACTACATTGCTGGACATAAGAACTACGTTGCTGGACATAAGAACTACGTTGCTGGACATAAGAACTACGTTGCTGGACATAAGAACTACGTTGCTGGACATAAGAACTACGTTGCTGGACATAAGAACTATGTTGCTGGACATAAGAACTACATTGCTAGACATAAGAACTACGTTGCTGGACATAAGAACTATGTTGCTGGACATAAGAACTACGTTGCTGGACATACAAAGTATGTTGCTGGACATAAGAACTACGTTGCTGGACATAAGAACTACGTTGCTGGACATAAGAACTACGTTGCTGGACATAAGAACTATGTTGCTGGACATACAAAGTATGTTGCTGGACATAAGAACTACGTTGCTGGACATAAGAACTATGTTGCTGGACATAAGAACTATGTTGCTGGACATAAGACTACTTTGCTGGACATAAGAACTATGTTGCTGGACATAAGAACTATGTTGCTGGACATAAGAACTACTTTGCTGGACATAAGAACTACATTGCTGGACATAAGAACTATGTTGCTGGACATAAGAACTATGTTGCTGGACATAAGAACTATGTTGCTGGACATAAGAACTACTTTGCTGGACATAAGAACTATGTTGCTGGACATAAGAACTACGTTGCTGGACATAAGAACTACGTTGCTGGACATAAGAACTACGTTGCTGGACATAAGAACTACGTTGCTGGACATAAGAACTACGTTGCTGGACATAAGAACTACGTTGCTGGACATAAGAACTACGTTGCTAAACATAAGAACTACGTTGCTAAACATAAGAACTACGTTGCTGGATGTCAAGTTACATATGTGAATGCTCCTTACCTTCATTAGTCATGCCCATTTCATCAAGATTTTATCCAGCAATGTCCTCAATAGATCCTTCATCCACAGCCAATAACAGCTTGCTAACTTTCGCCATTTGGAGTTCTTCTTCTGGCAGACGGTAAAACTCCCAATGAGTCCGAATATCATGGCCAAGGAATAAAGCAATATCTTACTCGTTTTCCTTTAGGTTCATTATTTGCGATATTGTAGCGATGTGTTTAAGCAGACGGGTAGATCGTAAGTTTTCTAAGTGTGGTGCCCCACAATCATCAGCTAAATCTCTTAAGCAATCGGAATCTCTAATGTGGCCTTCTGAGCCTCCTAGTCTAGGGAATAGATATTCGTTGTTGGAGAAATGCCTACTACTGCACTACATTCTATAAGCATATCGATGGCACTTTTGACTTCAGAAGAGAGAAGAACTGGTACAGTTCTTTCCCTTTTACCTATGATTATTTAACCTCCTAAAGTTCCGACAAAGAACTTCCTCCCATTTTGTCAATATGGTGTTGCTGACATTTGATGAACTTTTCTTGCAGTTTTCTGTGTAGTCTTTTGTTTTTATTTTGGAAACTTCACCTGTTGCCTTTGGTTGAATAGAATAACGTTTGCAAGAGCAAGTTTCTGTAGTCTGTGCCATGCCGCTACCATAACATCTAAATCCTGCAAGTCTTAAGTGAGTATTTCCATCTGCGTGTATCAATCTTTCTTTATATACTTTGACAACATCATGACATCTTCTGTCAATGGTAATATTTTAGGTTTATTCTCTTGAAGGGTTTGTGCTGCAAGCGTTACAGACACATCCTCTGTCCAATTCATTTCATATAGCTCCCTAAAGTTGTCAGAGTTTCGCTTCAACTCTTCGTCGCCTTGTAGAAGAGCATTTCCCTTCAGCAAATTAGCACAGGTTCTCAAGGTATACCAAATTTTATGTGCTAATGAAGGTGTTGAATACAGATGGGAATTTGAGTCAAATCCAGCTACTGTCTGTGCTGCACTAACCACCATCGGATATTTCGCCGGGCAGATAAAGGACAGTAAAGTCGCTTTTGCATCTTTTGTGTCATGCCTTAGTTGTATCAACAACCTGTTTAGGATCCTTTTGGCCAGTTGTATTATCAGATCATCACTTTCAATTACACGGGCAAAAGCATCATTCTTGAATGTAGCAAATAACCTTTTGACATCGTCCCTTCCGTATGCAATAGGTTGAAGCAGTCTGCTTTGTGCTAGCACACTTTTGGTGTTGTTTTTCTTTTTCTTGTTTTCACCTTCTTTACACACCTTGTCTGACTTAAGAGGCCATCTATGTTTCCACAACTCCCTGCAAGAAAAGTATCCCAAGCAATGTATGCAGGGAACATAGCTGCTGTGATCAGTTAATGCCGACAGCCATGTATACAACAATTAAAGTGCCACTGCCTTCTCTATTAGAATGTCAATGTTATGTAAGTGGTTTCTTCTATTTCGTAATTTAGTCAACTTTAAAGATTTTGTTAGTGTATCTTTTTCTGCTTCCTAATCCTGAACAAATATTCCGTGCCGTGCATAATACGTTAATGTCTGGGATGTTTCTTTTGGGGCAACTGACAAAACAGTAGCTAACCTTGTCCCATTTTCTTGTACCAGCTTCATTACTTGTCGTCGTTACAATAATCCCTTTGTCGTTGGTGTTGATGCTTGAGGTACAGTTATCTGTTTCACTTTTTGGGTAAGCGAGAAAGAATCCATTTTTCTTTTTGACAATTCACTAATACTGTCAGTTAAATCAGCTGTCATATGCAGCATGGTGCTATCTCCATGTGGTTTTGAGAAATCGTTCTGATCTTGAAACCCTTGAAGGTACACCATATAAATTGGGATTACTTCTGAGGTGCAGAGTCATGTGGTATCAGCTGTCAGTCAGCACGGTGACTATGTGGTTTAGCTTTCAAGTTAAGGACTGCAAAATCATCTGAGTATAGCTGTATCACCTTCACCTGAATCTTTGGTATCAGCTGCCAAGCATGGTGCTATATGTGGTTTTGAAAACCATATGAAGGTACGGCATAAAACTGGATTACTTCTGAGGTGCCAGAGTCTGAAACATACCCAGTCATTCCACCACTTGAGCTTTCCAAGTTAAGAACTGCAAAATCATCTGCGGCAGTTCTACTCACCTTCTACCTAAACTTTTGCCTAGCAACTGCATTATATTTTGAAGACAATTTGATTTTGCTATTCTTTTTTCCCATTGCAATCTTTGGAAGGTGGCCGAACTGGAAAAAGAAAGTATTAATTAAAAACAATGATTAAAAAAATATTTTGATCCACAATTTTGCACTAAGATTATTGTGATATAGATACAGTAATTCAATAAAATATTTTGAAACTAGATTTGCAATTAGCTTCAGTCCTCTGTCCATGACTCTCCCAAAACCAGAATGATAGAAGTAATTTTGCTTTCCCCAATCCTAGATTTAACAGTTTTTCAAAGATCAAGGTACAGGCAATATTAGCTAGATTACCTTGAAAATAAACTAGTAAAATACCATGCGACGGATCAACAATTACAATGATATATGATCGGTTATGATAAAAACAATGCTATCACGAAGCGCTTAATACAACCTTAGCTGCGGACAGACATTACATAAACCAAAAGTCCAAAATAAACTAGTAAAAAAATACCATGAAAAATTGATCTTTTTCTATAGCTTTGTCAAATGCAAATCAGGGATTTCTTATTTGAAATATCTCTTTATTCCCTTATGTTAAATGATTTTCATTAAATTAAATTAGTTCCTTTCACTTCTGTGAGTGACATCATTGTTATGCCAAACTCCACATAATAAAAGTGTTTATTAGAAAAGAGTTTATCATGTTTCTACATATGATTATGAGATTTTACATATACCTTATTAATGGCACCTCTACAGATGTATGTATCCATTCATAAACATGTGACATGCATAACCAATGAGTTGGATTTTGTTAAATAAAATTCCCTGAGTTGGTTACTGAAAACATTATGTAACTTATCTCTATAAAGTACAGTATCTTAGGCTGTAAAGATGATAATATTCCTTGAAAATTTGCTAACAATATCAAGTGTTTTCTAAAAGAATCATAACAGCGATCTTGGGTTGGAGACCATCAAAACACTGCTCATATCTTTGTCCTCTTGGTGGCCCTACACTCCAGAAAAGGGGGGAGGGGGGGGGGAGGGGGGACTAGTAGCATCTGAAATTCTTAACACTATAATGCTGTAACTTACCATTGCAATTTGCCTCTGTTGACTGTGATATGCATTGTGTACCAGGTTGAACTTCTTCGTTGACAACACTCATTATAATGGATACTGTTGTGCTGCTGTTTTCTGAAAAATTGAGCAAAACAACAATTTTATATATCATGCTGAAAGAATCAGGCAAACATTTGTTATGAATGACATCAGGGCAGCCGAGAGGATAGCAAGGCCTAAACTCAACTGCTCAAAATAGGGGACCTCATTTCGGAAAATTCTGAAGAGCAAATAAAAGACCATCATCTATTCTCTTCAAATTTAAACACTTTTTACTACTGTCATGGGTTTTTGTTTTTGTCAAGCTTTTATGTTTTTGTTGGTTATTAAGAAATATTGAGGTGTTTTCAGGTACACATTGGGGCCCAGGCCCTGGGGAAACTTGATCTCATTGCCCCTTCCCCCACCCCCATTTGTGGCACTGAAATTAATTTGTTGAGATTGAAATGTGATTTTCAAAGCATTGTATGTTTAGAAGATGATGATTTGAAGAATACTGAAGAAAAAGGATATCTGTTAGTTTGTTGAAATGATATATTTACCGGGAACTTACCTTTTTCGCTATTTTGAAAGAGTCATAATCTTCCTGGCAGTAAGTTATACTGCAGCTTGTCATTATTTTCAACGCTATTTAAGACAATATTGGGCAAGGCTGTCGATGGACTGGATATTGCAGAGTATTCTCCGTCATTTGCTATGAACACAAAAAAATGGAACTACAGTTATGTTTACACAAGGACGGTGACTACTTTGGAAAATATATTGAATGATGCAACTGGTTCTTGGTATAATATAAAATGCTTCATTTGAATGGAGGCATATAGAACATTTTTCTGGGGAGCATTTACACATAGAGTACATTGGTAAATACATCAAATGTATGGAAACAGTAAAGCAAATACTTACTACTCTCACTATCGTGCATATATTGAAAAGTTGTTTCTGTGAAAAATGTCCCATCAGCCATGCAGTTGCTGTTGATCAAACCGGAAGATGTTGTGATGTTCTCTTCTTGACAGTTTGCTGAACAGATTTAAAAAACAATATTTCCTGGATATCTATCACATAATTTACGATAGAGCATTTGTCAAATAAGTGCCGGGTGGTTTCTTTTAATAAACAAATGGTGTTTATAGCACTGAAAAATTAATAATCTTTCACACGTGAGAATATTTGTTACATCTATTAGAATAATATTATTGTTATCTTCATGAATGAATATACCTATGTTGATTTATCACACTTGAACCGACATTCCGTGCTTTGAATACATTGACTTATTACATTTTTGTGTTCCATAACAAACATTTTAGTATTCCATAACAAACATTTTAGTATTCCAAAACAAATATTTTAGTATTCCATAACAAACATTTTAGTATTCCATAACAAACATTTTTGTTTGTTTGTTTAATGAGGGCTTAACGGCACCACAACAACGAGGGTCAAATTGTGCCTGAGAGGTCAGATCATTCTAGAGGTAGGAAGGAAAGGAAAGAGGAGGAGAATGAGAGAAATTTAAGAACAAAAAGTTACAAAGCTGTGATCAAGAGAGGAGGTGCATGGGTGAAACATAAATAAAAGTAGAGAGGGGGTGGAAGAGGAGAATTAAATAAGGTTGTAGAGGGAAGCATGATGAAGGAAGGAGATAATTTTATCTGGAGGATTTTTCTGGAAGAACTCAGCAATTGAGTTGTGGGGAGCGAGGGAAGCTCTGGGACGGTTGTACAGGGGGCAAGCAAGTAGAACGTGATGGATTGTGAGGGTGCAGTGGCAATTGTTGCAGAGGGGTTGGGGGAGCCGATAAGGTGGGAGTGAGTGAGGTGGGTGTGACCTATTCTAAGACAGGTAATATAAACGTTGTCAATACGAGAGAGGTTGTTGATGGTGGATTTGATCGGAATTGTGGGCTAGATGACATTGAGTTTGTTATCAATTTGGAAGTTCCATAAGGTTTGCCAGCGATCACGAACAAAGGAAGCGATAAGCAATTTGATGTCAGAGAGGGTTTTGGGAAAAGGGGGTAGGAAGGAGGTTGAGGGCAAGCTTAGCGGCTGCATCAGCCCTGTCATTGCCAGGGATGCCAACATGGCTGGGTATCCAGAAGAAAAGAATACTTTTTCTGCAGAGGGTGGGTGAAAGGAGTTTCCGGATAAGGAGGTGAAATGTTAAGTTATCCCATTTAAGATTGAGTAAAGAAGTAAAGACAGCGTTTGAGTCAGAGAAAATGGCAAAGTGGCTGAGTGGAGAGTATTCAATAAAGTTGTTTGTATTCCATAACATACAATTTTTCTCCTAGAGGTAAATTGATCAGTTACTTTCACCAAAAAAATAAAAATAATGAATTACGGGAAATAAAAAAACATTCATTATTCCTTGTGGAAATTCCCACCCCCTCCTCTCTCCTCCCTCACCCTCCTAACAATACCCAGCATCTGCAAAAATATCATATTTTAGATTAAACTTAAAACAATCAATACATATTCCATCTTGAAATACAGAAATATTTACATCAATGTTTCATATTAAAGCAAGAATAAAGGCTGGTATTAACTTCCAATTAAAATAATATACATAATCCATTCAAACTACTTTGTTAAGATATTGCTCAATACTATTGTATTTTTCATGAATTTGTAAAACTTGGAAACCATACTAATTTGAGGTCTATACTTTGAAAACAATGTTGTTTTGAAAACAAGTTTAGATGGCAAACTAATTTAGATGGTTATTTTCTAAACACAGACATTTTGGATCCTCAGTTTTAGCCCTTCTTTTGCATGGGCACATTCCACTCTGAAAACAGATATAAAAATTGAGTATCCAGACTGCCAATTAAGATTATAATTTGGTGGTTTCTCGCACCAGGATTTTTGGTCATGTGGGGAAATTGAGGGGGAGGGGGGGGGTTACAAAATATGTCACTTTACAAAATTTTCTGGGGGAAGTGGGGGCAAGCAATCTCGTGAGGGGGGGGGATTACCCCCCACATGCCCCCGTGGCACCACCACTGATGATTCTGAAAAAAAATATTCAAATTTTAATATCAAAGTATTAGCATAAAAATATTGATGGGTTGAAAATCAAAACCATGAAATAAACGGACTACCCTTCATTGCAAAATGTTTTATGTTCCCTATACCACTTCATATATGATTTCATAAATCTAACAATCATATTAAACTTTGTATGGTCAAACACAGTGGCGTATCCACCTTGAACAGCAAGAGGGGCAAGGTCTGACCTTTGGCCTGACTGCAAGAATCATGAGAAATAATATTAAGGCCAATAAAAGATAATTCAACTCCTAAATATATTGATCGTCTGAAACTTTTGAACACAAAAAAAAAAAGGTCATCAGCTATTTTCTTCCAATTTTACACAGCTTTGGCCATATTGTTATGTGGAATATGTTCTTGTAAAATAAGCAACCCCCTTCTTAACACGCCACTAGTCAGCTAGTACACATTATTCTTCGCATTATTTTTATATATATAATGGTTAACAACTGAGATTCTCAAATTGATTAGCCTTACAGGCCTGTCCAATATCATATGCTGACAACTACATACATCACGCTAGGTGGTGGAATGAAATTGTAACATTAGGCTCAGGTCTAGCATTATAACATTAGGCTAACTCACTGTTATTAGCCTACATAAGGAAGGCCTATTATTAGGTCTAAATAACGCATGTAAATATCTGGTGAAGATATTATTCGTTATCCCTACTATTGGCCAGTGTAAATACTTTTTTTATGTGAAGAGATACAATGTGCCCTCAATCGATCAAAATAAAAAATAAAATGAATGACTTACCAGCTGCCATTTCATGAACTGCGTCTTCTTGTCTGGTCTAAGTTGGCAACATACTAGCTAACTAGAATCAGTGTAATCAGTGGAGAAATACATTGTAGTAGTACAATATGACACATGCATGAACACGCCTGGTAATACGCTGCTAACCATGGACATTTCAGTTGATTATATAATGTAACATCCACGGTTGCATTGCAGCACCACAAATTGAATGGAATAGCTCAATGTCCACTGTTCCAATGTAGCCCACAAATTGACTGTGAAGTGTTATGTCCAGTTTCAATGTAGCCCACAAATTGACTGCGCAGTGTTATGTCCACAATTTCAATAAAGCCCCACAAATTGAATGTGAAGTGTAATGTCCATACTTGCAATCCCCCTTCTCCAAATATAATGTTAAGTGTAATGTTCACCATTTAAATGCAGCATATACAAAAATGTAAGGAGCATATATCCACGGTTTCAATACAGCTCATAAATGATGTTGGTTTATTGTTCACGTTATCAGCAATCTAGTAAGTTCAGTGTCAATATGCAGCTTCAAAAATTAGGGGTACAGTACATACAATACTGTAAGGGTTTAAGTCTTGATCCAATGCACCACACAAGCAATTGGAAACATGTTTATGCCTTATTGAAAATAATCTTTATAATTTAGAATGTATGTCATTCACATAAGAATGTATGTCATTCACATAAGAATGTATGTCATTCACATAAGAATGTATGTCATTCACATAAAAAGGTATGTCATTCACAAAAGAAATTAAGGATAGTCTAGTACAGAAATTGCCAAATTGATCAGTTCTAGAAATTGGTTCACTTTCTGCTCAGACTGTCAAAGTGAAGAGGGTTAATTAGAATAGAGAAATGTTCTAAATGTTAATGTATTTAAGTATATTTCTAATTTTATTTTTGTCTATTTATATTTCTATGTTGCTTGCTTCATAAGCATTCAACTTATTTTATTGAATAATATAAATGAGACACAATAGGGCCCTACTATAGAAAAATAATTATAAAAAGGTATTAACAAATTAAGATGTGATCTTACTCTGTTATTTTTTGCACAGATTTATGATTGATTGAAATTCCTTCAGAAAGAGTACTGATTCATGAGTTAAATAAGAATACCAGACAACTTCAAACTATTACCTGCCAAATTACTGTAAACTGTATATTCCATTCAAAAGACTTTTCAGTATATGCTCGAGAAACCTAAAGTATCGAGTGTGTGTTCACATTCCACATTTTACCGCGCAATCGTGGACACACTTATTCAACCAGCAAAACAAAATGTGTGTAGGATAGCGAAGACCAAACACTTTTGTGTATAGCAAATCTGAATCGAACCAGGTAAACGTGAACTAACAATCATAATGGTACAGAAGCTTGTAGGGGCCATAATAAAAACATAAACATCAGAAATTTAACAAAAAATAAACTGTGGATGTCCACAGTTGTCGGTGTGTCCATGTTAGAAGGTGTGCATCCAGACTTTAGTCCACGTTTCCACCAGATACAAATGCACACACCCACACACATACACACACACACGCCATCATGGACTGCATAGGTTCCTGATGCTATCGCATTGGAACCAATGACTGACATTCATGAGATATTCAGTCTTTAGGGCTGTGGGGACAGCCAACTTTCAAGTGGGCTGTTTAACAAAACAACTTTGTGAAGAAAAAATATGGCCATGTTTGATGATAAAAAGAACAAAAAGAACTGTTTTAATTTGTAAAAAAACCTTTAATTTTTCTAAAGGTTTTAGTAGTTTCCCAAAAACAACATACAATTTTGTAGGCTGAGGATTTTGAATCCAGAATGTTATATAGTGTTTTTTGTTTGGTATCTTAGTGTGATTTTTCCTTCCCCTCACTTTCGTCAGAAAATTTGATTTTGTGCTACCATCACCCCTGTTTTTCAGTAGGCAAATCCCACCATGAATATTGTAGATTTTCAACTTAAGACTTACTTGAGTTTGGAAAGTTTCTGTAGCAGGATACTCATCTTTTCTAAAAGTTTGGTTTCGGCATTTGGTGAGCGGAGAAGAACTGCACAAGCCCCAAACCACGCGTCATGGCAACAGCTCTCAAGGAACTGGTTCATGTGCACTGCATGGAATGATGATGAAAACAAAATGTTGATTAAAACAATTGTGACTGATCAGCTAAAGAACCATGAATAATGTTTTTATGAAAATAACAATTTTCAACAGAACAAATTGTAATCTTTTGAAAGACAGTGAGTGATATCACTTTCTTACACCAGCTATTAACTACAACTGGTGGAAGGAGAGCATGCACAACTATTTAAAGCTAACATAGATAAAAGGCTTCTTGAGGAACATATATGCAGTAATGGAAGGCAATTTATTTCAAAATACCTGAGCTTTGAAGGATGCACTTACCTTTTCCTTTATTTTAATTTTCACAATATTTTACAAGCCTCAAAATATCTTGAGTTGTCCTAGATATTTTAAGACAAAACAAAAGCTCAAGGTAACTACCTCACCCAGTAAAACAAAACATATGAAAGCACTCTGTATGACTGCAACCCCTCTTTAAGTTATATCCATTGGACCACAAAGGAAGAGGTCTTGACTTTTTCAATGAAAGATTAAAATATAAAGCATTCTTGTGGAGTAATGCAATTATATTTTCAGTCATTTACTTTCCAAACCACCAGCAGCTATTCATCTAAAACCATTCTCGAAAGTGGAAAAAACCTTGTCTGTTAATTTTCATTGTATAATTCAACCCTTACCTCCTCCCCAACCCCTACCCTGCAAGTGTAAAACAATATTAAAGTAAAATATGTGGAACAATATTTCTTAATGCATTACAAACTAGACATCGCAAAGGATACAAATCACCTCTCACTGCTGATAATGCACCTTCCACCCTTGTCCCACATGCCATCCCAAGCTCAGTCCACAATGCCATCCCACACCCTATGTACCACATGTAATCACACCTGAAATCCACATTTGCCTTTCCACCACATGTCCCACATACCATTCCACCCTGTCTCACATTCCATCCCATCCTGTCCTACATACAATCCCATCCTGTGCTACATACAAACCCCCCATGTGCTACATACAATCCCACCCTGTCCTACATACAATTCCACCCTGTCCTACATACAATCCCACCGTCCTACATACAATTCCACCTTGTCCTACATACAATCCCACCCTGTCTTACATATAATCCCACCCTGTCCTACACACAATCCCACTCTGTCCTACATACAATCCCACCCTGTCCTACATACAATCCCACCCTGTCCTACATACACTCCCACCCTGTCCTACATACAATCCCACCTTGTCCTACATACAATCCCACCCTGTCTACATACACTCCCACCCTGTCTTACATACAATCCCACCCTGTCCTACACACAATCCCACTCTGTCCTACATACAATCCCACCCTGTCCTACATACAATCCCACCATGTCCTACATACACTCCCACCCTGTCCTACATACAATCCCACCTTGTCCTACATACAATCCCACCCTGTCCTACATACAATCCCACCCTGTCCTACATACAATCCCACCCTGTCCTACATGCAATCCCACCCTGTCCTACATACAATCCCACCCTGTCCTACATACAATCCCACCCTGTCCTACATACAATCCCACCCTGTCCTACATACAATCCCACCCTGTCCTACATACAATTCCACCCTGTCCTACATACAATCCCACCCTGTCTTACATACAATCCCACCCTGTGCTACATTCAATCCCACCCTGTGCTACATACAATCCCACCCTGTGCTACATACAATCCCACACTGTCCTACATACAATCCCACCCTGTCCTACATACAATCCCACACTGTCCTACATACAATCCCACCCTGTCCTACATACAATCCCACCCTGTCCTACATACAATCCCACCCTGTCCTACATACAATCCCACCCTGTCCTACATACAATCCCACCCTGTCCTACATACAATCCCACCCTGTCCTACATACAATCCCACCCTGTCCTACATACAATTCCACACTGTCCTACATACAATCCCACCCTGTGCTACATTCAATCCCACCCTGTGCTACATTCAATCCCACCCTGTGCTACATACAATCCCACCCCATACAATCCCACACTGTCCTACATACAATCCCACCCTGTCCCATACAATCCCACAACATACAATCCCACCCTGTCTACATACAATCCCACCCTGTCCTACATACAATCCCACCCTGTCCCAATCCCACCCTGTCTACATACAATCCCACCCTGTCCCATACAATCCCACCCTGTCCTACATACAATCCCACCCTGTCCTACCTACAATCCCACCCTGTCCTACATACAATCCCACCCTGTCCTACATACAATTCCATCCTGTCCCACATAACATTACAATTCCTCAATCTACCAATCATCATGTCATCTATATTCCACTCTATTCAAGCACTTATAGCTTATATTTCTTTTCATGGTCAATACACTTAATTTCAAATTTTGGTGAGGGATTCCTTTCTTTGACTTTTCTTTCATGCGAGACAAATATTTTAATTGCTATTCATGTCTGGAATGTCATTATTATAACAAAAAACTTTTCCAAAAACATGAACCAAACAAAGAAACTCCTCCATGACACTTATTTTCAAATTATTTTGAGAGATGGGTTCTTTTGTTTGACTTTTCTTTCATGCTAGGCAAAATTTTTAATTGTTTTTTATGTCAGGAATGTCATTATCATAACAAACAAACTCCTCCAAAAGCTTTAACCAAAAACATTAACCAAACAAAGAACACCTCCAAAAGCTTTAACCTGACACAGACGCTGACAACAATGCCAGAGCAGCAGAATAGCTCTCACTATTCTTGCAATAGTCAAGCTAAAAACTGGGCATCTCCAGGTCAGGTAGTTTTCTTCACAATTTTAACCATTCAGTATCATCCACAACAAAGAAATCATAAGTGTACAACAGCCTTTACATCATAAGTGTGCAACAGCCTTTACTCTTCACATTTTCTTTCCTAAATTTCAAATCATTGAAAATGATGAAAATGTTTTTTCCATTGATGTTTTGAAGTCCCGAGATGTATCAAAGGGTTTTGGCCAATATCTGATCGTGTCATAGTGGTGAAAATACAAGGTACACCATTTAACATTGGCACTATTCAGGTATATGCACCAACAGCTGAATATGAAACAACAGAAATAGAAAAATTCTATGAAGAAGTAGAAAAAGCCAAACAACAACTCTCAAATCACACGATATAAAGATTGTGATGGGCTATTTCAATGCCAAAGTTGGAAACTGCAAAGTGGAAGATATTGCCGGACCATTCGGACTAGGAGAAATAAATGACTGTGGAGAAAGACTAGTTGAATGATGCAGAGAACATGATTTCATAATTGCCAACACTTGGTTCGAAAACCACCCAAGAAGACGTTGGACATGGAAGAGCCAAGGAGACAGAGTCAGAAATCAAATTGATTTCATACTGATTTAAAAACAGTTTCGAAATTCAGTCAAAACAGCTAAGTCAATGCCGGGTGCTGATTGTGACAGTCATCATATTCCTGTCAAATGTAAAATCCAAGTAAAACTTAGATCACTTAAGAAACCTAGCAAGGAACCTAAATTACAGATCAACATGTTAAAAACTGATCCAGACATAAAAGAGCGATTCTCAGTTTCAGTGAAGAACAAATTCCAAGTTCTGGAAAGCCTCACTGAGGCTGATGAAATGTGGAAAATAATGAAAGATTCAGTAACAAAAGCAATGAGTGAACAGATTCCAAAACAGGCAAAAAAGGATTACAAAAAAAGGATGACTCAAGAAATCGTGGACTTAATGGAAACAAGACGGTTAGCAAAGGATGATGATGACAGATATCATAAAATAAACACAGTAGTAAAGAAAAAATGCAACGAAGCCAAAGAAATCTCGACCAATCAACAGTGCAAAGAAACTGAGAATACACGTAGCATAAACAGTAAATACATGCATGAAAAAGTCAGAGAACTAACAGGAAAACGTACCTGTACACAAACAGATTGCATTAAATCAAAAGGTGGTACCATCCTCATGGACAAAGAGGACATCCTACACCGATGGTCAGAATACATTGAAGAACTCTTTGATGATAACAGAGGAGAAAAACCTACAATTAAAATAAACACGGAGGGCCCACAAATACTAAAGAAGGAAGTGCAAAGAGCCATCAGTAACATGAAACATGGCAAAGCATCAGGACCTGACAAAATGTCAATTGAAATTTTTGTGGCTCTTGATGATGTAGGCATTAAAACTATAACTAGGCTTTTAAATATGATATATGATACAGGAGAGATACCACCAGATAGATATGAGCAAATCTATCTTCACAACCTTACCCAAGAAACCAGGTGCAACAGAATGCGAACTTCACAGGACCATTAGCTTGATGAGCCATATCACCAAGGTCTTGCTTCGTGTTCTAATGTTCAGGATGAGAAATAGAATCCAACCAGAAATTTCAGAAACACAAGTTGGTTTTGTTGTAGACAAAGGCACTAGGAATGCAATATTTACACTATCAATGATCATGGAAAGGTGCATAAAAGTACAAAAAGATTTATATTTATGTTTTACTGATTACTCCAAAGCCTTTGACAAAGTCAAACATGAAGATCTCTTTGAAATACTCAGTAATTTGAAGATTGACAAAAAAGACCCAAGAGTTATAAAAAACCTATACTGGAACCAGGAAGCAGCAACAAGACTTGAAGGAGATTACAGTGAATTTAAGGTAATCCGAAGTGGAGTCAGGCAGGGGTGTGTTTTGTCACCAGATTTTTTCATTATTTACAGTAAAACAATACTTCGTAACATCAACAGTCTTGAGGGGCTGAAAGTTGGAGGCTGTAATATGACTAACCTATGCTATGCAGATGACACGGTGCTTATAGCAGAGTCAGAAGAAAAACTGCAGTCTCTTCTAGATAAACTTGTAGAGGAAAGTGAAAAAACAAGGCTGTCTCTAAATGTAAAGGAAACATAATGTATGGTGGTTTAAAAAAGCTATAAACCTATTATGTAGTATACGAAGCCAAGGAGAAATAATTAAACAAGTACAACAGTTTAAGTACTTGGGCTACAGACTAACATCAGATAGTCGGTGCATTAATAAAGTTAGAAAACGCATTGCAATTGCCAAAGACATGTTTACAAATATAAATCCAATTCTAAAGAATAGAAATATTGGAATGTACACGGAAGTTTGTGTCTTGAAGGCATATGTATGGTCTACTCTTCTCTATGGCTGTGAATGCTGGACAATTACCAGTGACATCAAGAAAAGATTAGAAGCTATGGATATGTGGTTCATTAGGAGAATTTTGAAAACATTTTGAACAGAAAGGGAAAGAAATGATGATGTCCTGATGATAGCTTCAGGCAAGGACAGGTCCCTGCTCAATGCCATCAGAAGGAGACAGATAGAATTTTTCGGGCATGTTTATCGGGAGGGTGGGTTGGAACAGCTTGCAGTATGGGGGAAAATCGAGGGCAAAAGAAGCAGAGGAAGGCAGTGAGTTGAATATGTCCAAAGCTTAAACAACTGGGCAACCAACAACAGCCTAAGTAAGAATAAGTTTATGCATTTAGCTCTAAACAGAAGTGACTGGAGGGTCATGATCGCCAATGTCTGTTCCAGACTCGGCACCTAGAGAAAGAGAGAGTTTTGAAGTATTGTTTCAGAGAAACAATGGATTTCATATGATGAAAGAGATGTCTGCCAAATCATGCAGCACAAATTTACATATCAAGACCAAAAAAATCAAACTAACTATAAAATGCATGGTCAAGTCTAAACTGACTTGGAGAGATCTTTGGTTATCTTCAATGATGTTAATAGCATAGCATAGCAAGGTTTAACGTCCCAAAAGCATCCCGTGCTGGACATTATTTCAAGACAGCCATGGCCTTTGATAACCAGTTGTGAACTCACTGCTTGCAGACCCACCAGGATATGAAGCCGAGACGTGCAGGTGAGAAGACAAAGCAGTAACCACTACACCACTGAGGTCTGTAATAGATCTAAAGTGGTTGATTGGTTAGGTTTAACTGATATAGCGATATGTGCCAAGGGTAGGTATAATTTAAATTGGTTTAAAGTGATAGTGTACTGAAGGCAACTTAGCTTTTGGTGGATAAAGAAGGCTTAGTCAGTGTGGGATGAGGTTATGGAAATGACCAAGGAAATTAATATGATAATTAGTGGATTAAAGGTGTTAGGGGATAATAAGGCTTGAGGGATGTGGAATAGATCTATAATAATAATGATACATCTGTATCTCTTTCAACATTTTATCTTTGAATCATGTGCTTACCAGACTCCATAGTCATCTGTAGGTATACATCCACAGCGGCATTCACTAACGTTTTATTGGAAGATTTGAGATATGGAAGGATAACGGTGGTGGATTTGTAGCGCATAAATAATTCTCTTGATCTGTCTTCTTTCAGGTCGGAGCGAAGAACGTCAAACACTTGAGCAAGATGATCCACTGTGGGAAAAATAAAGGGTATTTATGTTGAACGAGTAATTCAGTCACTCCACAACATTCCAATGACACCCTTAATGGCTTTTATCTTTCAATCCAGCAGTTTGTTTGCATGAGGAGAAATGCATTATGGATCATTTAAAGGTCAATGGATAGGTAGCAACAACTTAAGCTTAATTAGAAGGAAATATGCAATAAACCATGGAAATAGGAAAAAGTTGAACATTAACCATTTTACAGCATTTTGAATTTCAAGGCCTCATTATAATAGATTATGCAAATTTGTATGTAAATTTGTGACATCACAGAGAAAAACCTACAAAATTCCTTATGCTAACATTGTGTTTTTCCCTCCTTCACCAACATTTTGTAATGGGAGCAATTGAATATGAATGCCAAGAGGTTTTGAATAAGCATCCTATCTGCAATAAAAATTTATTAGAAGAAAACAATTGATTTTCAGTGACTAAATTGTTTTTTTCTCTCTCATGCATCAGCATACAGCATGCCATAACTTAGTGTGCTGTGCACAAAGTTTAAAGACTATTTTGTTCAGAAATGACATCTCTTTCTGGTAGGTATGTGATATATCTATATAACTTTAAACCTAGAAGAGAGAGACTGCAGATGGAAGGGGTACTTCAGATAAGTTTATACATTATGTTGCACAAGAAATTTATAGTTACTGTATTTGACGTAATAAGCGCCCCTGTTGTAGTAAGTGCCCACCCAACATCATTTTACTGATAACATAATTCATTTGAAGACTTTAAATACTCAAGTTTTGTTACATTCTTAGCTTATTTTTTGCCTGACACTCATAAGGTTTTTGTGGTGGTTATTGTAGGGCTAGTATAGAACCACTTCACATAATGCAGTTGGAATAGCACACCGTATCCATGGGCGCTTATTATAGGAAGAAACTTCGGGCCTAAAAAGTGGTGCAATTCTATTTGGTGAAGCACCTGAGTGCTTATTATGAAGCAATATCTTTCCTTAGGAGAAATGGTCCATCAATCATTCACAGTTAATGCACACATCACCTCATGCATATAATACACAACTATTTTAATCACTAGTTTGCAAACAAATTTCTCCTACTAAGACACTTAACACAGATTAGTTATTTCAATCACAAAAGTGGCCTGATTACTCAGCACTGGCTTCTGTAATCTTATACACACAAATAACTTGGGCTACTTGGCAGATAAACAATCATTGTTTGGAGCGGAAACACAATACACTGAAGAGGAAGTCGGGTTGGTAATTGCCATACCTGAGTTTTCAGGATTAACTCAGGTGTCGGGTGGGGAAAGCTTAAAGAGAAACATTTTCGGCATCTTATGTCGAATACAGTATATTTTTATTTGGGTAGAGGAGGTTTTACTTGAAAAAGTTATTAGAATTGTATCATCACTGGAGAGTTATTTTTTGTTTTCAATTTTTCACTTCAGGCAAACTTCTTACGATAAATACAATAAACAAAGCCGAGGAAGTTTAAATCAGATTTATCAGCTAAACATTTCTGAGAGAGAAATTTGGAGTATTTTCCACTTCTAGTTAAATTCTAGCAAGTTCCTAAGAACTCACCCTGAGTCAGAGTCTTCAAGATGACCAAGGAGGAGAGGAAGCGTACATGGAGGCTGGAACTTCTAAAAAACAAACTGTTATTTCGTTTCTCTTTATCAAATTGTACCCCTTCATCCTCTGCTCCATTGAATAAATTAAAGCGAACAGCTGAAGGTTTGTAAAGCTCCTCCCCCAGTCGTCGGAATGTTGATATCAAGGATACTGTCTGAAAATGAGAGAGGGGGGAAATAATTGTAAAGATGATGGGTGTGATGGGGTATGAGAGGGATAATCCACACTGCTAAAAAGAAAAGTAAAACTAGTTGTCAAAAGCAGCAAACAAAAAGTTAAACCCATCCCAGCCACTATCTCCGTTTCCACGGTGCAAGCAGATGAGAGCACATGACATCCCTAAAAGGGATGCCAGTCCATCGCAGGTTAACTCTCCAGTAGTGCTGGTACTCATTTAACAGCTGAGTGAACTGGAACAAGCAGAGTAAAGTGTCTTGCTCAAGGACACCATGCAGTGCTCATGATGGGAGTTGAGCTCGGTCTCTTTGGCATTTAAGCAAGACTCCTTAACCATTTAGCCACTGCACCTTAAAGCAGCAAGATGAGTTCATAACCAACTTACCCAATCTCAAAAAGACATGACAAAATTCTAAGATTTTGGGGGTAATTATTGAGATGGTTTTGAAACATAACTGAGGTACACACAAAAATTATAATGACCATTTGACTTTGCTTTACAAAAATTAATTGTATCATATAAAATGAAGTCCTCTCCTCCAAAACCCCTCCACCCACCCCCTTCCTCTTCACATGGTAACCTGATTCCCCGAAACATGTTGCCAAAGTATAAGCCTAATGACTACATTTTGTATCTATTCGGAATGAATGATGAGCTATATAGTCACTTTAAATCTTTGAAAGGAATATTCCAGTGCATTTTCATATATATGATAGAGGACTAATACGGAAACAAATTGGTGTAAAAACAATGTTCGTATCTTTTTGCATTTTGAAGATATTGCATTTCAAACATTTCACTGTGTTCAAAAGTGACCTGTGCAGCAAGTCTAATTCCACAATGTAATGTCACTTCCAAGACACATATTTTATGTATTTCTTCAGAAAAATATTCCTTTTATCAAAAATACTAGCCCGAGGTAGATGCAGGGATGGATGAAATGTGTGTGTTAATAAAGAGCATGTTCTACCATATCTGAAAAGATCACCAAAAATGCCTCCAATAGGCTGTTCCGGATGTGTAGCTCTGTCATCACACTGTTGCATATCAAAGACTTACTGCACAAGTCACTCTTCAAGGTGGATCTTCAAAATGTGATAAGTCCTAAATGGAATAAGATGCTTATCTTTATTAACTTGTTCCTTTAATAATCCTCTATCATATGATTACAAATAAAAAATGCCAGGTATCTTCATTTAATTTATCCTATAAATGGTAAATAAAACCAATGAGCTTCATGAATCATTATTAACACTGCACCATTTGGTCTTTACCTGTGATGACTTGAAATGGTGCAAATGCATCAAACTCCAATAAATGAACTGTAGACATGGAAGCTGAAGCTTGATGCATCGCGATGGCAGATCATGAAGGATGTCCACAAGGGATGGAAGAATCTACAGGGAAGAGAAACATCACAAACATTGAATGTATATTGACACCTACAGACAGTGGTGGTAGCTGGAGTTTGATGCGGAGAAAGAGAGAGGCAGCTTTGTCACATTGGGGCATATTTCAAAAGTATATGTAGGCCTACAGTGTAAAATGGACAAAATGTTGCCCCTACAAAATGTTCTGGGTGGAAAGTGAGGGGGAAGGGTGGCAGAGCGATCTTGTGGAGGGAAATGTTCAAGAATGTGAGGATGTGATGTCATTACTCTGATTTCAGTCAAATATTTGTCAGACCTAACATTCATGTGCTGCATATTAATCGACCAGGATTCTTTTAAATAGGCCTATCTATCTCTATATATGGTATGCAAGGAAAAGTTGAAACATCTTCTTAACATTCAAATCAATGTGCAACATCTGAAAAATACAATTTATATACTGCCATGATCAGGGGCAAAGTATTTTGAATTCACATTACTTTATACACTTTTCTGTGATAATTCAATCTTCCTTGACACTATTAAAAAGTAGAATGGTAAATACCGTAAAGGTTCGCATGCCCATGCAAATTGAAACCCATATCATATGACCCTGCCAATTATAAAAATGGCATCTCACACTAAGTCCCATATGGCATCCCATGTCACACATGGCATCCAACCCCATGTCCCACATGACATCCCATCCCATCCCTTGTCCCACATGGCATTTCACCATTTGTCCCACATGGCATCCCATCCTATGACCCACACGGCATCCCACCCTATGTCCCACATGGATCCCATCCCATGTGCCAAATGACATCCCACCCCATGTCCCACATGACATCCCATCCCTTGTCCCACATGGCCTTCCACCATATCTCCCACATGGCATTCCACCATACAGTATATCTCACATGGTATATCTCCCTATGTCCCCCATGGCATCCCACCATATGTCCCGCATCAGTGGCTTCTGACCTGATGTCCCACATAACATCCCACCTTATGTGCCACCATATATTCCACATGGTATCCTCCCAATATCCCAATGACATCCTACTTTATGTCCCACATGGCAGCACATCCCATACCCCATGGCCTCTTTATGTCCCACATGGCAGCACATCCCATGCCCCCATGGCCTCCTACCCTATGTCCCAAATAGCCTCCTCCCCTATGTCACACATAGCATCACAACCTATGTCACACTCTGTGTTACTCGTGGCATCCCAACCTATGTCACACTCTGTGTTTATTGTTGCATCCCACCCCATGTCCCACATGGCATCCCACCCCATATTCCACATGACATCCCATCCCATGGCATTCCACCCTATGTCCTGCATGGCAATCCACCATATATCCTACATGGCATTCCACCCTGTTCCACATGGCATCCCACCGCATGTCCCACATGGCATCCCACCTATGTCCCACATGGCATCCCACCCCATGTCCCACATGGCATCCCACCCCATGTCCCACATGACATCCCACGGGCTCCATAAGAAGTCTCATCCTAGCTATCAGTCCCTGATTGAGCATACTATGCATGAAAGTGTCAGTTCATATAATAACTTATATGCAAATGACCTATTGAATAAGAAAAAAAGGCAGAGTCAAATAATTATGCCTGATATAGCCCATGGTGTATACCACATGGTATATACTATCATATGTCCCGCATGGCCCCCATCCATGTCCCAGATGGCATCTCCCCTATGTCCATATGCATTCACATCCTGTCACACTCCCTGACTGAGCATACTAAATAAAAAAGTCGGGTCAGTTCATATACTGTAGCAACTTTTACAAATGACCACAATAATAAAGGCAGGAGTTTAATAATCATGCCTGATACAATTGTTGGTGTCCAAATATTTTGAAGAATTTTAAATCTCCAGTGCAATGAGAGAGATGCTAAAGGATCTCTGAAGAATATTGGAAAAATATATCATTTTACACTTATCTTCTGTAATATCAAATATTTTGAAGACCTTTTTAGGAAATTAGTCTTTAATCTGTCTTAAGTGTCTCTGAAAATCTTTAACATTTTGTAAGAAGTCTAACCTTCCATAAAGATATCTGAAGAAATGTTAACATTTTCTGAGGAATTCTCAAAAATCACCATTACAGAGGTTTGCATTATGCTTCAGTACCACTAATCATCAATACACAAAACTACCAAAATACAGGCATGAATAAATCTATGTTAAATAAACTCAAGTGGCGGATGGCTGAGCTCCTTACCTTTAAACATCTTTCTTGCTTGAGTGCTACCTCCTGCAATGACTCGTGATTTGCTGAATCCTGTAATGACTCTTGAAGATGAACTTCGCTTATCCACTCCAGAAGAACACCAAGGGTCTCGTACACCGGAGTGGAAGGCTGAGTAAAAGATGGCAGAATACCAGTATTGCTAGTTACAAGCCATGTAGTTAAAAGCTCAAACTAAATCTATCCCAAGCCATTAGGCTCATAGGGCGGTGCTTATCCCCAGTTTCCATAGCGCAAGTGGACGAGAGTACATGACTTCCCTTAGACAGGATGCCAGTCCATTGCAGGTTAACTCCCCAGCAGTGCTGGTACTCATTTTTTACAGCTGAGTGGACTGAAGCTGTAAAACGCTTGCCCCATGATGAAGATATTTGTTTGACGGTTCATGTTGTTTAATGGGACACACCAGGTCAATAGTGCCAGGGAGTAAAATCTAGCATAACTGAGGGTGCAAATGGAAATAGAGGTTGACTGGAATAGTGAAATGGGGTCAACATTCAGACCATGTGGTGAAGAGGTCGAGCGAGTCCACAATAGCCACAGCTTATGTTTTAAGTTATCAAGGTGACACAGATCTTAAACCAATTTTTAAGGACTTGTGTTTTTGCTTAAAATTTTATCTCAACACATTAAAACCAAAAGTTACTGGGGTAAAAATTAGACCATTTATCCCAAAATTGTGACAGCTTAACCATGCAGTCTGCTAATGGTGAACTTTAATTTCTTGACATGGTGTGGCAACTTGCATGCCTCAGTGATCCCCAGAGCAATATCGGCAGAAGTATAGCACTCCTGACAAGTTCTACCATGCCAAACAGGTATTTGTGGGATATAACAGTGCACCCTGGTCCTCCAGGTTGGGCTAACAACCTGTTCAGTATGTAAAACATAGTTTTTTGCAGTTCCCATAGGTGCTAAATTATAATTCTCCTCATAAGATTCTGCTTTGCTACTTTTCTGACTTATCCAATGGTTTAAGCCACAAAATCGAAGGACAAATTATGATGTAATACATAAAGACTGAGGAATCTGAGGGTGTGACATCACAACTAGTCTGATTTCAGTCGTTTCTACACAAATGACATCAAACTTAAAACTTAAATATCTCCTTAACGGAATAATATTTTTTAATGCTTTCTTCACCATTTGTTCCTTTTGAAGTCTTCTTTTATACAAGATGGACTTGTTTGACCCCTAAATTAATTCTTTAAGTAAAGCAAGTCAACCATGCAGATGGGTCACAATATGAAATCAGCCATTCCTCTACACCTACCTTAGCTTGCTTGGCACCTTTTGACTGTTTCTGCCCTTTCCACTTCTCCGCCTGCTCCATTTTAGCTTTCACTGTCAGGTCATCTCGGACTTTGTGTCGGTCAACAATCTCTTGTTTACGTTGCAGGTTTGCAAGACGGTTCTGGACACTGATGGTTCGAGTCTCAAGTGTTTTATTTTCGGATGATACTGTATCCAACTGGAATATATGTAAGATAAGAAATTGAGGTGTACAAAGAAACTAAATCATGCAAATATTGATTTAAAGTATTTTTAAGAATATAGAGTATAGTACAAGGTATATGGACAGGTAGAGATTTTATATTCACCAGAAGGAGCTTTCACTTCTGAACAGAATTTAAATTAAAAATGCACCTGCAGTTTTTGAGCTGTAACCAATCAAAGTTTAAAGAATTTTTAATGTATGTAAAAGTTGTGATGTATGACAGAGAGGACACTTTAAAATCTTTACTGTAATTCTTTAAAATTCTGTCCCAATTTTCAGTCACTGAAAATCAGCTGACTTACTTCTGCTTAATTTTGAATGTATAATTATCTTGCAGGGATCCACTGGTTTGTCATATTCGACTGTTCCCATCCAAAGAAAATTGGGGAAAATGATTGAAAAACAATAAATTTCATAGGTTTTTATTTTGTGATGTCACATATTTGAATACAAATTTGCATATTTTACTATAAGCCCTTAAAATTCAAAATGCTTTTTTAAATGAATATTCATGACACTTTTGCTATTTTCATGGCTTATAGCATCTTTTTTATCCATTTAGGCTCATGTTGTTGCTACCTGTCCTTAATCATTAAATACCCATTTGTTAATCGCTAAAAGCTCTATATATAGAGCTTTAAGAGATTAACAAATGGTATTTAATAAAACCATGCAAGCAACAATTTGCACAAAAGAAAATATGGAAAGGAAAGAAATTCTTGCACCTACCTGTTTCCTCAAGGAATCATTAACATTCTTCAAGGTCTCAAACGAATCCTTAAGTCTCTTGTTCTCTTTGGTTCGCTCTTGCAGCAACATTTCAAGATCCCCCAGCTTTGCTTGATGCTCCTTGGAAATAAAACCAAATGATCAATAAATTATTGCTCAGCTAGATCAAAGAAAACTTGATGCATTTCTGACAAATTTTCTTAATCTTTGAGGATGTAAAATATATCAAGATATTTGAAAATCTACAAAATAGAAATTGAATCTTGCAACAGCTTCTCAAAATTTTCCTTACAGAGATGCCAGCGGTGTTTGTTTCACAGCCTGAAAAATACTGGTACACACGTCAGCATTTTTGTTTAATAGTCTAAACGTTTAAATGGCCAAATTTTCATCCATCTAAGTGAATTCCCCCTTCTCCCTCCTTCCTTTCCCAACCCCATAAAAAAAAACACAAATCGGACCGCGGAAATGTTGAAAACAAAATGGGAAATTTTCGCAGAACTGCTTCTATCCCTACAACAACCACGGCATAACCATCACAATGACCGGCCCCAAAATAAACAAGGAATGTCACAAAACTTGAGTAGGGGCCTTATAATAAGTCTTCAAATTACCCGTAAGGCTTAAAATAATGATCCATGGTTGGAACCCGCTATAAGCAGATGCAGAAATAACATATCATCAAGTAAATTTGCCATGACTTGCAAGCATTTTGATGTGTTTTCAACACTTATGACCATGCTGTAAAAAATAAAAAGTGCGCCGAACTAAACCAGCTACACCGTAGAAAAAATATTATAACATATTCTTATTCCTTACTGTACTGTATGTGATACAATCCTCTGGGAAATGGTGGTGACCCTTGCGAACCACGCTGAAATCTCTGCAACTTTGAAACATTTTTGTTCGTTTAATTTGCAATCTTTTTGCACAATCTACTTAACTCATCAGGTAAACTTTGCATTTATTTGTGGTGAAAATAACAATTAAAGCTTTTTTGTGTGTGAATTTCTGGGTCAGTTTTACAGCTTGTAAAACAGGTGTTAACCTTATGCAGATTTATGCCTGTTGTTAATCAGGCCTAAGCCTCCACATCAAGTAGCTGAAAATTTGGAGTATCGAAGTCAAATATAGCCCCGTTCATAGCTAATTAGTCCAAATTTCAACTCCTGCCTTAACCTTTACTCTACCATGCGGCGATAATATTGGCGTTTTCAAACTACCTTTTTCTAAAAATTAAATAGGGACCTTACCAAAAAGCATATGGTTTCATTGCAAAAATTTCGGAAAGACCTTTCATAATATTCTTTTTTTTTACGAAGAAGGGGGGGGGAGTTTATACTAAATGTTTTCGTTAAATTTTGTGTAAACATTAACAAATTTCGCGCTTTATTTTAAATTTTCCAAAAATGGTTTTTTTTTAAATTGACAAAAATTGCTTGGTAAATAAATCTATACATTTTTTATATATATACATATAATATGTAGACATGTAAAATTGTCCAAATCTAACCAATTTTTGCTCATACCTACCGGTAGTCATAACTTTCAATTCATTTGTAAAGTATGTCAAATTTGGTAATTTTTGGTGACTTTTTGACCATTTAAAAAAATTGTAATCAAAAGTTTCAAAAATCATTACGTAGCGAATGAATTGGTTTTTCACATGGATTCACAATAAAAGACATACCCCCTCTAAGTCGCAAAAACATTGTTATTGCATCATGATGTGAGTTATATTTATAATTTTCAGACGCAAAAAATGGCATTCTTGTGAGACACAGAAAGTACCTTACGACTTTTGTTTCAATGTGAAACTTAATGAGTGGGAAAAATCGGAAGGCATATCTGACAGGGCTTTACCATTTGGACCCAACCAAGAAAAGGCCTAGGAAATATTAGTACCTGGTGAAATTGATATGTGCTTTTTCAAATTTTATAATAGCCTACTACAGTAAAGTACTGTTAGGCCTATGCATAGAATAGAGTGCATCTCTTGGAAATGAAACCCTATAATTTAGCTGGCATTTTTGCTTGCAAACATTACAAACAAGAAAAATGGGTCACTAAAATCCCACTTAAATAAACATGAATTGTCCTTTTTATAGTAATTTTGGATGAAACTATAAAAACCAACACCTAATTTATACTGCCACAGTATACAGTATACCCCATATACCTATTTCGCAAAATCCTAAATCCATGTTGTTAGCTTGTAATGCATGGTGTAGGATTAAAATTTTAAGGGTAAAGGGTTCCATGTTGGGGACAAGACACCCATGTTGGGGGCAAGAGACCCATGTTGGGGAAAGGAGACCCATAAAGGGGGTCAAGCATGCCCATTTAGGGGGAAATCTTTTATTTTGAAGCAATTTGGAAGGGATCATATTTTGGAGGGGGCTGGCATTACCCCTGGTTCTCCCTCCCAATATAAAACCAAGACCAAAAGGTTTTGTGGTTCCAATGCTTCTTTTTCATAAGCTCATTTATTTGCAAAATTTGTACTTATTGTCATGTCATTGCATATCATGAAATATTTGTTCCCGGATATTTATTAATAAACCACACCCACCATGTAGATTAATAAAAATGTTGACAACAATAGCAATTTGCACAATAATTAAAAACATAGCAAGTATGATGCAAAAACGATTGCTCATTTATCCTATTGCAAGAATTTGTCAGTAAGCCCCACCTACTCATTTATATTCACTACCACAACATTAGAACATATATACAGACCATGACCCATCTGTGTACCTGACATAGCATAAATCTGATGTATTGTTTATGGGGTACAGTATGGTGTTTACATCATTTACAGGTTCTCATTATGCCACGCTCACCATACATATTAATGACATCTACTGATAACATAGGCATGTACACAATAACCAACAAAATTATCAGCGAAATGGACATAGAGTTGCTCATTTATCACTGTAAGCCCCTCCCACTTATTAATATGCATGATATCACCACCAAAAACAGGGCACATCTACATACCATGGGCTATCTGTGTACCAAATATTACATCAATCCAGTTTACTGTTCTTGAGATACAGTGTTTACAGGCTGTTTTCAGCAAAATCATATTAAGCCCTGCTCAATAAGCATATTAATGAAATCCAATGTTTTTACATCATGAACATGTACACACCAACTAAGATTAAAATTATTCCAAATATGAAACAAAACAGATATGCGGTTCTTAAAATATGAATATTTCAAGATTTGTACTTTAAGCCCCGCCTACACATTAATGTGCATGATATCAACACCAAAAACAATAGGGCATATCTACAGACCATGGGCTATCTGTGTACCACATACGAACTGAATTCCATGTATACTTCATGAGATATCATGTTTACACGCATGTTAAGCCCTGCCCACTATGCATATTAATGAAATTCAACATTTCTACATCATGAACATGTACTGACACTACAGTAGCTGTTTTTACATCATGAACATGTACACACCAGCTAACATCATACTTATGTCAAATATGAAACAAAACAGACATGTGGTTGTTAAAATATGAACATTTCAAAAATTTTACATTAGGCCCCGCCTACTCATTAATATGCAATATCACTACCACAAATAATATGGCACATCTACGTACCATGGGCTATCTGTGTTCCACATATGACAATAATCCAGTGTACTGTTCTTGAGATATCGCGTTATGAGCTGGCCATCACAAACACACAAGCATACACACACACCCAATCATGACTGCAAAGGTTCCAGATGATATCGCATCCGGAACCAAAAAAACAGAAAACCCACCCCAACACCCCTCATCCTGTACGTCTTTGGAAACAGTTGAAATTGTATTTCTTATAAGTATTTTTCTGTAATTGGACAAATTTGTTGACATTTTATATGCGGTACCAACTGCCAGTGGAGGATTTCAAGTTTGGCAACGTATAACATGATTACTGATGCTCTGATCCATTTTTGAGTTCCTTTTCACCGAGAATTCCTAATAGAATTAACAGAAGTAAGTTTGTAAAAGACATTCTCATAAGCTAAGTAAATAAAAGTATTTTCAAAGCTTCCATTGGTTAAAATTTGGTCATAAACTAAGCATAATAAATGAGGAAAATTAGCTAATTTGCATATCATTTGCATAACATTTTATTGAAACAATGGTTTAAATGTTTCTTTTTAATATCATATTAGTTTTGTGCATCATAGAAAGAAACAATGCATGTTTAAAGGAAAGTATAGTGCCAAATCCTATCAGATAGATCTTTGGCAAAATCAGAGGTCCATTTTTAGGTAAAAAAGGTTAAAAAAATTACAATTGACATATATGGAAGTTTTTCGTTGCTTCAAAAAATCAAGATTAGTATCAAACAAAAGGTCCTTCTTTTGACAATTCATAAATTCTATCAATAATTATTTTGTAAGTAGTTACAAGAGCAAAATATCACAAAGATAGCATTTTTGGACATCTAATATAATTTGAAGAACCTCATTTGCATAAAGTTGCATATTTGACCAGAAAATTATGCAAATCAACGTAAAGTCCGTCTTAGCTTTTAATATAGCATAAACTTGTTAGATAGAAAATGAAAATAAATTTGTGAAAAAGCCCCCTTTCCAAAAAGTTTCTAAAATAAACACAAATCTCAAATGTTCTGGTATAGTAAGGGTTAAAAGGGATTGGATCCTTTGTTGGTCATATGTAAAGATTGAATTGTAAAGTCATTGAATGAAATTTTTTGTGTGTTTGAATGTTATTGATTTTTAATGGCAAGTGTGAACAATCTACACAAGTTTAACATGGGGGAAAGCCATGAATTGACTAAAGTCATGAGTGCAGCCGGATATTGTTTTCAAAATCGTGAAAAAGTCAGAATTCTGGGTATAGCCAGAAGACTGGCATCCATGTCCTTAGGAACAAAACCAAAAGATAAATTAATCACTGCTCAGCCAAATCAAACAAAATTGCATCCATTCCTGATCAATTATATTTATTCTTTGAAGATGTAAAATAATTTAAAGTATTTGAAAATAAACAAATTTTAAAATTTATGGACAGGAATGTTAAAAATCAAAGAATCTTGCAATAGTATTTCAAGATCTTCTAACTTTGCTTGAAACTTCTTAAGCTTAAAACCACAAGATAAATCAATCACTGCTCAGGCAGACCAAAGAGAATTGCATGCATTTCTCATCAATTATATTCCATCTATGAGGAAAGTAATTTTTTTTTAAATATTTGAGAATCTACAAAGTGGAAATAAATGAACAAGCATGTTAAAGAAATCAAAGCCTCCTGCAACAGCATCTCAAGATCTCCCAGTTTTGCTTGATGCTCTTTTGGAATGAAACCAAAAGATAAATCAATCATTGCTCAGCCAGATCAAACATAATTGCATCCATTCCTGCAGTTTTCTTGTTATACTTTGAGGATCTAAAATATTAAAAACCTACAAATGGAAATATCAAGTCACACAGTCACTTGATATCTTGAAAGAGACTTTTGTCTTTCAGTGCTATGCTACGTGGCTTGTTGTAGAAAGTCAAACTCGTATCCCAAAAGTACTGTGTTTGATTCCTACATTATGTCCTTGAGCAAGACATTTTTCCACTTGCTTCAGTCCACTTAAGTGTCAAATGAGTACCAGCTTACAGAGGAATTAACCTGTGATGGACTGGTGTCCTATCCAGGAAAAGTCAATGATTCTCATCCACTTGCACCACAGAAACCAGGCATAAGCACTGTCCTTATGGGTCTTCATGGCCTGGGAAAGGATTTAACTTTTAATGTAACTATGCTGTTCACTGTCTGATAATTGTTTTTTTAAATTTAATTCAAGTGACTGCAGTCACTTGAGGCACTGATTTAATTTTGTTTTTATATACACATTTCTATTCATTATCAGATGGGAAGAATTAAGTTACAAGTTTTTAAAAGAATGTTAATATCATCGGAGGCTTGCTTCCGCATACCTGTTCCACGGATTTCAATCTTCTTACAAACTCTTGCTCCGCCTCTCTTAAGGACTCACTGAGGTCATCTTGGCCCTGCTCATCTCTGGCCTCCAAGATCTTAGCCTTCTCCTCCAGAGCACATTCTCTTTCGAGAAGAAGTTCATGTTCTCTCTACAAGACAAACAATGCAACGTTGTATCTACATTTATATCCATGACAATAGATGAATGGTCAAAAGAGACCTTCAAAAGTCTATAGGCATAGAGCAATTTTAATTTTGATTCAAACCTAAAGAACTTTAACATCTAAGCTGATCAGTTTTGCAATTAAATAAAAATCTTTTTGTAATTCATATAAAATTTGAGATGTATGACTGGGTGGACAAAATCGTGATGTATATCTTTCAATTTCTAACCTAAATCTCAGTTGCTGAAATGATGGGAAATATAAGTATGCTAAAGACTCAAAAAAACTTTTGTTAAAATTTGCTGCATCACTTCTGATGCATAATTCTTTAAATTTCATTCCTAAATTTCAGTCATTACAAACTATCCTTCGAATAAATATCCTTACTAATATCCTTACGAATAAATATCCTTACTAATATCCTTACGAATAATTATCCTTACTAATATCCTTACGAATAATTATCCTTACTAATATCCTTACTAATAATTATCCTTACTAATTTGTCATTACTAATATATTACAAAATTTGAATATGTTCCAAAATTTTGATCTTTCCTTGTAAACTGTAAATGTTGTTCCAGGTCCCTTCATATACTCTTTAATACGCCATAAACTTGGAGCTTTCATACAGTAAAGAGTAAATCATTAACTGTTGGTTGCACAATACAGTGAGTTTGAAAGTCATGGCTCAGTACATTGAAATTAAAAACAAATATCATTGGTAAGTGTTTTATCCTAAATTTGGTATTCAACTTGTTGTAAAATAGATGCATGTCTATCACTGAATGCAAAACACTCTGCAAGAGATTTATTTCTCCTTGAAAAGAGTTATATAAATCAGAGTAGAAGTCTTTAAACAATGAAAATAGCTTTTAGTTTTGGGGTTAAATGGCTGACCAAGTTGGAAGATTTTTTTTATATCAACAGAGTTTGCTATGTATGATAGGAAAGATGGCTGAAAATCTTCAGGTAATCTTTACACTTCTTTCCTTCATCTCAGTCTTTGAAAACAGGGAAAATGCTTATATACTAGGTTTTGATTGGGGTGGGACAATGATAAAAAAAAAAAAAAAATATATAAAAAAACTTTGGAAGTGAAGGAGTTCACTTCAGAAACTAATGGTGTATGATTAAACAACAATGGTGTATGATTACAAATCAGTGACTTGGAAGTTCAACAATCAGACGAAAATAAACTGGACTAATTTCAAAGGAACTGCCTGAGGAAAATCATGAAAATAAGATGGCCAATGAAGATCAGTAATGATGAATTATATGAGAAAACTCAGACAATACCAATTAGTAAGACAATTTATACAAGAAGATGGAGATGGATTGGGCATGTGATTAGGAGAGAGAATGACTATTATGCGAAAATCGCATTGTCGTGGGCGCCGGAGGGAAGCAGGAAAAAAGAACCGAAAACAACTTGGAGAAGGACAGTTGAAAAAGGGAGGAAAGAGCTTGGGTGGAATAGTTGCAGGGAGGCCACAGAATTTGCAAGTCAGCAGAGGAGAGTGGTAAGGGCAGTCAGGAGAGGAGAATGACAAGAGTGAGGTAAGAAATATGATTACAAAACAATGGATATCCATCAAAATAAAGAGAGATCTTCCTGTTCATTCATAACATTATGGTTTGCATACGAAGACACAAAAACTCAAAAAGCAGTAAAATAGTCTATTTTTAGCTATTTTGATACAGCATTTGCTATTGATAGATAGCAGGCAATCTAGACAGTATTACCTATGCCTGTCTACTGAAACTTTAGGAAAATTTCCTCTGAATTTCCTCCAAAAAACTAACTCCAAATGAGTAAATAACTGCACCTTACAATGACTTTTCTTTAAAAACCTCTGCAGAAAACCATGTACAATTTCAAAAACTACATCTTACTTGGAAACATGGTTACTTTTACATAATTATACCTGTAACTTGGCACTTATGCTGGCTAACTCCCCATACACTTCCTTAAACACAGTTGGCTCTGTAGGCCCCCTTTCTTGAACATCACTTGAGGAGTGGTAATGTGGTTTCCTTCTTCTGTGTCTGGATGGTACGGGTGAATCTCTGGAAACAAAATCTTGCTCTGATGGAAAAAGCTCCAGACTTCCAGAGTCTGAATCTACCAAAGAGGAAAATATATGAAATACTAGATTTTCATTAGAAAATGTGCCATCTTTTTATATTCCAAACTTTTTAATGCTGAGATTAAATGTGCACATTACCCATGTTTATTGTCTATGGAATGCCAGGATATTTTAAACTCGTCTTCAACATGTACAGAAACACTAACTGAGAGACCTATATACAGATTGTAAGGTTTTGCGATGTGTTATTTCATTCCTTAGAATTTACAATCTCAACGACAAGGTTATACTGTTACAAACATTTAAATTTCTTAAATGACTGCTTTGCGCTTAAAAGCCTAGCTTTCTTCTTGATTTTACCTCATATTTGAAAAATGGCATGGTAAACATTTAAAAGGGAGTGGATAATATTTAGCCATTAAAACAATGAAGATTTGTCACTGAGGTATTTCAAATTTGAAAATTATAGCACTACTTGCCCAAAGCATGATGGGAAATATCACAAAATAGCCATGTCCATGTCACGAAAAGATCAAAATTTACGGAACCTTTTGGTTCCTTATTTAGGACCTCTGCTGGACTGTTAAAAAAGAAGTAATTAAATTTTGGGACATATCCAAACAAAGGGAGGGCAGAAATGGAGGGGTGGGGATATTTTAGGGTGAGATCTGTCAAGACTTACATGTAGTTGAAACTTTCCAATAAAATGTGCTGAACAATGAATTCAAACCATGAAATGAAATCAAAACAATAATTTTTTGGACTCAAAGAAAATCAAATCAAGTGGTTCCTGGTATCAACGAAAATCAAAACAATTGGTGTTTGTGTCACATAGAGAGGTGTCCCTCCTATCTAGTACATTTCTAGATTTATTCGTCTTGAGAACTATTGGAATGCTGTAGACCCAACTGTAGAGAAGTGTTACATAATATGTAAATGTACACATTGCTCAAAGTTAAGTTCCAAAGTGTGGTAGTGTAATTGTAAAGTTAGTTGCCATCGATCTTGCAAACCATCGAAAAGGTGTTTGAAGTGCCAGAGTTTTCCTCGTTATTGAGAACGAGATAGAAGTAAAGTTAATTTCTTTAAGACAGTGAGGCCGTAATATTTTGTGTATTTGTCATTAAGGACAGTAAGTGGTTGTGAACCATTATTTTATATTGATGCTTGAGTATGAAAGTGCTCTTCTCCTTCTTCACATGACGAAGCGACGTTTGGTGAATAAAACCAGATTAGGAATAAGCAACCTCCTTATTTCTGTGAGTATCTTTAAGTAGTATATCGTAAGTTATCAATTTGGGAGTTCCATGAGGTTTGCCAGCGGTCACGAACAAGGGAAGCGATAAGCGATTTGGTGTAAGAGTAAGGATAGTGAGGAGATGGAAGGTTTGTAAGGGAGATAAGGTGGAAAAGCAGAAAGGAAGAAGAAAAAAATATATATATTTATTTTGGTGAGAAGAAAGGGGCATGTAAGGTTAGGTGTAGAAAGGGAGGGGAGGGGGAGTTAAATGTGGTGGAAGAGGTTGTTGCAGTTATTAATGGTGCATATTCAGTAATGTATAAATGTATGTAGGAGAAGAAGTGTTTCATTTTGCAGAGTTTTGAGTTAAGAATAAATAAGTTGGGAAGTTTGAAGTTTAGAAGACAGGAATGATAGTCTTGAGGGACGATAAGGGCATTATATGTTATATAATTTGTAAAGGTTTTTAGCAGAGTGGGTAAAATGTAGAAAGTATGCATTTTGGGATGATTTTAAAGATGTACTATTTTTGCTATCAAGTAAAAAGCGAATAGTCCAATCACGTGGTGTTAGTAGATGGTTATGGGGGCGTGTTTATAAAATTGGTGCACTTTTAATTTCAACTCAAAAGTTTTCGGAAATTTTATAAACATGTCAATAGGAAGTTGGAACCACATATTTGCGACATATATTAGGGACGGTTTTGTTCCTTTATCTATCCACAAGATTTTATTCTTGGTAATCCCAAATCCCCTCTTGCTGGTTTCTCGTGATTGTCAAACATGCTACCAGATGCATAAGACTGGGATCTTGATTTTATTGATAGCTACTGCTGATTACGCAATCCTATTCTCGTTCTAAGACGCTGGATACGCATCTGTGACTTTCAGCTAATTCTTAAGACAGACAATTTGTAACTCCACCCACAGCAACTACCTTGTAGGCGGTAACTTCTTTCTAGTGTGAAGTACATGCATAACTGAGATAAGAGTTTAGCAAAAGTGGGTGTTTCCCATGCAGCCAGCCAAGCATGTTTAATGTGTTTGTAAATAGTATATTATTTATTCAGATTGATCATTTCATGGTTATGATTTATTGATAAAGTCAAAGAAATAAACATATTTGTTATTGTGTGATTTGTGATTGACTTGTAACGCCCCCTTTGAAAGGGTTACTCCGTGACATGAATGGAAAATGATGGAATGTGAATCTTGCCTGAACAGAACTCAAACAATAAATGCTTAGCTTGAATAAAACTGAAAACAATGATTTGACTTTCAAAGAAATCAATCGGATGATAGATAATCCTGAAGTGTTCAAAATGCAAGTGTCAATACAGATCAAACGGTTGTGAGGCAGATATCCTCCAGAGGTAAAACTAGGTAGGCCTAGGATTTCTGATGTAGGTTGTATTGAGTATAAGGAATGAACTCTAAAATAGGCGTGTTGGAATTGCCAAGGGGCAGAGGTATGCACTCTACTGAGTGCTGAAATTCTAGTTCATTATGTAATTCTGTAAAATTGTAAAAAACAACTGTGTTAATTCATTTTTCTTTCCAATAGGCAGATGGGCAAAACATGTTCTTGTATAAAGGTGCTTGTTATACACCAACTCACTAGTTAAAGAAAACAGAACCAAAAGGTTTTGTGGTTCCAATGCTTTTTTTTTTTCATATGCTGATTGATTTGCAAATTTGTATTAACTGTCATGTCATTGCATATCATGCGGAAATATTTGTTCTATGATATTTATTCATAGACCACACCCACCATGCAGATCAATAAAATTGTTCACGACATTAGCAATTGCACAATAATTAACAGCATTATCATAGTAAGTATGATGCAAAAATAGTTGCTCATTTATCCTATTTCAAAAAAATTTCAGTAAACCCAGCCTATACTCATTAATATTCAGGACATTACTAACACAACATCAGAACATATGTACAGACCATGACCGGTGTACCACATATAGAATAAGTCCGATATATAGTTCATAAGAAACAGTATGGTGTTTATATCATTTAACAATTTCAAATCATGCCACACCCACCATGCATATTAATGACATCTGTTGATAAAATAAACATGTACACAATAACCAACAAAATTATCATGCCTAAAATGATGCAAAACAGACATACAGTTGCACATTTATCACTTTTTCAAAATGTTCACTTTAAGCTCACCCACTTATCAATATGCATGAAATCACCACCAAAAACATTTTTGTTTACAAAATCATATTGGGCCCCCCCACCCATTACACATATTGATGAAATTCAACATTGTTACATCATGAACATGTACACACCAGCTAACATCATACTTATACCAAATATGAAATAAAACAGACATGTGGTTGTTAAAATATGAATATTTGAAGATTTTACATCAAGCCCCTCATTAACATGCATGATATCACCACCAAAAATTAAGGCACATCTACAGACCATGGGCTCTCTGTGTACCAAATATAACATCAATGATGAATCCAGTTTACCGTTTTTACAAGCTCTTTTCAGCAAAATCATATTAAGCTCCACCCACTACCGTATTCACAATAATAAAGTTCAATGTTTTCACAAAATGAATATGTACACACTAGCTAACATCATATTTACACCAAATACGAAACAAAAAAGACATGTGGTTGTTAAAATATGAACATTTCAAGATATTTATGTCAAGCCCCACCTACTCATTAATATGCATGGCATCACCATGGGCTATATGTGAACTAAATATGACATAAATCCAGTTTACCGTTCTTGAGATATCCTGTTTACAAACTCTTTTCACCAAAATCATATTAGGCCCCGCCCACTATGCATATTAATGAAATTCAATGTCTTTACGTCATGAACATGTACACACCAGCTAACATCATAAGTAAACCAAATATGAAACAAAACAGACGTGCGGTTCAAGATTTTCACATTAAGCCCTGCCTAATCATTAATATGCATGACATCACCATCAAAACAATAGGGCACATCTGTGGACCATGGGCTATTTGTGTACCAAATATGACATGAATCCAATTTACCATTCTTGGAATACTGTGTTTACAAGCTCTTTTCATCAAAATCATATTAAGCCCTGCCCACTATGCATAATAATGAAATTCAACGTTTTTACATCATAAACATGTACACACCAGCTAACGTCATTATCATCCCAAATATGAAACAAAATAGACTCGCGGTTGTTAAAATATGACCATATTAAGCATTAAGCCCTGCCTACTAATTGATATGCATGACATCACCAGCAAAAAGAATAGGGCACATCTATGGACCATGGGCTATCTGTGCACCAAATATGACATTAATCCAGTTTATCGTTCTTGAGATACCGTGTTTACAAGCTCTTTTGTAGCAAAATCATATTAAGCCCCACCCACCAGAGGTTACATTACTTTTTTGTCTGGCGTATTTGGTTACAAGCCCTTGATTTTCTGCATATTTTATAATTTTGCTGTTGTATGTACAGGGCACTGCGTAATGCACAGGGCACTGCGTAATGCACAGGGCACTGCGTAATGTGCAGGGCACTGCGTAATGTGCAGGGAACTGCGTAATGTGCAGGGCACTGCGTAATGTGCAGGGCACTGCGTAATGTGCAGGGCACTTCGTAATGTGCAGGCACTGCGTAATGTACAGGGCACTGCGTAATGTACAGGGCACTGCGTAATGTACAGGGCACTGCGTAATGTACAGAGCACTGCGTAATGTACAGGGTACTGCGCGCCAGCAAAGCTTGCAAGTATTGTTAAGACACACACTTGTGTAGGCTTACCTCGCTAAAGTGAATGAAAATTTTGCTTAAAATACCAAAAACTTTACAAAATCGGACTATTATTATCATAAAAAATATTAAGAACAAGTTTTAAAGCAATCCTTGTATAATGCCAAAATAAAATTTAAAAAAATACTTTTGTTTATCTATCCGAACTTCTATGAGGTTTTAGTGACCTTTGACCAATTGTCAATGATAATATACTATAGAGATCTCGACCACGCCTACTTCTTAACAGTGTAGTAACTTGACTTGCAGATTGTGATCAATTCACAGATACATGATCTTACACATACAACACAATACATGAAGAAAGTACAATCCTAGCTAATGATATCATTGACAATTGACAGCCTGCATTCAAAACAACATCAAAACTTTCACGTACAGTGTACAGTACATGTATATACTGACTATATACAGTTTTAGTACTTGCCAGAGTGTTTATGTACAGTACTTGTACAGACATTTTGAATCATTTGGCCGTTCTCGTAAGTCGTAGTTGTGTGGTTTTCTTTTAGTAATTTTTTTAGTAATTCAAAAACATTTTTGTGTGAAATAAAAGTTTAAATCGCATTAGAGAGGTAAGATTTTCATGATTTTTTTAAGTTTCACAAGGTATATAAATTTCACATGGTACAGTATATCTAAATTTTATGATGCAGGTACAACATGTGTCAAAAGAAATTTCAGCCATAGCGTAATATACGACAAATTTGTCGTTAACGCAAACCCTGCCCCTCACTATGCCTATTAATAAAATTCAACGTTTTAATATCATAAAGATGCACATCAGCTAACATCATAATTAGACCAAATGTAAAACAAAAGAGACTAGTAGTTGTTAAAATATGAACATTTAAAGATTTTTACATTAAGCTCCTGCCTACTCATTGATATGCATGATATCACCAGCAAAAACAATAGGCCACATCTACGGACTATATGTGTACCGAAAATGACATAAATCTAGCTTATCATTCTTGAGATATCGCGTTTACGAGCTTGCTGTCACAAACATACATACACACACATACATACACACCCACATACACCCCATCATGACCGTATAGATTCCTGATGCTATCGCATCGAACCAAAAAAAATTTGCAATAATTTAAAAACAGCCAATTCATTTTTAAATAAATATTTTGGATCTGCAGTTATGACATCACACTTTACACTGCAAGGTCACTTTAAAACTGGTGACACGTTTGAAATGCAATAACTTTTGAACGGAATAAGATATCAATATGGGTTTTATACCAATTTGTTTCTTTAATAGTTCTCTATGATCTATATCCAAAAAAAATTCATGGGAATATTCCTTTAAGTTGAAACATTTGATAAAGGGTATGAGTAAAACTAGCATATAAACCTCTGTTAACTTCTTCTGGCTGTTTACGTCGTTTGCTTCTTCTCATAAAGACATTGCTGCTATCGTCGTCCTCCTCAGCATAGCATACATCAGACCTCTCTGATAATTCAAGACGTTTCGTGTCCATTTTCAGAAGATGGTACATCTCCCTCAGTGCTCTGTTGTAGTGTTTTCGTTCTGCACTTGCCATACCACTCATTGAACTATTAAAATCATCCATCGTTGAACAGGAACTGAAAAAAGAAATGACCAAAACAAAATATCAAACAAAAACATGTATTCCACAAAAAATAACATCAAACTCATAATTTCACCTGTTAATTTAAGAAATTTGAAATAAAACTGACTATATTCAACGAATTTACACTTCAGAAATTAATTCTTTTAAATTATTCCTTTCCTTTTTTGTTCAAGCCTTTTTAAGCTTCACAGGTACAGTTGCTGAAATTTGCATACGTTCTATTGGTGCACAAAATTAGGGGTATTCAGTTTTGCTGAAACAACTTTTTTATTTGATGAATATCAGGAGAATATCAGGATAATATCAGGATAACATCAGGATAATATCAGGATAATATCAGGATAATATCAGAAAAATATCAGGAGAATATCAGGATAATATCAGGAGAATATCAGGATAATATCAGGAGAATATCAGGAGATTATCAGGATAATATCAGGAAAATATCAGGATAATATCAGGATAATATCAAACTTCTAAGAATTATTATGCATAGAGGAGAAATCGAAGAATTTACTTATATTGGTAAGTTTCTAACCACAAAAACAATTTTTTCATAAAGCAAACTAAAATTTATTTCCTTCGCTACACAACTTTGGATCCACCATGCTACCAAATATTATTGATTGACTAGTGTCACTTAATCTAATCATGTAATTATTTTTGTTTGATTGCTCTTGAAAAATACCATGAAAATGAATATTATAGTCTTCAAATTTTGAAAAGAGCCAATTTATTTTAATAATTGCAGGTGATCAATTTGGGGATTACAAAGAAATTATGCTATAAAGGAAGAAAGAAAAAGTGCAGGAATAAGAAGCAGAGATGGAGAATTAATTACAGGAGAAGATGAGATAAGGGATAGATGGAAGGATCATTTGAATACACGTTAAACCAACCAATGGTAGAAGCTATGAATGATGAGCTAGACGAGTTATTTCATATTCATGACAAAGAGTTACAGATAGATGAAAGCAGAATTACTGTACAACCCAAGAAGTGAGAAAAGTGTTAATAAAATTAAAAAATGGTAAAGCAGCTGGAATAGATGACATACCTATAGTAATGTTGAAAGGTAGTAGAGAAGTCTCAGAGGAATTATTCACAGGGTTATTAATAAGATAATGGAAGAAGAAAAGGTTTCTAAGACATGGAGGAAAAGCATAATCGTGGTAGTGCCCAAAAAAGGTGATTTAACAAGATGTGACAATTTCAGAGGGATTCCATTACCGACTGGGAGCAAAATTTTTGGAGACTTAATTATTGATAGAATTAAGGATGCTGTAGATGATACATTAAGAGTTGAACAAGCCGCTTTCAGAAGTGGGAGGGGAATAGCAGAACAGATATTCACATTAAGAAACATAATAGAGCAGAGCATACATGGAGAGCACTGCTGTATCTAAACTTTGTTGATTTTACAAAGGCTTTTGACAGTGTCAACAGAAATATTTTATGGAAAATAATAAAAAGATATGGAATCCCACAAAAGTACATTAGCATATTACACGACTAGTATGAAGAAAGTGTGAGCGCAGTAGATTTTGATGGAAAATTATCAGACTGGTTCATTATCAACACAGGAGTCAGGCAAGGATGTGCAATGTCGGGATTCCTCTTCATCCTAGCATTATACTATATTATGAAGGCAACCACAGACTTGGAATCAGATGGAACATGTACACAACATTAGAAGATCTGGATTATGCTGATGATATTGTTTTAATTTCAAACATAGGGAAAATCTACAGAAGAAAACATCTTGACTTCATGAGATTAGAACATACATGTATGTTGGGCTGAAAATGAATGAAAAGAAGACAAAGACAATGAGGATTCATGAACAATAACAGTGGAAGAGCAATAACTGTATCAGATAACAAGATAAAAGATGTAGACAAGTTTGTATATTTGGGCACAACATTGTGTAAAGATGGAGGCACTGAAGTTGACATAAGAAGGAGAATCTCCTTAGCACTGACCATATTTAAGTAACTTAGTCAAATATGTGATTCAAACATAAACAAGAGAAAAACAAAACTTAGAGAATTTTTCACACCAATGTTACATCAGTCTTACTTTATGGCTCTGAAACCTGGAAGCTCAACAAATCAGACGAAAATAAACTGGATATATTTCAAAGGAATTGCCTAAAGAAAATCATGAATATAAGATGGCCAATAAAGATCAGCAATGATGAATTATATGAAAGAACACAAACAATACCAATTAGTGGGACAATTTATACAAGAAGATGGAGATGAATTGGGCATGTGCTAAGGAGAGAAAATGATTATTATGTGAAAATCACATTGTCGTGGGTCTCTTCTGCCCAGCACATGAGCATCACCTGCCCTGCCGACCACGCGGGTAGTCTTGTCTGCTCATTCACTTATTCGGTCAATCGACCAAACAGCAACACATTCCTAACTCACTTGGAATGTTCCTAACTTACTTGGATTGCTGCTGTGGTCATGTTGGTATATCCTAGCAACCAGCTACCCCTAGTGCAGGCAGATCCAACTAGGTTTTACATAGCTTAGGTATACCCCTGTATTTGCCATTACATTATCATTTCATAATACCAGATGTCATTGGATCAGTGTTACACTGGACAGTGCCATACAGCCTAACACACATGTGAGACTTACACCAGCATGCACTCTAGGCATTTTCATTTCGTCACACTTCTGTACATTCATAGGGATCCTCTTGTTTTCATCTACAGGACCCCCAGGGTGACAGCAGCTTTCAGGGCCACACCACATCATCCAAACCGGTGGACTATAAGGAGAGTCCCCATAGGCCTTTTACATTTCACCTTTCTTGCTGGTATGATCTCTTGGTCATTGGGAGCTACAGCATTAGCCTCAAACCATTTCTCCTTCAAGTTATCAATCCCACCCTCATTTTTTGTTTCTGTCATACAATCAGAAGTTGCTGTGATGTCATAGTCACCCAACCGCGGTTTCTTCCTGCCAGATTTACCTTGCTTTTTGCCTTTCTTATTACAAGGTGGTTAAGTTCACCCTTTTAGCAAGAGAAACATCCATGCCTATGTTTATGGTCAATCAGCCACCTGTTGATGTCTTGGAACATGTGGTTCCAACACCTTACATGTTTATCAACCAATATTGGAATAGTCTGAATTGCTTTTATAATGCCAGCCTCCCCGTCAATAACAATTGGCACTTGCTTATTCTTTGGTAGTTTGACAAGTTTTGCAAGTGAAGAAAACAATTTTGTGTGGTATGCAGCCAATTTTTGCTCATGTATATTAGAAACATAGTTGAGATAACGGGATTTTCTGTATAAAAGAACAGACACATAAAAGTTTCCAAGTTGAAATGTTTTGTCATAGTTCAGCAGTTGCTTATAAGAATTAAGGGCTAAGATCTTTTCCATTTCCAAGAGTAAATCAGTGCGACCACAAACTCCAGTACCAAATAAGTCTGAGAAATGTATTGATAATGTGAACAAAGTGTGAAATTCATTGTTTGCCGTGTGTCGCATATTTTGAATTTGTTTTAAAGTCTCTTAATTTTTCAGTGCATGTAATATCATCACTGGTATCCTTTATAATTTCTTCTTTGATAATTTGTGTGGATCTTGAATGGTTGCTATTCCAGCATTCTTTGATCCGAAAGAATTCTTCAACTCACAGTCTTTTTGGCGGTTCCCATGAGCAAATGGTCAAGAGCATTGATAGCAACTGCTATCCCCATTCCCCAACATAATGAATGATAAACATACTTTCATCAGGTAGATGGTACACATTGTATAAACTCCTTTGCTGGCACCGCCATTTGTTCTTCAAATATATAAGTATCCCTTTACTGACTTAGGATTTGACCTCGAAGAGGAACAGATCCTTGATTGATCCACCAATATCCATCCACTCTCAATCTCCAGTTTTGAGTCATTCTCGGGGACATATGTCACAAAAAAATTGCTGGTTTGGTTTCGCTTGGTCTTAAATGTTGTCAGGTATAAGTCTTTTGTACATATCATGCATTTACATCAAGTTGGTTTACAAATGTAAATCGAATAAAAACAAGACAACAAATTACATTAACAAACTTGTAGTCCAATACCGTCACAGAAATTACTCTTACATCGCAACCATCATCAATCAAATTTATCCGTCATGTCACATGCATACGTCATAGGTTTTAGAGGATCCCAAAACTTGTAAAAGCCTAACCCAACCCTAGTCAGACTACATCTGACTATAGTATATGCTTACTTATTGTCACAACCCACGTACACATATGTTATCACTGGGACATTTGTTTTTGTGTACGTAGGTTGTTGCAGATATCGTGTTTCCGACTAGACTCACACTTACTGTAAGCAACCCATATTTTCCTAAATGTGATAACCTTACGTTCTTTCCGCACAGTGATGGGCTTTCACCTCTGCTATGAGTTAGCTGTGGAGCAGTTTCTAATAAACAACTTTTAACGGGAGAATTTTAGTTGGGTATTTTCCACCAATAATTTGTTGGTCGCCATGTTTCAAAACTTTTGTTGAGTGTCACGCCTGCGCATTTGTACTCAGGGCTTCTTCATTATACTAACAGGTGGAACAAATTTATGTGTGCCATATCCACTGTATGTGTCATCTTTAAAATTAGCAAATAATTATTCAACCTTGATCTCTTTTAGAGCGTTTTTTAACAAAAATGAACGATAAGTAGTTGCATTTCTTTGCATAAATCAAATTATTCTTCTACTTGTATTTCCAAGATCTGACAAAAATTTAAATTGGACCACGCATAGAAATTGCAAACACCATTGCAATTCTTATCAGGCGGTGGCCACACAACTATCATTTTTTAACTTGACATCCTCAGTACAAACTTAACGCTGTAGAGTGCGAAGAACAGACAAAGAAAGTGTGCCAAGAATTATCTGATTTTGGTGTTAAAGGAATATATTTTTACACTTTTTAGCTGAAAAAAACATAAAAAAAGAAGTTGGAGAAATGTTTGAGTGCAAAGCTGGACATCCAAAAGACAGGTAATTTGAGAGACGAGTTTCATGCCAAAAAACGTAGAGCATCGCAATTTATTTAGAATGAAATGTATCACGTAACTGCATAGGACTCTATTAGGCCATAAATCAGAAACAACAATCAGTGAAGTTGGTGAGCGTTAGCCAACAAAAAAAATAAAAAATAAGATCAGTGGGGAAGTAAAAAGCCTGAAACGGGGTATATGACGAATAACTACTATACAATATACTGTAGGCTCTACGTGACTGCTATACACAAGTAGCCTATGCAAGTATTGCCTTGCAAGTAGGCCTAGCCTAGTACTCCCTGTAGTACCATTGGACCAATGCCAGCCGTGTTAGTATGGCTGCCGTTGGTGATGGCTGGCCGTTCGAGGATACTACAAAATCCTATACCCTCCTGTACTGTTTTAAGCGAGGTGTTAAAAGTATAGGAAATCTCAATTTTAAGATCTTTATGAAAACGAAACTATTTTACCTTTTTTTTCGCACACAATGAGTAGAATCAAAGTTTAATGCTCATCCATGTATTCAAAAACTGTTTTTAAGGTGATTTTAGTTACTTATATTGTAGTATTTTAAACTACTTTTTCTTCCGTTCTCAAAAGTACAGTCAAAGTTCAAAACACTGCCATCGAGGCTATAACATTTTAGCGAAGGTAATGTTTTAAATCATTTGAGATTTAAAATTAAGATAACACTTATAAAGTACAATTATATAATCTAAACATTTTTTGATGTTTTATTAATTTGTTTTTGCACAGTTTTGCTCTACCAAAACTTTTTAATAAAATTATATAAGATTAAAAAATGTCAGCAAAAAATCAACTTGCAGCTTAGTGAAATATTCTAAGAAAATGGCGACCAAAATATGAACCTCAAAGAACTTTATCCCATCGTGGTGTTGAAATAGGTCAAGATTTTGAAAAAGTTTTTTAGAAAAAAATGTACTATTAGTTACTAATACAGTATTAGTTAGACTAATTCCAAAAAGTAAGTTATTTTTCAATCATCAATTTTCTACAACATGTGAATTTTAGGAATTGCAACTAATCTATAACAACCGTCGTACGGCATCCCAATGTCAAACCGTTCTGAGGGATGTGTATAATAACTAGGCCTAGGGCCTAACGTTAGCCTAACTGTAGTGTTATTGCCCTACTGAGTGAGGTGCTTATCTCACTAAACCCAACCTGATTACTAAAACCTAATATAATCAAATCACAATTTAGAGGACTTGTCTCATATTTCCGTAATCATGACATTATTCATATCCTGTCTTACAGTCTTGGTGTCTAAGTCTGTTACACTATGTCAGTCAGTCAGGGTAGGGCCTGTACTGTGTAGGCCTAGGCCTACAACATTTTTTTCTTCGTGAAACTGGTTTAGGCCTATTGAGTGTAATGAACTGGACACTTGACATTAAACTTTAACATAAGTAATTAAAAGCCAAGAAGTAAGGTTTACCTTTAATTTGTTCGTGGCATTAGATCTCTTCCTCTTCTGCGACAAAGTAGCGAAAAGTTTGCAAAAATTAGAATACTAAGAGCATTGACAATCAAAAGCTAAAGCTACATAAAGTTTAAAAATCGAACTACCGCCAACAAACGACATAGCTATTCGTAAGGCAGTGATTGTGCCTTACAAATAATTTAACAAGATGACGGGCTAAGAAGGGTGAATCACCCAATGAAAAAGCCCAAACTAACACCACCACCAACACAAAAAATAAATAAAATAAAATCAAAATCAAAGACGCCTAGAGTTAGTAAAGAACTTATCAATATTGACTTTAAAATTGTGAGCAGAATTAGAGCTAACTACCCACTCAGGCGCATTCCACTCATTAACATTTCTTTGCGAAAAGCTAAAACGGCGAATATCTATCCGTGAGAACTCGTTGGTCAAATTCAAACTGTTACCACGTGTCACATGAGGATTAGCTGAAATATACAAAAAATAACAGGGAGTCAAAGCATCATTAACAGATAGGACTTTAAAAACTTGAATCATATCGCCACGTACTCTTTCAACTCAAGCGTTGGTCAAACCAAGAATTCGCAACCTAGATTCAAGCTAGATTATAACATAACAAGATTATCATAACAAGATTACGGGCTAACATTACAGTCACCACATAAAAATCCCAAACTAAAACCACCACCACCACCACCACCAAAAAAAAAAAAAAAAAATCAAAGATGCTTAGAGGTTAGCAAAGAATTTATCAATGATTCATAAGATTCCTTACTTCGGGAATAAGTCCAGTGACTCTTCGCTAAGCCTGCTCCAAAATGAACTTATCCTTCTCATAAAAGGGACTAGTATCCAAGCCTGAATACCATCTACCTACTGTGGTGTAGCGTTTATCATACCTGTCTACAGACCACGAGGCCATGGTTCAAGCCGGTTGGGTAGAGACGCCAGTGTACCACAACTGGTTATCAAAGGCCGCCGTTGGTTGACTTGGTTGTCGATGTTATGTCTGTCCGTACGTCGTACCTGTGTTCTTATCCGGGTCGTATTAAGCGTTTTGTGATAGCATTGTTACTATCATAACCAAATACGCAGGTGACGACCCGTCATTGTAATTGTGTGTTTACTCGTCGTCGGCGAGCCTGAATAGCATATTCAAGATGAGGCCTGACTACCTGCTTATACAAATTAAGGACAACCTCTCTACCAAGAAAAAATTCTTCTAATCAAATCTATTTGCTTTTGCAGCTGCTAAAACACACTGTTTATAAGGCTTCAGATAACTATTCTGAAGGCATGCATGCAGCCAGGAACTTAAAAAGAAGGGAAGGGGAGCCAACCTATATCAAAAATATTGGTTGTCAGAAAAGTACTGCGCACGCTTTGCGTGCACCAAACGGCGTGGGTCCAGGGCCTGTTAAAGGGGCCTGCTTAAGGCCCCTGGAAGCTTTGGGGTTTTCGTGCTTTTGGTAGTATAAAATTGCTTAAAATTCATGTCAAATGCACACTAAAACCAGTTCATGCAAATACATAAAAAAATAAAAAAAAAATGTGTCGGTACAAATTATTGATATTTTTTTTTCTTTCCGGGAACCCCTGCCTGAGATGACCAGACCGAATAAGATTCTTCTTGATCAGTAGGGGAGGAGATATTCAGTCGGATGAAACGAGACTCAATTGGGGGAATGAGAGTTAGAATTTATCAACTTTCAAGACTCGCCAACACAGATGTACATCAAGGCTATGCCGTTTAAACGTCTTTCACTTGTCCTGTTCCTGAGATATGTTTTCAGGAGTCGGCAATGATGATCTGAATCTGAATCTGAATTCATCTGATGATAATGATCTTTCAACTGTTGCAGTTGATATTGGCAGAACAGCGGCAATGTTTATTAATGCATGGATGCAGTTTCCTTAACAGTTCATTCCTTTCAAACAAAATATTCATAAACTTCCCTCCTTAGATGCAAAATCGTGGGAAATTTGAAGCTATTCTGAAAGCTATGGTAGACTTAAAAACAGCCGTTTGTTTGCAGCTTTTTTTTAATTCATTGACATATTAAAATAACTAATTAATAAATGACTAGATAACAGTCAAAATATTTTTGAAAGGGTATTTTTACCCCAGGTTTAATATTTTTTATGATCAAATGCAATAGTTTGATTTAACATGATTTCGTTAATAAAAAACAACTGGGGTTTGATTTTTAAGGCACATAATTATGAGAGTCCTCAAAAATGTTTCAAATTTTTCTCGATATGTAACCTAAGAGGACAGATTTTGAAATATTCTTTGCAGGGAATGAATTGTAAATGAGTTTATATTTCAAGTTTAAGAGTATCATGACCAGAGATGGGAGAGTTTTTAAATATTAATACAAATTCAACCAAATTCAAGGTTTTTCCAATGGAGCCTAATACTAATTCATCTATGTATGGTTGCCATTTCAAGTGTTCTAGCAGTCAAGTGTGTCCTAGCTATGATGCAGCTCGGATGGTCTAAGTGTTTTTTGTTTTTGTTTTTTTGCTGTCGAGTAAGAACCCGGACTTCCAACTTTCAGAATGATCTTTACAGAATGTATTTTGGTAAATTAGGGGTAGATCTTTTTAGCTAAATTGAAATGCCGTTGGTGGAAATGCTGATGGCCTAATAGTTTATAAAAAAAAAAATTGTCAAAATAACAGTCTTTTACACTGCTCTTGAGGCTAACAAAACTGAAAAAAAAATCATGACTTAAAATCTGAATCTTTTAACATATTTTCTGAACCTACCACATTTTACTGGAAGGAGGATAGGAGGTGGTGCGGCACTTTCAAACTCCTTTCTACACCCACGGTTTATATCATAAATACAGTTGTTTTTAGTTTAACAAATTCACTGATGTATGCCCTTTGTTCAAAATTTTGATCTACTCGTAAAAAATTTCATTACTTTGACCTATTTTGATCAAATTTTTTCATTTCGCTCAAGAAAAGTTGTGAAAATAAAGTTTGGCTTAATTTTTTTCACGAAAAGGGGAAGGGGCGGCAGTAAGATAAAAGATCCATATGTGTAAAGTAATAACTACGGCTAAATTAATGATCAAAAAATGGTCCCATCAAAATTTCGGGTTGGCCCCACAAATTTTGCATTTTACTCCTTTGTTTTTTTTTTTTTTATATTTGATACAAGAAACAGTGCAAGAATATGGGGATAGTTCAAGTGATAGAGGGAACAGCTTTAAGCAAGAAAGGGGAAAGCCCAAGCAAGAATCATTATGCGTGCCAAAAAGGTGCAAGAATAATGGGGAAGGACACAGGACTCGTTGGGTCAAAGGAAGTCGGTACCCAAACTGCTAAATATCTTTCATTTGTTATGAAACGGTCATCCAGTAGCGGGGCGTAAAGATTACAATTTCTCCAATAATTTTCAGTAGTGGTATTTCTTTCCGTCATCCAATAATGTAATTTTGTTTATTTCCAATGTTTCATCCAGTGTCTTCCGACGACTGAGAAAGCATTTTGACTGTTTGAAATGCAATTACAATTTTTCTTGTCGCCCTCGATACAGATGAAATTTGGCTCAAACGCTTTAAGTTTGACATTTTAAAGGTATAGGACAGATATAACATTTTATCCAGATGAAATTTTCAAAGAGAATATATTTCTGAGCAAAACAGTCTTTAAATGGTCACAATAGCACTTAGTATGTAAGTTCAGACCAATCAAACATTTTAAGCATGCACAAATGTGATGATGCATGGACAGGAATACAGTTACAATTCTGTAATGTATTTCTTTATATTTCTTTCCCAAATTTCTCGAATTGCGTTTTACTGCTAAATCTGGGTCAAGGTTGTAATAATATACAATTTTCTATCGACTATAGCCACTTCTCCCATTCATTGAACCTTTTGCTGTTTTCATTTTTTTTAGTACATCTTCAACCAGTTCAGCTGATGTTGTTACTTTACCTCTTTAACTGTCGCTAATTGTTAACGGCCTCCTTTCTGTCGAGCTATTATCAAGATTCTATATGGGTAAATATAATTACAGCGGGCACTTCATGATGGGGTCTGGGGCAAAACATAATGGGGGAGGGGGAAGGAATATATTTTCCCTTATACATATCATTCAACACAAAACAATAATGATTAGAAAATCTTTTTTTTTTTTTTTTTTTTTTTTTTGGAGGGGGAACTCCTGATGCTTTGCAATATATTTTTGGCACCAGATAGACTTATTTAAGCATGGAACAATCCCTACGCTAGATCCGTCGCTTCCGATTGTAGTTTACACCTCCCAAAATGTTAAATTTATTGAAGATATCCTCTAATTATATTTCATTATAATTGTCAGTCCTACAATATCAAGTCAAAGTAAGATTTCCCCATATTGTTAGTGATAATATACATTAATTTGTAAGGTAATGACAAGTAATTATGGCTGGCAACAAAAAGTGAACAAAATACACAGAATACAAATTAATTTTAAAACTTTATTAAATCTGAATAATTAATATAATTTTTACAAATATACAATTTAGTATGCTTAGAACAAATGAGTTGAAAATACCAAACTTTATCATGCGTCCACTTTACACCATGTATGCATTTCACCTTTACCTGTAGATCGTTTCAGATTACAAAAACGAGCTAGATTACGTATAAAATCCTATTATTATCTTGGTTGCAAAGTGATCGGGCAGAAAGGTACACCATTGGGGAAAGTGAAAAGAATGCTTTTAACGCATCATGCATTATCACGTATTGTCATTAGCTGATTAGGGGCTGGGACAGAAGGGTGGACATGTTACATATTTGTATCAATTTCACCGGCTAAATGACTGATTTTCACTATAACATACATTAAACAGTCGGGAGGAGGGCTAATGCAATAGTGCATTGCACACATCTGTTAACACATGACGTCCTGCATGGTGGTGTAACATTCGTTTGTTCTTTAAATTATAGATATCAAAACAGGCTTTTTTTACATGGTATATAGGCCATTTGATCTATTGATACCAGTCACTTAATTTGGCACAACCACTTTTTCTAAAATTGTGGTATACTGGTGAACCTAACCTGCATATTTTACACAGGGGCCTCACGGACAAAATGAAAAGTACATTGTATTTAGCAATTATCATATGATTTGAAGGGAAATATTACTTTCATCATTCTTTATCAAATTGGTTGTCATTTTTTCTTATTAAAATTGAAAAAGCGGAGGATTCATGGATTCACTGCCTAAAGATGTCATTTTGCCATTAATTGGCCTACCAGTGAAATGTTCCTTTTAAAATAGGGCTGCATTGCAATGAATATATTCTTGAAGATAATGGAAGATTTTTTGTACTGCTATATTTGGCTATATTAGAAGATTAAACTGTTAAAGGCTCCACTCTCAAGCTCAACTCTTGATATAAATTCTAAGATCTTGAAATGACTATTTCTCGTTACAAAGCCCTGGTGTTTTGATTTTCGAAAACATTACAGTATAAGTAGACTGACAGAAGAACATTGTCATGTGCTGATATGTTAAGCATAAATCCATCCGAGCCATTAGGTTCATTGGGCCTGGTGCTTATCGGAGTACATTACTCCCTCTGGACGGGACGTCGTCCATCGCAGATTAACTCCCAACAGTGGTGGTACTCATTTTACAGCTGAGTGGACTGAAGCAAGTAGTATTGTGTCCTTGTCTTGCTCAGGTTGCAATGCCGCGCTCACGTCGGGAATCGAACTCTGTACCTCTCGAATATGAGCGTGACTCCTTAACCACTGAGCCACAGCACCATGAGTACAAGGCGACGACGAATGAACACACAATTACAATGACAGGGTCGTTGCTTGCATATTCGGTGCTAATATGTCTTGTCTACAAATGCTTGTCATAGGTTTATAAAGCCGCCTATTAACTTTTCCTTTTTTTCTTTCTCTAGTAGGCCCTTTAGAAAGTAATGAACGAAATAAGATTTGTCCATATAGTTTTAGCGTAAGCCTTCAAATGATTGTACAAAATTTTACACGTATTGGAAATAAAAGAAATAAAAATATTTTCAAATGCGATACAAATATTATACAAAGAAGTGATAGGCTAAAGAAAGGTTTCTACACGATTTCAAAAACTATAGGAATTAAATGGCTATATATGGCTCATATACAGTCATAGGGTATGCTGTATTATTCATTTATGATGATGACATTTAAATGCCGCTTTTTGAAGTTAAAAATGTATTTGAACCTCCAACGCTATGAACTTTTCCCTGAACCATATAGGCGGGCTTTTTTTTTGGGTGTGTTGAAATTATGTATCTAACGTGATTTTTCTCCCAATTAATTTTTGACTCCCACACACACACACGAACACTTTCGCTTGGCAAATCCTGGATATGCCTGCACCCTTCCTAATATAATCATTATTTATAATTGCTTTAAAGAGTACAGGAGTAAATGACTCAAAGTGACGTTGCGTTTTTGTTGAATTTTTCAATATGCCTTTACCTGTTTTGCCTCCTAAAGTACTTGATATAAATAACGGTGTTAGAGAGGTTGTATAGCTCTCCATGCACGTGGGTCAAAAAGCTTTGCTGAATATTTGAGTCTAAAACTGTGCCTTTCTTTACGAGTAGTGTCTCTATGATATTAGTCTAATCTCAGTTATATCAATACATCGATTATTATAGGCATTGGCGTAGGCAGGGCAGTTTCATTTAGGGGGTGAGGTTGCAGAGCAAATAGTTTGTTCGAACATTCGGATTTATATCTTGCCCGAATTTTACCTGAAATGCTGACATGATTATATTCATCAAAATTCAAGTTTTAGGAGAATTAACCTGTTCCTATTCATGCCATTTCACATTCATGAAAAATGAAGGTAAATTAACTCTTAATATCACTCTTATATTCACTCTTAATATCCTGGAGTAAATAAAGTAATTCTGAAAACTTTCAGCAAATTTCATTTGCTTTCGTTACCTGTCTGAATAAATTACTTTGAATGCTTTTTGCAGTTTTTTCTCGAACATTCACAAGCATTTTTTTGAATCTTTGATTGCCCAAAATATTGGGGGAGGGGGGGGTTGCCTTCCCCGTCTCGTACGCCTACGCTTCTATGGGGGAATTAAAATAGATGTTTAAGAGAAAACTGTCAGCTTCAACTGTTCAAACACAAGTGAAAGACCAGTTTCAAACAAGAAAGTGACAGCTTAAGCAGTTGAGGCAAAACAGATGAATCCTTTATTGTTCAAAGAAAGGTACACATTTCTTCATAGGGGAACGGGGGAGGGGGGGGGGGGTAGATGGGGGCTTATGCCTAAAATTTACAAGGTACAATTAAATGATGGACGATACAAAGATTTTCTTTATCTAAAATTTGTAAGGAACAACAAAAGTTACAAATTTCTTCATACACCTATAATATAAGATTCCAAAATTTGATCGACCCAGTTCTTCTAACTAGCCGCAAATCTATATTTTCACGGTCCTGCATCAGTTCTTCTAAACTTAAGGATATTCTCATAAGCTACATATTACCGCAAAGCACATGTTCCAGACTCTTTGAAGGAATTCAGGCATTCACATACCGTACACGAACTGACGAATCTCACTCGGGCTTTCAGCATTTCTAATGAGTTAAATGGAGAGTTGAAGAAGTGCCTACTGTATTTGGCCGCAGACAACAATGTCATCATTTAAAATGGTGTTGTCAATGACACATTGCAAAAGAAACAAGAAAGCAATCAATGGAGTTGCTGATCTTCTCACCTTAAGCATACAGCATAGTGGGGGTAATAGCTAATAATAATATTTATGGGGGAATGGTTGAAAGGGTCACTAGCTCTGTGACCTTCGACCTTTGAACTTTTGATCCCAGAGTTTACGGGACAAAAGTTCATGTACCATGTGATACAAACATAGGATTGGTATAGGTCTTGCACTTTCGGAAATTTAAAGTGGCACAAAAATGTACAAATTAGTATATAATTACCCCCTAAAATAAGATATTTAACCTCTGATCTCTGACCCTTATTACTGAAACAACATTGAATTTGTTTCACATTTATCGTATCCCTATTGTATGACACCATCCATGCTCAAGTCACATTTACCATTTCATAGCTATAGTGGAAAATGGTGAAAAGTGGTCAATAGCTCCGTGACCTTTTACCATTTGACCCCAAAGTCTACGGGACACAAACTCATGTACCAAGGGATCATGGTACAACATAGGGTTGGCATAGGTCTTGTACATTTTGAGTTTAAAATGCAGCTACATTTTGCATAAAAATCTTTTATTTGACCTTTGACCCATAACCTTTGACCTTTTGACCTCCAATTAATTTTAATTTTTGTCAGAATTTTAAACCCTACCCACCTATGCAATTTGGAAAGATACCAAGTAATTCCTTCAAAAGATACAGCCATCACCAAAAACTTGTCTCATTTTACCTGTGATCTTTGATCTTTGTACTCCAAAACCATGAAACAAACGTTCCGGGTCAGGGGTACCGTCCACTAATTTTAATTCATGTGTGTATTACAGTTTTTGAGTTACGAGCGACACAAAATCAATTGTTGCATATGCACACATGCATACACACCACCACCACAAACACACGGACAGACGCAAAAATCACCAAATGTTGTCCCTTTCCAAAAACTTATGACCCCTAACCCCTAATATGAGGTCATCATATGAGATCACCTGGTGGGCCCCACCAGCCCCCCTAATATCAAGGGGGTGGTCATGTAGTATAGGAGGTACAGGCAGTTCTTTGCCGTATACAGCAAAGTGACTACAATATCTCATCCCCACACATATATTTATGTGGGTGATGAGTTAACTACCTCCAGATAGTGAGCGTAATTCTGAAGATGGGTTCATTTTTTTAAGGCGCATTCAAAATATAAATCTTTCGTTGTAACTGGTTGGGGATAATGGTGGAATTTCCATACCATCCTCTGCGCGGCGCTGTCTATCTTGTGCGTTCCGATTTACTCTTCTTATTGCACAACTTACCCAAATTATCAAAAGAATTACAAGAAAAGCTACACCAACTTCCACAAAAACTACGATGACTTTAACACCATCGAACGGATCATCTGGACTCGACACTTCGTAGCTCCCTGAATCTGCAGGTTTTTGTGGAGATAGTGTAGGAAGCTTCGGAAAAAAATTATTTGAACCTAAATTGTCGTTTTTTGTACTGTCGTCTTTAAATGTTGTTATTGTTGCGGATATATTTAGGGGTAGGATTTTGAGCAGTGTTGATATTCTTAATTACTTTATTTGATGTGAACAACGGATTATATACGGTTGTTACTTGTTGCATTGAGGGGTCTGTCAGAGGAACGGGTGTTGTAGTTCTAGAGGTCGGACTCGGAGCTAGGACTGTTTTCGTACTTGTCTCTTCACTCTTATTCTTTCTACTTCCAAATGGCACTCGAGTTATATCTACAAAACTTTGCGAAACTGCTTCAGGAGGTTGGCTTTGAGGGATATATGTTAAATCCGACGAGTCGGATTGACTTGCCGTCGACGGGGTACCAGACGGAGGTTGGGTAATTGTCTCGTTGATACATTGAAAGGCGTCTCTCGTCAGCGCTTGCACAGGATACCCTGTTAACGATGGTGGATTCGCACAAACTGGGTCCAGACAGGCATACAAACCTCCTAAACTAAATTGTAATAGCCATTCGTGTAGCCATATCATATTGCAATCACATCGCCACGGATTGTTCCTAGGCAGACCCGAATGCTGCCAGCACCGGATAACGACCCTGGTGGAATTTGTCTTAGACGATTACCGTCTAAGTTTAAGTTCGTCAGCTGCTGAAACAAAGAAAAATTAAGAGACAATTCTTCTAAGCCCAGATTGTTCAAATACAAAGTTTTCAACTTTGGTGTTGAGTGAAATGCATTAGGATGTATTTGTAGACCGTGGTTATTACCCAAAAGCAGAACCTGTAATCGTTTTAGGCCAGCGAAAGTTCCTTGATTACACTTCTAATGACATTTCCGTTGAGGGACAAAGAAAAGAGACGACGATTGCTTTTGAAAGTCTTATTTGCGATGTTTTGAATGAGACAACTCTGTAAGTTTACGTGTTCGACGTTTGGTACAAGACTCATAACTCTGTGATTTATCCCAGATGCCTGTGTACGTTCAAGACGCAAATGAAGCAGACGATTTAATATTACTAGATTAGCAGCATCTTCAAAGATATCCTCTGAGTATGACGAATTTGACTCACAAATCGAGGTGGATAAGAAAAGCGACTCGTTAAACACAAGTCGGGTAAAGTCTGCATTGATATCTTGGATCCTGGGAATAGCAGCAAAGGTACACGGTTTCATTCTCACTGGATTTTGGTCAATCCTTAGTCTCTGTAGATTTTGTAAACCTCTTAGAGTTTCTGGCCCTATTTCACGGAGATCGTTAAGGGCAAGATTAAGTGTTTCTAAATTTCCCAAGGAAGCAAATGCACCATCTTCAATCTCACTTATTTGACAGTTGGCAAGAGTAAGGGTGACCAAATCTTGCAATGATGAGAAGTCGCCTGCGTGGATCACATTGAAAGTGTTACCATCCACTTGAAGGTACTTTGTACCACGTGGGATATCTCGTGGAAAACGTGTTAGTCCAACGCTGCTGCATCTAACCTCGTGATCATTTGAACACTGGCAATCAAAAGGACAAGCAATAGATCCATAAATCACGATACTTGAAACAATAAAAAGCTTTGTTGTCCACATCGCGTTTGACGCCATTTCCGAATCTGTTAAGAAACAAAATACAGCAATAATAATGCGATAATTATCATATATTTTGTTACTAACATTGTTTGCTTATATTGTTTGAATGAATGATATTATTCAATTCAATTTGTGCTGAGTAATATTTGTGTCCCTTCTTTTTTAGGCATGTAAGGTCGAAGACAGAACATGCCAATTGAAATTGATTGGTATGAAAGCAAATTTAAAAAAATGTAAAAAACTTGTCCAAATATGCGCTATAGGTCCCTGAAAAAGCATTACTGTGCTCTTTAACATAATTCTAAATTCTGTAACTCAAATAAGAACTCCCATTCTATTGATAATGTAACAGGTGGGTCACAGTATCCATCTTCTTTTTCCAAGGCACCCTGGTACAGTCCCAGGTCAAAACTCATTTATAGGTAAATACTTCTTTCAAATGGACGATTTCCGTTGTCATGGCAAATGTCCCTTCAAACCCAGCATAGTTCCTCTTATCAAGCAATCACTTTCTTAATCTTTCCTGTATAATTCTACTTCAAAGATATTTATAAAAAGCAAATTTCACCCATGAAGTTGACAACCCTGTTCTATATAAAAGAAATACTGCCATTAAGTAACAAATACTAACAACAAGTAAGACTTGTTTGAAAAAATACATTGAGGCTAAATTTCATTTACGCATACGGTTCAGTATATATATATATATATATATATATATATATATATATATATATATATATATATATATATATATATATATATATATATATATATATATATATATATATATATATATATATATATATATATATATATATATATATATATATATATATATATATATATATATATATATATATATATATATATATATATATATATATATATATATATATATATATATATATATATATATATATATATATATATATATATATATATATATATATATATATATATATATATATATATATATATATATATATATATATATATATATATATATATATATATATATATATATATATATATATATATATATATATATATATATATATGTATATATATATATATATATGTATATATATATATATATATATATATATATATATATATATATATATATATATATATATATATATATAGAGAGAGAGAGAGAGAGAGAGAGAGAGAGAGAGATATATATATATATATATATATATATATATATATATATATATATATATATATATATATAAAAATATATATATATATATATATATATATATATATATATATATATATATATATATATATATATATATATATATATATATATATATATATATATATATATATATATATATATATATATATATATATATATATATATATATATATATATATATATACATATATATAAATATAGCGATGGTCCAAATTGAATTTCGGCCCATAAATGAAGACTGGACCAAACATATATTGGACTTTCAATGGGCCTGGCTATGACACTGTCTGGATTAGAGACCTTCCTGGGGAAATTCCACACTTAAAGAAGAATGATTTTCACCTAAGATTGCAAGGGAGAAGGGGTGGGGGAGAGAGAAATTACTTTTTGCTCGGATAAATGGTACATTCCAAAATTGTTCATGTGGCAGGTAAACATTAAAACTAGCAAATGTTCTCTGGTTTGTGGTAATGGGTTGCGAGGAGATAGATGTTTTGCGTCAGCATGCAAACGGGTAAATATTGTTAGGAAAAGACGGGTTAGTTAATAGAAATGGTGTCCGAAGGGCAACGACAGACCGGGTTTTGTCAATAATGCATGTACGGTATGTTATGAAGTGGTAGTAGTAGGTAGTGTAGTAGTAAGTGAGGTTGTAGTAGTTGAGTAGGTAGTGAATGTTGTTCTTTCTGGACAGCTTGAATACAAACGAGGGAAGGGTGGGTGAACAACTGATGAACCTGTATTTCCTACTTCTCTTGAATCTGATTTATTGTATTTGTGATATCGTTGTGAGCACACTTGGCAGATTACCAACAGGTTTTTGAGTTAATGATAACCTTGGTAACACCCCAGAAAGAGATTGGAGACTGATTGATAATGGACTTCTTGTAACAATCGTGAATTCAATTTTAAAATGAAATCTATATGTTACCTGTAAACGGTGTATTTCTCCTTTTGAGTCATTTGTTTACACTTTTTTTAATTTGATAGTTAGCTTTAGATTCATATATAATCATTTATACATCATAGTTTCCCACACTCATATAAGTTTTGATCTGTTCTTCACCTGCTGTAATACCTCTTTTCCGTCTCTCCCATCCTGGATAGAATACCGGTAAAGCCATCATCCGGTAGTTGAGCTACTTCACCTATTGAATTGCCAATAACGTGTTGTTTATAGGAATGACAATAACATTATACAGGACTCTTCTAATTGTTGTTTATAACTGTTGTAAGATAACATATTCTGACAAATAAACATAAAACTTTGATTTATTCACATACATATAGACGAAGAAAATTGATGTTGTAAAACGTATATATGATCCTCAATATAGGCCTATTCCTTTTTCTTTATGAACACGTGTACACCACTCACACAGAAATGTTCGTAAAATTGTCGCGGTCTGTACCAGCCATGTGAATCAGATGCGTATTTTAGATTGAAAATAGCTGCAACCATCGCTTTCGGCGCGACTATTTCGTTTATTGTTTTAGGCCCTCCTTGTCATATATTAAACATTAAACCATGATTAAAATCTATATTACGATATTCAAAGCCAGTTATTAAGATAACGTGGAGTTCCATATGCAATGTTTCAGATCGGTCGTTAAAGGCCACTTGTTGTCTGTAACGTACGAATAAGTAAAATTCAAATCATGTGTTTTGATTCGTCGAAACACAATGGTACAGTGGCACTTACATTGATAGGCCAATCAATATCGAATAAATTGTACGCCGCCACATTTTAGTCACGATAGATGGCCTTTAATTGGTTAGGTCAAGCAACTTTCTGGGACGAGATTCCCACTTTTACAGGTTGATCTAAATGGTCATTGAATAACACAATACATGTGTACCTCCTTGGTATTAAGAAAGGAGTTGCAGTGCCGTGATTGTGACGAAACGAACATTTTGTCAATTGTACTAAGGCCTATGTGATCACCAGTTTCAATGTTCTACCCACGCAGTATTAGCTAGATCTTGTGCGTGGTCACCCTTGCCAATGAAATAAATAGATGACACAATGTCCAATGAAGGTTATTTATGTTAGTTCACGTTTTATATAAGAAAACATTCATCGTTATTATTTTACTTTGTAATGCAGTTTCACAATAAGTTCAGGGATCAAGCAAGTTCATCTCCGGGGTCCGTCTCATATAAAGAGATACTTTAAAAGAAACAAAATAGTAAAGAAACCATTCAAAAATCTTATTCCGTTAGGAGATATTTAAGTTTGAAGTTTGGTGTAATTTGTGTAGAAACGACTGAAATCATACTAGTTGTGATGTCACTGCCTAAGATTCAACAAATTTTTATATTTTGTCTTTCGATTTTGTGGCTTAAAAGTCATTGGATATGTCAGGAGAGTAACATAACAGAATCCTGTAAGGATAATTATAATTTGCCATCTAGAGGAAGATAAAACTCGAATATCTCCTTATAAGAGAATAAGACTCTTGAACAGTTTCTTAATTATTTAGTTTCTTTTAAAGTCCTCTTTCATATAAGAAAACTTGCTGGACCACTGAACTAATCTTTTATTATTTTCGGAGGAGTTTCTTTTTTGGTCCATAACTTGTAAACGCTAGCTAAGTGGTATGTATATTCATGAAATTTGGCGCATGGGTAGAAATCATAGATATTATAGATACCTTTCCAGTGAAAGGAAATAATTAAACCTTCAGTAAATTCAGTTCTGTAGAGGGTACGCAGTTGTAAATTGGTGTATGGAATGAAAATAACTTTATGTTCATATTGTTAGATTTTGAGGAAGATTGTTCATGCACGACATGTTAATTCAGATTTACATGCGAAAACATTCATCGTAATTATTTTACATTATTTTGCATAGTTTAACAAGGTTTATGTCCAACCAAGTGTGTATGTTAACTAATTAAGTCTGTATGTCAAGTCCATCAAACTATTGACCAG
>JAIGNY010000258.1:2575000-2754465 GCA_020152595.1 Chiridota heheva
TGTAGTGTATATGCTTTGCCCTTGTTTCATGTTCATAATTAGACCTACATTGCTTTGGAGGCGCAACTATGTCATCATACTGTATACTGTACCGGCCATTTTTCAATAAATTGGTGAAATATTTGGAATACAATAACTCCTATTCGAAATGAGATATCAACCCCTATCATATCATCTAAGGGGAGCCTAATATCATAGTAGATTTTCACCATGATGTATGTTTTTTTAATTGTCCTCTATTGGAGCTAGCAGAAATGTTTTACCGTGGGGATATTCCCTTAAGCTTGGAGTTATTCCAATGTTGTACTAAAGTAAACTGAGACATGTTAACTTTTAAAGAAGGATATCGCCGTACTTACAGTCCGACAGCATGCCTATTAATGGGAACATTAAATGTTCCTAAAATTGGGAACATTTGCTACATGGAAGCCGCCATTTTGTGACATTTCCCTGAATCCTTTGCTATCCTAACCTTAAAGGCTTATGCAATGTTACATATTTGAAATACCTCTGGGAAAATATCTTTGCTTCACACGCCGTTTTCAAAATATTATAAAAAGTAGACAATAGAGCTAGGCTTTTAGGCGAGAAACGGCCATTTCGGAAATTCAAATATTTTTTAACACAATCATTTTTGATATTTCAAGTACATAAATTAGAAACTATGACATTCTATCGCAACATCTGAACAATATTGCTGCATGACTTCTATATTCTCGTGTGTTATATAAATGTTCCTATTAATAGGCATACTTCCGGACTGACTTACCAACAATAAATTCAATGCGCCAAACAAATACTTCTATGATATTCATAAGTTGTTTAAATGAAATAATTTGTCGACCTTAAATTATTCCTTTTTAACAGTTTAAATGCTTATCAGATCTTTGATTCCATATATTAACGTACCCGGTCCCTAAGAATATATTCATGTTAATTATTGTAATTTTTAGTTTTATTCCGAATTAGTCCGAGTAGAAGCTATCTGGCAACAAATTTATAACGTCAGTAGCTCATGCAATGTATGATTGCCCCTTTAAGCTAATAAGTGAAGTTTAATAATCTCATCCCGTCATAAGAGAGAACAAATGTTGTGTTTCCTTTTAATTGATTAGTGACCATCTCAGTTTCTACACATGTGACGAATTATGAAAAATTTAAATGACAGTGCAGCGAACAAGCGTTTTGTTATAATATGCATGTCTCTGTTGTTTCATAGTTCAAGTTAAGGGCGGCAAAAGGAAAAAGGAATGTTCAACATCGACCGTTATTCTTCTTTATATATAACTTGAAAATCTAATCGGAAATCCGCTTAGACTGTTAGACTTGTGAGAATTCATAAATAATGATCTGTCCCATATGTCTTTGACCGAATGTGCAGGAAACGGAGTTAACCATTTGTATTATTAATTAAGAACTTGCTTTGCATATTTTGTGTTTTCGATATCTTTATCGGAAGTTATTTTGTGTCATTCGTTGATTTGGTATTCATTTGATTGAATTTCTATTGAAACCGAAACCAAGCAAAAGCTGGTCATCCCCGTTATGCCAAAGATTCTATCTACATGGAGACACAAGTTTGTTCTATTTACCAAGCTTGATCAGTAAATAAAGGTACTGACATTCGTCTTTGCAGTTCTAATTCAATGCCTGGAACACGTTATGGGACCATAATAGGTGCTGGGAATTGTAACCAGTATACAAAGTTTATTGTACGTCACTTCCTAACTTTCTTGAAAGTTTTGAGTCACCGCGTCCGTCTGTGCACAATTGAGTTTCAGCACTGTCTCTAAATCCAGTAAATGTACTGATAGGTTAACCCCATGAAGAACTTGGATCATTTTAAAAACGAATGACCATGACCATGTCTTGGGTACACGATGAAGGTCATGTATTCAAGTTAACTGAGAATTGTCTTAGGAATGTAGCTTTAGCACAGAAATTCATGAAAATTAATGTTAAATCCATGAAATTCGGACGGTAGATTCACCCCATAAAAATACTGAATGGATGACCTTGACCTAGTTCTCAGGGTCATGTGTCAAACGTGTGGGATGTAGTTGTAGCCCAATCACTTATGAAATATTGATGCTACCCTTAGGGCCGCCGGCAAGGAGGGGAGGAGGGAATAAACCTGCTGGGCTTTTTATTTTAATGCTTTATTCCCCTGACAGGGCCCTGTGTCTTAGAGGGTAATTTGTGTCATAAGGGACCGTACAAATTATATGAGGGCCGGGGTTCTCAGTTTTTCCCCGGGCTTCGAGATTCCTCTCGGCGACATCCATGAAATTCATATAGTACGAATGCTCCTTGTGGAGACCTTGAATTAATTTGAGAGTAGATGACCCTATAGTAGTAATGATGTACTTTTAGCACAATAACTTTAAACATGGAGATATTCTTGACACTTTTACAGGACAAGGGTGAACGGTAAATCAAGAATAGTCCTCGAAGGTCACGTTTACTCTTGGGATATAACTCCCCAACCTTAATTACAGTCTAGGTTCAATCATTAAAAGGAAGTGCAATGGCTCAGTGGTTAATGAGTCGTGCTCGATTCGAAAGGTACCGGGTTCGATTCCCGTCGTGAGCGCTGCATTGTGTCCTTGAGCAAGACACTTTACTTGCTTCAGTCCACTCAGGTGTAAAATGACTAGCACTGTTGGGGAGTTAGCGATGGACTGGCGTCGCGCCATGCCATACTCTCATCCGCTTGCGCCATTGAAACCGGGGTTAAGCACCGGCTCTTTGAGCCTAATGGTTTGGATGGATTTAGCTACATGTAGCAAATCACTAACTTCAATGCGTTTAGGCGATCAAAGCTGTAGTTTGTCTTATATCGTCATTAGATATTTTTGAAGTAGCTAATATTGCCTCAAGGTGTCACAGTTGTTAAAGACAACGATTAGGTCCGCAACCCAAAAAAACTCTTCAACCCGTTTAATTGAGTAATTGTCTTAAAATAACGCTAGATATGGACATCCCATCTTCCAATAAAAGCCCTAATGTATTGAATAGCTTATTGATAATTTCTGAAAATTTTAAACTTTTTTGCTAAGAATGGATACAGAGAAATCTATCTTTAAAGAACTAAATAGGTTTTCCCTTTCCACTTCAGCGAACATTAATAGCTCTTGCTTAATGAACGACTGTTTTATCCATGGCCTTCCATCATTGTAGATGTTTACCCCTTGATATTATGAACTTTGCAAATTGATATTTCTAGATGAGCGTTTAGGCGTCACTGTCTAGTTATCAACTATTTTTCAGCAACAATGAAATGACAATTATTATCCTTTATTTCATTGCCACGCTTCTACAAATATTGATAAGGTTTGTGTCATGCATCCATCCAAAGAGCTTCCACACATGATCCATCTTACTTCACAGTAAGCAAGCCAGAGGCACATTTTCTAAAGATCAAATCATGTCGTTTTTTACTTATAATTACATTAAACATGACGCGCATATATCATCCTAACCTTTACCAAATTTATATCAAACGCGTTTAATTAACATTTGGTTGCGTTACTTCAGGGAGCTGTAAAAGATTACAGCTCCCTGCTTTGGTCAAAGCATGGAAGTAGAACTTTCATGGTCAAAGAGCGGGCCACACAAAGAGCTTTGGTCAGCATTGTTATTACTTCCAGACCATTTCCGATATAGAACAATTAAGATACCTTAAATCATCAAACACACCTGCACACGAGGTATTTGTATACTATATAATTTATACCATTGTTGGCACTAAGTTAAGTGGACTGTTGAATTTCTTGATCGTGGTTGTAAAACATACTTCTGTGAAAAATATTTCCTTCTGATTACTTCAAAAAGTAAAATTATGATTAAAAGTATGGTTGCACTTTTCTTTAAATCATTTGAACTTTGGATGGTCTCGTGCATATATGATAAACAGCTCCTTAACAAATACAGACTAGAGTTCGTGAAAATGCCAAATTCGTTTCAAAAAATCAGCAGTTTGTTTATAAAGAGGAAATATTGAAACGACAGGTGAAACAATAACAATGTACACCTACATGACAACAGGAAATAAGGGTATTTGGATACGTATATTTTTTTGCGTTTACTTTGTTTTACCGCTCTCCTTTCCTGACTGTGGAGATTGAGGCTTCGTGAAGTAGCTTCTTTCATTTCTTTTCCATCTTTCCATACTTCCTTCCAGTGCCCTGGACAGTGCGATTCTAGCATCTTAATGGTATGGTCTGTGCTTTTTCGTAAAATTCATCAATGCTTATCCCATTTGCCATCTTATTTTCAATATTTTCCCGAGGCAGTTTCTTTGAAATAAGTCCAAATTTCCAAGTTTTTGATCGGTAGACACAGACTGATGTGACATTGGTCTGAAAAATTCTAAGCTTATTTTGTTTTATCTAATGATATATGTTTGAATACCAAATTGTACTGAGCTACCTTTCATATTTTTGTGTAACTGAATGATAAAAGTTTCTTCACGTAAAGGTGAACAAAGTTCATACATAAAATATGTCCACAAACAGTATATGAATGCATATAGCTAAAGCTAAACTCATCCGAGCTCATCCCCGTTTTAATGGCGCAAGCATATGGGAGTACATGAGATTACCCAGAGATGGAACGCAAGTCTATCGCAGGTTAAGTCCACAGAAGTGCTGGTACTCATTTCACAGCTGAGTGATGGTGGACTGAAGCAAGTAAACTGCCTTGCCCAAGGACACGATGCAGCATTCGCGGCGGGAATCGAATCCGGTATTTTCACATACGAGCATAACACCTCCCTAAATGCCGCAAATGCCTGACAATTCAAGCGCTGCAATTTTGTTTATAATTTCCAAACCACTCTTGACAGGACCACGCTAACCACGCTAAGCTAGATCGTGCTATCTGGCTAAACAAGCCACTTGTTGGCACTCAACCCACTGTGCATTTTCGCTGTTGGTGAATTGACTATAAATTTGGTACTTCCTTATCGAAAGCAGTGTAGTAGGAACCATACCGTGCCATGCCAACATTACCCAGATCAAAAGTTGCCATTTAGAAATGACAACTCCCTGCCTAGATCCATTTGCAAATAGCGTTGTCAATAATAGGCCTGTGATAGGTTCTACCCGAGAGATTTGTTCCAAATACCAAATCTCTGGTTGTACCAACCCGTTTTGTTATTTTCGTAAAAGTGGTAACGGATGTCACTATAACAGGCAGACATGTGTAAGTGTAACATACCGGATAAATATGTGTGATGTTAATTCACACAAAATCTCCTCCCATTGTAACAACGACACAACAACATAACATCAAATATTGCCTATCAATAATAAATAATATATTATGAAACAATTCACTTAATTTTGCTATTTTTGAACGCCCATATGCAATTCTTACACAAAAATGATCATGTACAAAATTCTTAGGATCTGCATTGTGTTATTGTTATCATACGTTTGAGAATAATCATTGCGACAAACATTTTAACATGCAGGTGTATATAGAATAGGGCAAAGACATGACCTAAGAAAAAATATAAGTTTACAAAACAAAAAAGGTCAATATTGAATGACTTTGTACAGCTACAGTATTTTTGTATCTTAATTCAAAACAGCAAAAAATCCTGAGAAGAACAGTCTTTTATGTTTGAAAATAGCATAGTTACCATTATGGCTGAGGGTCACGGTTTGGGCATTTATTGGCATAGTTACCATTATGGCTGAGGGTCACGGTTTGGGAATTTATTGGCATAGTTACCATTATGGCTGAGGGTCACGGTTTGAGCATTTATCAGCATAGTTACCATTATGGCTGAGGGTCACGGTTTGAACATTTATTAGCATAGTTACCATTGTGGCTGAGAGTCACGGTTTGAACATTTATTAGCATAGTTACCATTGTGGCTGAGAGTCACGGTTTGAACATTTATTAGCATAGTTACCATTGTGGCTGAGAGTCACGGTTTGAACATTTATTAGCATAGTTACCATTATGACAGAGGGTCATGGTTTGAACATTTATTAGCATACTTACAATTATGGTAGAGGGTCACGGTTTGGGCATTTATTAGCATAATTACCATTATGGCAGAGGGTCACGGTTTGAACATTTATTGATATGCGATATTTATGATGCATGAACTAAACACTAAATGACGACTTAGCCTTTTGGTATCTTTCTTCGGAATCACATTCTTTCCTTCAAGTAATAGTGATAAATGATTAAAAAGTGTCTGTGTGAGAATAGAGAGGTTTGCCAGTTCGTACATTACAAATTTGCCTAAACATTTGCGTTTGTCAGGGTATAATTAAACATGATGATTGAATGGAATGGTCCTCGTGGACCGAGGGAAAATATATAAGTATTAACAAACGTAAAGACTTCCACAATGAGACGAGTGTTGAGAAAATAACATGCTGGTGAACTTACAAGTAAAATTCAGGTTGATAAATTCTAGATACACTAACTAATGGTAACTTGTCAGGCTACAATAGGCCTACAACTACGCTTACTGCATAGGGCCGCTGAGACAAGGGATCCACTAGGAGAATCTAAAATTGAGCTAACTAAGAAAATGTATCAGATATCGCATAATTAGATGTGCTTCTCAAAACATATTCATCAATCACGATATATTCCATCTGCAGTCCATTCATTATTATGTAATTACTCACCCCTGACCCCCTCTACATTTTAAGCCGACCAGTCATCACTTGAATTCTTAAGTAATTGATATATCACAGACATCGATTAGATTAAAGAGCTTCCAAGCTCTTTAATTAGATGAATTATAAATTCACAAAAAACACTCCTATGGCCTGAAAAATGTTCATTTTTAACAGATTCTTATCGGAATTGTTGCAATGCCATTCATGGTTACACTGGATCTGTCAGCAATTTACCCAATTTTATCTCTACTTGTCCGTAAATCATGGCTGATCCATTAGTCAGCACGCACACGTTCTTTCAGAAGAATAAGCAATATTTATTTTGGCCTATAATTATCTTTGTTTTAAAATACAAATTTCTGACCGTAAGGTATTTAAGCTGCACACATTTCCGCGGGCCCTGAACATGTCTCTGTGATAGCACATGATTTTAACCTCTTTTTCCGATGAAATACTCATTCACAGACACGAATGAGACAAAAACCTTTACAAAAATAACAATTAACTATTAGTCTCTTTCTGTACGCACTCTGCCCACTCAAGAGTGATATTTTCAAAGTGCTTCCACCTCAAACCCATGGGCGACATATAACTATAAGGTTAGAGGTCAATGGACACCTGGAAAAAGAGCATTGGACAGATGACCATATAATATCAAAATTAAGTGAAACGGTCTTTAGAATTTTCCATATGTTTCAATAGTTTATTAGACATACCTGACCAGCGCATTTTTATAGATCATGTGTCGTGATGAAAGAGTATTTACGCTTATTTAACTGATTGGTTATTAATTTAACCATTGTATCTCGACCAAAACAAAATTCAAAATATATTTATATCAACGTTGAATACGTTAATGTTTATTTTACCCATGCATTTGGCCCAAGCAAATCACCAACCCTGCATGCAGTGTTTCACATTTTCCATACATGAAATGCCCTTGAGTGTTTTTGAAAATGATATAAGATGCCATTATGGAAGTCACTCATTTGATTTATTTCTTTAAAAATTCCACCATCAATGAACTTGGAAGTCATAATCTTAATTCTTTCTTTAAAATTCTAAGCTGTTTGCCGACTCTTAACACCAAATTTACCACCACCATCATGCAACTTTTTAAAACATTTTAACGACTACCGTACCTCATGCACTCAGGATTTAATTATCAACTCAGCTGTCAATAAGTGTATCTAACTACAGTCCTACTTCTAACCACTACTAACTACTACTACTAACAACTAACCACTTGACCTATCTGTAGACTTGTGGGCTATGGCTTTATTCTACGCACGTTTTTCCTCCTTTTGTTTAAACTCGAAACCTAATATTCCCCAGTTAAGTCATAGAACTATGATCTCAATTTATAGTTACATGCTTAAATAGTCAAATAAAATAATGGCTAATTAGCATTTCCTTTTTTTCAAATCATATGTTACATAGTAACAACCAACGTTGTATACAGAGTTGAACCATCTAATAATCTTAAAGCGAGTAAAACAACCTTGAATAGTGTTCATGACTAAATGACGTTCTTGGTTTGAACATCTTCACCTATATCTGAAGATTTAGGTGAACTGTAGCTATAATCTTTATTAATTAGTCAAATTTCCTGACACAAATATGTTCCGGCAAATCATGTCATGGTTTGTTAACGGTGTGTTCCTTTGTATCGCCAGTTTCATAATTGCACTCGAACTACAGACAATGATAGACAACATGAGAACAACATACAGGCGTCAGACCCGGTGTAGAGGAATCTATCTTTAATCAACTCTGTCAGAAGTTTAATATCGGTGTATGTCTTTTTGGAAGTTGAATACAGCCATGCATACGCACGCAGACGTGCAAATTGAATCAACTTTCAGGTTCCAACTTTTGTCATGCTTTACAGCTTTAAGACCATGCTCCCATGAATTCTTTTCTCTCCGAACTCTGTCATTTTTGTCGCTGTGTCCGCTTCTTCTGCTGTCGTGTCCATACACTAAACAACTCTACTCCAATGATAAACACAGTTCTAGGCTATGGCAAGGTTTTCTGTTGAACATGGATACTGCAGCCTGGCAGCCTGGCAGCAGTGGGCATCGAAGTATGCTGGTATGTCAACAGCTTCTATTTTTAAAATGGATTTCTATTGTCAAAATAGACTGGAATAAAGCCTTCCCATTACCGTTAAACTCCTTTTTTCGTACTTAACACACTCTGTACCAGAATAGTAAACAACAATTTAGTTCGCTATTCTGGTACAGAGTTTTGTTTTAACTACCAAGAAATGAGTATAATGGCAATGTGGAGGGCTGAGTCCATTTTCACAATAGAAATCCATTTTGAAAATAGGAGCTGTTTGTATCATCTGGGTTCAGAACCACAATTACAGGTTGATGCTATTTCATAATTCCATTTTCCATTGTAACTTTAGACCGGCCAACTCTTGAACGTAAGGGGTTGAGGCACTTCCAGTATTACTACGACCCTTCAGCACCAGGTGGAAGGCAAATGGGTTCAACTTGATTAAAAGTTCCAAACATGCTGCAGGATGTTGAGTGCATGTGTAGTGGTGGTTAGGAGGATTTTTCTCGGCTTCAGCCGTTTGGATCAGGGATATGATTGTGTAATTACAGTCATGCAGATCCATGTATGCAAATGCGCAACTTACAGAAACTTTCAGTGACCGACCTTTTTCATGCTTTATTTCCACATTCTCATGATTTCAAGTCGTCTTTTCTCTCCCAAATGTGTCATTTTTGTCCATGTGTCTGCTATTGTGGGCAGACGATTTATGGATGGAGGTGATACTTAAGCCTACCTGATTTATTTTTTTACATCTACCTACTGTGGTATAGCGATTATCATACCTGTCTGCAGACCACGAGGCCCCGGGTTCAATCCCGGGGTGGGTAGACACGCCAGTGCACCACAACTGGTTATCAAAGGCCGTGGACATTGACTTGGTTGTCGATGTTATGTCTGTCCGTACGTCGTACCTGTGTTCTCGTCCGGGTCGTATTAAGCGTTTCGTGATAGCATTTGTACTATCATAACCGAATACGCAGGCGACGACCCCGTCATTGTAATTGTGTGTTCAACTCTCTCTCTCTCTCTGTGTGTGATCCATTTTCTGTTTATAAAATATATTTGGGGGAATATTCACTGAGTTCTTTCCAATCAGAGACTACAGATCAAATGTGTTCCAGCAGCCCAGCAAATTATGTCATGATTTGTTTACGCTGTGTTCCTTTGTAAAGCCATATTCATAATTGCACTCGGACTACCAGACAATGAAAGACAACATGGCATGCACGAGAACATCTCATAGGCGTCAGAATGTGGAAGGAAATAGGGCAATCTGTTTTTAATTAACTCTATTAAGTCCAAGATAGGTCATGTCGTTTTGGAAATCCATCATAGCCATGCTTATACCCATGTAGACGTGCACATTACCGCAATTTTCAGCAGTTCAGGAAACGGCGCTTTCAAACCATACAGCCATAAGATTTCAAAGGTACTTTCTCTTGCGGCGACATCTGTCATTTCGGTCGGGATGTCCGCTATTGTGGGAATAAGAATATCATGTGACCCTTATTTGTTTTTAAGAAGTCTTTGGGTGAATAACCGTTGCACTCGGTTCTATCCAATCAGAGACTATAAATCAGCTTAGGCAGTAAGGAGCATGCGTGTTTCTGCAAATTATGTCATGGTTTGTTAATCTGTTCCTCTGTCAGTCTGTAGAACCATCTAATTAACTATGTCAGAAGTCCAATAACGGTGTGTCCCTATAGAAGTTGATTACAGCAGGGAGCTGCCATTTCGACGACAGCTTCCTGATTACAGTCATGCAGACCCATGCAAACGCGCACATTTATAGTAACTTCAGGGACCAATTTTTGCAGCGCATACTTCACTTTAAGAGTTAAAGACCATATTTTCATGATTTAAAACGTACTATTTAAGTTCGCTCCCAAATCTGTCATTTTTGTCGGTATGTCATCCTAATGTGGGTAGATGATTTAAATAACTCTGTTTTCTGTTTCTAAAAAAAAAAAATTAGGAATACTACTCAATTCTATCCAATAAGGAATAAATGTGTTCCGGCAATTGATTTGTAAATGGTGTCTTTCAAAATTGCAATCAAACGACAGACAATGATAGACAATATGAGAACATCACACAGCCGTCAGATATACCAAAAAGGAAATAGACAATCTATTTTTAATGAACTGTATCAGAAGTCTTGAAAGAGGATCGTAGGAAGCATAATTGAGGAATGTTTCAAATATGCTGCAATAACTACAAATGTCAAAGTGTAATTCTCCAATGCAAATAATAAAATTAAAAAATTCAGGTGAAATTAGACCTAGTGCACGGACCCTGGACAGATATAGATTGATTAAATGTTGACATAATGGAATAAATTCCATCAAATATATTTAGTTATCTATGCCTGGCAGCCGGTTATTCCAGAAATGTGGATATATTTAAAATATGATTCAGCTGAATAGCTATTTTTTTTTTATCAGCGTCCACTGTTTTTAAACATTTGCCATTACTATTGGAGATTCTGAACAGAAAAAAGACTATCACATTATCGATTGGCACTCGGGTGTGGCGCCAGTGGGCATGTGAGTGACGGGGCTAGACCAGGAGGAATACCGCCCCGTCAAGCCCTGTTACGAGAGCACCTCTCGAGCTGTAGAAATCAGTTATACAGTAAGGATGAACCTACCATTTCATCCATGTAAGTTTTCGAACAACCTTTGATTGACCTATGATATCAAGTAACTTTGTACTTTGATCATTTTAATATTGCTTTTAAGCTGTTAACAATCAAGTCCCTCGCTCGAAAGGAGCGTCAGCCTAGTGGTTGCGTGCTTGATTGCATATTGTTTTCTCCGTTGATAAGTAATGTAGCATAATGCCGAGGGTTTGTTTTATTCAGCCAAATATCAAACACATATACCTTTTATAATCATAGAGGTACGTATCGACCACACTTGAAATGACAATCATAGGGTTATTAGTGTTAAGCTAAAAAGAAAAAACCTCATAATTTACAAAATTTTCATTCTTATTTAAAAACTCTCGGACCCCTCTGCCCTTGGTCATAATAACTCTTTAACATTGCAAGATAAGTTCCTTTAGAAACTATACCCTGCAACAAATATTCAAAACCTTTCCTTCTTGGGTGCAAAATTAGGGAAAATAATAATCTGAAATCCATCCGTTTGTTTGCATCCTCTATCAAATTCATTGAGATAATTAAGTAATAAATAACAGTCAAAATATTTTTGCAAGGGTATTTTTACACCAAATTGCAAATTTGTTTATGATCAGATGTAAATAGTGTGATTTAACTTGATATTCAAAATTTAAAAAAAAAAAAAAAAAACGTCTCAAATTTCATTTTGAAGCTTTAAAATGTGTCTCAAATTTTACCTGATTTTGCACCCAAAGAGGAAGTTTAATTTTTTTTTTTTTTTGCGGGGAATGGTTAAAGAATTTATCTTACAATTTTTAAGAGTTTCATGACCATGGCGACGACGACGAGTGAACACACAATTACAATGACGGGGTCGTCGCCTGCGTATTCGGTTATGATAGTAACAATGCTATCACGAAACGCTTAATACGACTCGGACAAGAACACAGGTACGACGTACGGACAGACATAACATTGACAACCAAGTCAATGTCCACGGCCTTTGATAACCAGTTGTGGTGCACTGGCGATCCATGAGTTTCATGACCATGGATGCGAAAGTTTTTAAATAATAATACAAAATCAACAAAATTTGAGGTTTTTTGCAGCCTAGCACTAATGACCCCTACGGTTGCCATTTCAATTACACAGAAGAGCAGTCATGAGTATAATGAATTATACTATATTAAACGAATATTCCCGGGAATTTTCACTTAGATATATATGGTAGAGAACATTAAAAGCAACAATTTGGTGTAAGAACCATCTTGAAATCTCATTCCGTTTAGGGTTATCGCATTTCAAAAAATTACAAGTGTGTTGAAAAGTGACCTTACACTGTAGTGTTATGTCGGAATTGTTGATCCAAGATAATGTTAACCGTATTGTTTCTTTCAGAATTACTAAAAACATTTTCTGTTTAAATATTGAGATGGGGTATAAACTGCAACTCTTTCAAGAACACGCCTTGCCCATGTATCCATGGAGCTCAGTTCATAGCTCCATGTTCTAAATCGACGATTCTTAATAGGCGGGCCCGCCAGACAATCCAATCTGGTCCGCGAACAGTAGTTGTATTGGAAAAAAAGATATCATCCTGATCAATCTGAAAGAGATTGGTAAAAATCGCAAAATAATCATTTACTTTGGGGTTTTTCTAGGCAGATTAGCAGCTTATCAAATACATTTTTATCTTCAGTGCCGATATAAATTGGGCAGACTCGCGGCTTGTCCAGTGGCGTCGCTAAGGGGAGGCACGACATTTTCTTCCTGTCTTCAATTTAATTATAGAATTTCTGTTTAATTTTAAGCCATTGTGGGGCATCAAAAACAAGAAATATGCAAAGCTTCCGGGGCTTCACCCCCTGGACCACTACCAGTGCTTTGTCCCTGAACCCCACCAGGGGCCCTTAAGCGGGCCCCTGGACCCCATGTCGATACGCGCACGAATAGCGCGCCACCAATAGACGTCACTTTATAGTGCGCCCCCATTATCCTCCTCTGAATGCTTGGCGACGCCACTGGACTTGTCGAAGGAAGCCGGATAAGAGAACCGCCGACATCTGGCGTACATCCTTCTTATCACGCGCGCTCTCAGCTTGTTTGTATTCGGGGACTGTTTTCAGTGGTTTTGTTTGTCATGTGACGCTGGTTTTGTCATGCTATTGGCCCGCAGCCTGAGGCCGTGTGAAATGATGGCCCTTGGAAAAAATTAATTCAGAACTCGTGCTCTAATTGAAAGAAATACGTATTTTTATTTACGAAAAAAGACCACAGTTTCTCAATCAATGACATATATTTCAGTCATTTACGCATAAAGACTAATTGAGGGGCCTCAAAATAAATTGGAAAAATAGAAAAAGTACTACATAATTTGGGTTGGCTAATATCATGCATTTTTATACCATGGTAAATCATAATAACTTGATAAAAATGTAAATAACATATTTTATCTAAATGTCATTAAGTGTCATTAATAAGTCTTAAAAATTGGGTAATTAAAGCCAGGAGATTGCATTAGAATCGACCAAATTACGATAGCTTCCAGGGGCCCTAGGCGGGCCCCTGGACCCCACGCCTACAACGCAAAGCGTTACCTACATCGAGGCCTCTTCATAATTCCAAGCTTAGGGCCTCCATAGGTCTAAATCCGGCACTGATGTCACTGGTAGGAACTGAATGTGTACTGTCAAGATCTAATTTGAAGTCAAAATATTTTGAGTTATAAGTATACAACTGTACAAGGCGGGTTTCAGTTCAGGAGAAGGTGTCCCCCACCCTCAAGGTTGTAATTCATGGGGGATAGGGGACTTGTCCATTCCACTTTCAGACAGAATTCAAAACAAATTAAAGGAAGAGTATGGTCCTGGTCCCCTATCTACGCCACTATCTACGTTTATCGAACAGCAAATACTTTTAATTAATAATGCGAGTATCCTTCCTTACAAAATCATAAATGCTATATCTGTATATGAAACTTTAGGTCATAGTATTGTTTTGTTTTTTATTACCACGAAATAAGTAATAACAATTCAGACAAAAGATCTCACATTTCGTATTTCAAGTGCGAATGACCCCAAAGACACCCAGCCCAAATCGTTCACGCAGTTGGCCTGAATCCCGGCACGAACAAAACCGTATAAAACTTTACCATTTAAAACTCTTTTAAATGCACTTGCAATGAAATTTAATGGAAGAAACATAAATATTACGCAGAAAGCAAAGAAAAGTAGACGATTACCTTCAATTTTGCTAATTATCCGCGAAGCCTTTCGTCTCAGAACTAAAAAGTAAGATCAAAGAATCCTAGATCAGATAATCCTCTTATTTCCAAATCTATCCTCAAGCGTGGTTGAAACTGTTATCAGACGTGAAATGTAACTGTTGAATCACAACAACCACAGTATTAGGTCTGCAAAATAACTTAGCTTCCGTTTAGAATTCGACTGGGTGATGTTTCCGATGAGCTTTTTTTTTTTTTATAGCTGTGCGTAAGTATGTTCTCTAAAATGCTAAATATGTATCACTGTTTCAATATGTAAAAAAGCCATATCGTTTTTGCTTGTTCATAATTATTTAGTTCAAGGAACTAGAAAGCAGTAGCATGTTTACATTTTTTTGGTAACGTAATTATCATTCATTTGTACGTTTGCAAGGTGTTTTACCGTTTTTTACTGGGAAGATAATAGTTTCCTGCTCATGAGCATCATTCAGTCATTAAATCATTGCGTGCGTGGTAGACGTGCATGATAAATACAAATGTTTTCAAGGAGGGAGGGGCCGATGGGATCATTCTGGGGAATAATGTAAAGGATGTTTTGGGCCCACATAGATTTTAACTGAACTTTCTCCCCTCCCATTAACATAATACAGGATTAGTTCAGTGATCACACAAGTTCATCTTATTAATTCGACTACATAAACAAAGTGGGGGAAAAATTACTTCTATATCTTTTCCTTCTAAGCTGTTAAGTACAAGTTTACAATTCTCAACTGTGTAAAATTTTCAACTGTAAAAGGTTTTATCCCTATTTTCTAGAGAATTGTTAATTGCAATTTAAACAAAGTTAATTTAACTATTTTTCTTAACGTGGTGAATTGTAATAACCTTACAAGATTATTTCCTGACATATGCAATGGGTTTTAAACCACAAAATCTCAGGAAAAACATAGCAGACTACAGAAAGACTTTGAGGAATGTGGCGTTACAACTAGCCTGATTTTAGCCGTTCCTACATAAATGAAACAGAACTTTGGGCTTAGATAACTTAACGGAATAATCTTTCTGGATGATTTCTTCAACAATTTCTTTCTTTCGACGTCCTTTCACAAAAGATGTGTTTGCTTCACCAATTTCTGATGGAAATTTAATTTGCCAGTGCAATTTTTCCATTCGTAATCGAGAAATTTTGTTCCCCCCGCGAGAGGTGACTCTTCTTACGCCCTTGGCAGTAACCAGTAACCCCCCCCCTCCCCCACTCCCTCCCTACACACACACACACACAAAGGTGTGCAATAACCCATATATGTGAGTCGGGAAACAAAAGGATATTTTCCTGCCCTAATAATTTCCCGGAGAATAGTAGAGACGAGGATATTAGCCCCACACTTTTTACTGGCAAAAATATAATGATGAACATAATGATAATAACAATTGAATTGGGGAGGGGGAGAGAATTTTGTACCTAAATTACAATATCTATTCCAGCGAAAAGTTGATCAGTTTGGTTAAGGAATTAGTTCAGTCAGTCAGTGATCAGTCATTTCTATCTTATATGAAATAGGACTTTAATAAACAAAGCATCAGTATCTTATTCCGTTAAGCAGTTAGGAAGATATTCAAGTTTAAACTCTTACATGTGTAGAAATGACTGGTGTATAGTAAGTCAAATATGGAATGTTGGTGTCGTCATAGTCACTGTTTGGTTGAAAACAATCTAAGGATTATCATTTTGGAAGTATAATTTCCTACACTGCAGTCTGACAGTCAGACATTTTAAACCGATATTCCGTTTTGCTACTATAAATTAATTTAGCTAATCATGGGGCCTGGCCGTGTTCATAGTGCTTTAAAGGAAAATATCCAATATACAGCAAGAACGTTTCCGTAGTCACAGTGTAGTTCTTTCCTTTCACGTGTTCATTGTTTCCAGGCAGGAAAATTCCAATTCAGCTCTATATTAGTATAGGTCTACTTTGAAACTACTGTAAGAAAGTTTGCAAACAATTGACCTGAGAAAATAAAAAAATTGCAGCTGTTGATCAGTGTCACAAAACCAAGAACTGAACATTGTCCATTAAAAAAAATATATATATTTATAAAAAAAAATGGGTAATTTTTGTCTGAAATTGTTTCAACAAGTAAAATAATGTTTTAGTATTTTTATGTGTGGTTTTGTGATCACTTCTTTAATTTTAACACAGTTATGCATTGGTAAACAAATTGTAACGAAGTGGCATACTTGTAAAGATAGTATTTTGATAACCAGATTGTATGATAATCCGAGATGTTCAACGGAAACGGGTTGTTTGTACCAGGAATGAATTTGATGTTACAAGGGAACACCTTAATGGTATCATGATGTACTATGGTGGTAATAATTTCCGTGATTGTGACACAATAAAAAACACAAATTATACAGGAAATAACATTCATTTCAGTTGTTATAACTGTAAAATATGGAATTTGACGGAAACACAAGGACCAAGTTATTTATGTTACATAAATTTGATTAGTAATGGTCTGCCGATTCGACTTAAAAGATTAGTTCAGTGATTTAGTACTTCCAGCTTGTATGACAAAAGACAGGAATAGGAATAGACTGGCAAAGAAATTACTGACATTTCTATCGGTAGATTAACGGGAAAAATAAGTGATTTTTTTTTTCCCTTTGAGATTCATGGGGCTAATATATATATATATATATATATATATATATATATATATATATATATATATATATATATATATATATATATATATATATATATATATATATATATATATATATATATATATATATATATATATATATATAATATATATATATATATATATATATATATATATATATATATATATATATATATATATATATATATACACATATATGTATATACATACAAATATAAAAGTGACTTATGTCAACATTCCTGGTAAAAACGTCAGAAACCCACCCGTCATTGTCTAATGAAGTTGCACGTTTACTTTATATTCGCAAATTTCTACCAAATCGTGATACATCTGAGCTCAAAATATTGATGAACTGCGAATGAGTTTTGAAAATTGTTTGGAGGAGCTGGCCAAATTTAGAGATGGAAGATCTAAGGATCGTATTCAAAGATCTTCATCTCGTCAGAGGAAATAAAAAGCAACAAACGTGCCCATTTTCTTTCACCGCTTCTGCCTGATACAGGTATATAATTGCTTCATAGAAAGGCACCCTTGACATTCAAACCTTCAGTAATGTGAAGTGTAGAATAGTTGTGGAGAACCAAATTCATTTACACAACCGTCAATAAACGACACAAACATTTCTGACTGGGGAAGTAACGGTAATCAAACCTTTGAACAATCCCCACCCTCTCTTGCTGTACGCGAGGCATACACTGAACTGGGCTATTGCAAAAAACAAAATAAAACAGAAATAACATTAATCATCACATTTGATCTTTGTTGTATTCTTCATTTAAAATCTAAATCACACTTTTAATTGCTGTATTCATCTACACATTGCAAACAGAACGTTTTTGTAAGAAAAAACAAAAAACATTCACCAACATTTTTCTTATCTGAAATGTTTCTGCTGATCTATTATTCCCCAAATATCATAGCAACAGCCACCATTGAATAAGATCATGATTGGGTTTCCATGACTCCCGACATACAATATGACCAAAGGCAGATTAAGAAGAAGGGAGCCATTCAAATTATAGACAATATTCATGAACCCTCTTAATCAGTCACTTATCATCTGAAGGGAAATAAATAACTAAAGTGTAAAAAAGTGTACCCACCTTCCTTTTTATAAAATAGAATCGCAATCTACCCTAAATATGACTAGTAGCCAAGAACATTTCTGTGGAGACAAAAGATGACCCCTATGGATATATCGCAAGTTGACCCCTTTGGATAAATCGCAACTTGACCTCTTTAGATACATTGCAACTTGACCTCTTTGGATACATCGCCAGTTGACCCCTTTAGATACATTGCAAGTTGACCCTTTGGATACATAGCAAGTTGACCCTTTGGATACATTGCAAGTTGACCCCTTTGGATACATTGCAAATTGACCCCTTTGGATACATCGCAAGTTGACCTCTTTGGATACATTGCAAGTTGACCTCTTTGGGTACACTGCAAGTTGACCCCTTTGGATACACTGCAAGTTGACCCCTTTGGATACATAGCAAGTTGACCCCTTTGGATACATTGCAAGTTGCCCCTTTGGATACATTGCAAGTTGACCCCTTTGGATACATTGCAAGTTGACCTCTTTGGATACACTGCAAGTTGACCCCTTTGGATACATAGCAAGTTGACCCCTTTGGATACATTGCAAGTTGCCCCTTTGGATACACTGCAAGTTGCCCCTTTGGATACATTGCAAGTTGACCCCTTTGGATACATTGCAAGTTGACCCCTTTGGATACATTGCAAGTTGACCCCTTTAGATACATTGTAAGTTGACCCCTTTGGATACATTGCAAGTTGACCTCTTTGGATACACTGCAAGTTGACCCATTTGGATCCATCGCAAGGTACACTTCTTTAAATACTTTGGAAGTTCACCCACTTGTATACATCGCAAGTTGCCCTTTGGATACATCGCAAGTTGACACTTTTGGATCCATTGCAAGCTGACCCCTTTGGATCCATTGCAAAAGTTTGCTTTACCAAGGTTACAAAGTTCAGTGGTAGAGGGTCAACTCATACTATGGTATGTTCCCACTCTAGTCACACCATTGTGTTCCTCGTACTCCAAATGTACTGGGTTTGATTCCCACTTTGTGTTCCTGAGTTGGAAGCTTCAAGTCTGTAATACGAGGACAAGCTTGCAGGGAATGAACTGTATGTCTACATGCAGGGAGAAAGAGAAAAGGGGGAGGGGGGGGGTCAAGTACTCTTGTTCAATTGCTTCAACCAAACTAAGGATATGCATTGGCCCAAATAAGCCATTACAGGCTCAGAAGGATATGAACTGTTTAACTTCAACAAGGTTGGGAAACAACAGTTAAATGCCTAACTGAAAATATTCTGGGAAAGGTCTAAGATCATTGGGAAACACTACCTTTTGAAATCAACCATTCAAGAATAATTTCACTTGGCTTGTAATGGTAGGCATGTATCTCATTTGTTTAAAAGAACACTTGATCACAGAAAGAAATATAATTTTAGGCTTCAACATCAAGATCAGATCAAACAAATATGAGTGTAGAACAATCTAAACATGGAAAAGGAAGTGCTTTGACCTAAAATGGCAGGTTGTTGTAAGTGCATGCATTACCCAGAGAACATAACATGCTATGTTACTTAAATGAGTTTGACCATTTGATTGATGGGCCTTCTTAACCACCCTCAAGATTAAATCATTATCTAATGTTCTTATGTTTTCATATCCCTCAATTTACAGAATAAAAACTGCTTTCCGAGTATATACAAAAAAATGTACAATTCTGAAACAAAACATAAAATTAAAAGTGTCTTACAAATGAGGTGTCCTTAATTTTCACATCTAACACATCAGGGTTAAGTTCTTCACAGCCTAATCATTAAAATAGTACATAGCCAACACTTATTCACTCAAATGGACCTGGGATTTATTATCTTGGGATATGTGCCTTTCCGTAAAACTGTGTTAAGAATCATTTCGAGAAAATCTTCATGAATATAATCAATATGTTCAAATAGTTTTTTTCTCTCATCAATTTGACAATTAACAAGGTCCCAATATGGTGAAATGTTAAAAGAAATCCTCCTTTTATCATTAATAATATAGTTATGTCCCATGTTCATTACTGAGCTTCAAGTATGTGACTTTGCAAAGTGCTACACTTCCTGAGCTACGGCATGATGAAGGGTGGCCAGTTGCTCTTCTCACCACCTGTAACCTTCTCCTGCTAATACCAGGTACACAGCAGGAGTTTTCACATCTCTGTCTAAGCCTGGGACCATCAAAGTGCAGCTATTTACCAACTGAGCTATCTCTAGAGTAGAGACAACTAAAACATACATCTCACGGTTATTGTCTCCCCTTTTTCGAGATTGTCCCAGATTCTGTCAAGCAGACTGGCATTATCATGAATTCTCTTCATCTTTTGCAGAAGAAGTGGAAAATCTAAGTCTTAAAACAATTCCGCCCCAAACATCCCAAATCACCGCTGTGTGGGCCCCCCCACCAAAAATAAATAAAAATAAGAGTGGATTATCTTGTTCTTTCTACAACTTTGGCTGGTTTCAAAATTGCTAACCCACACAATATATTGCTGGTTGTATTTTTTGTGACTTTTCAGTGTAGGCAATCCCCTTAAGCATCTTGGTATTTCCTCCTCTCATTGGGCTGCAAAAACAATTACCTATCATTCATCAAAGAAACAAATATCTAAATATTTTATATGGTTTGCAAAACCCTGACTGGTAAAACACTTTTGCAACACAAACTGTTACATCATCAAGGTGTTGCTTTTGCTAAATCTTTCTATTCTTTAAAAAAAGATCGTCATCTCTAAATATGGATGTTTCGGTTCACACAAAATAAACTAGAATGGTAAATACCCTCATGGTTCGCATGCCCATGCAAATTAAGACTCATATCATATTACCCAGCCAATTATAAAAATGGCATCTCACACTTAGTCCCACATGGAATCCCATGTCCCACATGGTATCCCACCCCATGTCCCACATGGCATCCCACCCCATGTCCCACATGGCATCCCACCCCATGTCCCACATGGCATCCCACCCCATGTCCCACATGGCATCCCACCCCATGTCCCACATGGCATCCCACCCCAAATGGCATCCCACCCCATGTCACATGGCATCCCACCCCATGTCCCACATGGCATCCCACCCTATGTCCCACATGGCATCCCACCCTATGTCCCACATGGCATCCCACCCTATGTCCCCATGGCATCCCATCCTATCCCTTGTCCCACATGGCATTACACCATATCTCCCCATGGCATCCTACCTTATGTCCCACATGACATCCCATCCCTTGTCCCATTCCATCATGTCACATAGGGCATCCCATCCTATGACCCACATGGCATCCCACCCTATGTCCCACATGACATCCTACCTCATGACATCCCACCCCATGCCTTGTCCCACATGGCATTCCACCACATCTCCCACATGGCATTCCACCATACAGTATGTCTCACATGGCATGCCACCATGTTCCACATGGCATTCCACCATATGTCCCACATGGCATCCCACCCTATGACCCACATGGCATCCCACCCTATGTCTCACATGGATCTCATCCTACATGTATTTCCCACATTAATCAAAGCATATGTACCACATGACATCCATCCCTATGTCCCACATGGCATCCCTCCCTGTGTCCCGCATCAGTGCCTTCCCACCTGATGTCCCACATAACATCCTACCTTATGTCCCACATGGTATCCCTCCCAATGACATCCTACTTTATGTCCCACATGGCATCACATCCCATCTCCCCATAGCCTCCTACCCTATGTCCCACATAGCCTCCTACCCTATGTCACACATGGCATCCCAACCTATTTCACACTCTGTGTTACTCGTGGCATCCCACCATGTCCCACAGGGCATTTCACCCTGTTCCAAATAGCATCCCACCCAATGTCCTACATGATGTCCCATAGACTTCATAAGTCTCATCCTAGCTATCACAGTCCCTGATTGAGCATGCTGTGTATGAAAGTGTCAGTTCATATAATAACTTATATGCAAATGAGTTGTTGAATAAGAAAAAAAAGGCTGAGTCAAATAATTGTGCCTAATATAACCCTTGGTGTATACCACATGGTATATATTATATTATATGTCCTGCATGGCTGCCATCCATGTCCCACATGGTCCCATCCATGTCCCACATGGCATCTCTCTATATGTCCATATGCAATCACATCCTGTCACACTCCCTGACTGAGCATACTAAATAAAAGTCTGGTCAGGTCATATACTGTAACAATTTTATGCAAATGAACACAATAATAAAGGCGGAGTTAAATAATCATGCCTGATAAAACTGTTGGTGCCCAAATATTTTGAAGAATCTTAAGGATTTAAATCTCAAGTGCTACAAGAGAGATGCTTGAGGATCTCTGTAAATAATTGGAAAATTATATCATTTTACAGTTATCTTCTGAAATATCAACTATTTTGTAGACATTTTAAGGAAATTAGTCTTCAATCTGTCTTAAGTGTCTCTGAAAAACTTTTAACATTTTGTAAAATTTTAACCTTCCATAAGGATATCTGAAGAAATTTTTTCTAAGGAACTCTGAAGAAAAACTTTAACATTTTGAGGAATTTTCAAAAAACTTTAACATTTCTTAGGAAATCTCAAGAAAAAACTGTGGACGGCCGGATGGATGAAATCGCCATTACATGCGAACCAAAAACCACATATTTCATTTTTATTTGTTACATTGATTTAAAAATAAAATGCCCATTTTTCATAAATTCTAGAAAGTAGATTTGTCTGATTTCACAACAGCTTTTTCGATCTTTATGAAACCACCCCCACAAGTCTTCTCCTAATGGTGGTGTCAAAGGTCAGTATGACCCACAAATGACCTAAAGTTTTCCCTTTTCTTTGTCTTGACTTTTTGCCTTTAAAATTATCTCTCCAAACTGGCCCAAACACTTTTCTTCTCTACCACGAGTTATACATCTACTCTAAAAAAAATTTAAAAAACATTCTCTAGACACTTGAGTGAATGTATGTGCTTAGTGAACTTAAGCAATACAACACATGTTGCGATAGAAGGTGATAGCAAGTGTCTTGGTTGGTGCCACGTTTCATGAGCTTTGTTCCTCTGCCTGTTCATTCAGGGTCTCTTCTTCCTTGACGAGGAATGAGTGAGAAAAGAGTTAAGGAAAGCAACACAAAATTGTGGCAGAGTGTTTATATGTGTATTTAATGCACGAGGCAAAGGATTTTGGCCCAGAATGACCGGACCCAAAATCGTTTTAACCATGCATTAAATACTCATATAAACACAATGCTAAAACATTGATCTGTTTTATAAAGTTTCTATGCTAGATTGTTTAAGATGCATATAAAACAACAAAAAGAATGAAAACTAGAAAATTTGACAAAAGTTTATGTTGCCTTTGTTAAGAAATTCATCTGTTGTAAAACTGGACTAAACCAAATACTCAAGGTCATGCATTAGGTGATTTAATGCACAGGTCACGACAATGCAAGTATTCCATAGAAATGTTATAATTAAAGATGAGGCAGAGTGTTTTATAAGAGTAATGCATGGGGCAAAGGACTCTGACACCAGTGGATTGGCTCCACTTTATGAAGGTCATTCACCAGTGCAGTTCTTTGAACTGTGCATCAAATAAGCATATAAACACGATGCCAAAACTTTAATTTTTTATGAAATTTTTGTGTTAGATTGTTTAAAATGCATAAAAATCAACTAAAAAGAATGAAAATGAGAAAACTTTACATATATTTTATCAGCTTTATTAAAAAAATATGTGAAAATGAATTAAACCAAATAATCATGGACATACATTAACGGGATTTAATGCACGGTCATAACAATGCAACTACTCCATTGAAATTTGATAAATGTGCATAAGGACTATCTATATACTAATTGATCAATCAAACTTTATGGATGGTTCATACCAGGGGCAGTTGTGTTCATAGCAGGGGCAGTTGTGTTCATAGCAGGGGCAGTTGTGTTCATAGCAGGGGCAGTTGTGTTCATAGCAGGGGCAGTTGTGTTCATACCAGGGGCAGTTGTGCTCATACCAGGGGCAGTTGTGTTCATAGCAGGGGCAGTTGTGTTCATAGCAGGGGCAGTTGTGTTCATACCAGGGGCAGTTGTGCTCATACCAGGGGCAGTTGTGTTCATACCAGGGGCAGTTGTGTTCATACCAGGGGCAGTTGTGTTCATACCAGGGGCAGTTGTGTTCATACCAGGGGCAGTTGTGTTCATACCAGGGGCAGTTGTGCATGTACGATTGGTGTACAAATGTTTTAAATTTCCAGCACCACACCTTTGGAATAGCTTGACTCCCGACATTTGCACCATGAGCAATTTGCCCTTGTTTTCAAACATTTACTTAAGACCTGTATTTTCAAACTTTCTTACGTTTATCATTTTTGTCTAGTTGTTTTGGTTCAATTGTTTCTTACCAAGTTTTTGGTCTTTTAGGTCTATTACTACTTTAATGTTATTACTCTATTATTGTATCAATGTGTTTTAGGGGTCTTTTTCTAAGTAGAAGTCTTATTGCCTCTGCATCTTGACATGTTTTATGGCTTCAGGTTTCTCTTTTATGCTTCTACCTGATTTGTATATCCTGTATCTTTAATTTTGGCAATTATCATTTTTATATCATTTTGCAGCCTGTAAGAGCTTTTTAAGCTTAAACGCATTATAAATTTATTGTTCAACTTTGTGATTTCTGAAAAAACCCAATATTTATGATACTCTTAATTATTTGATGGAAAAAAAGTGATTCTGAGATCAATAATCTTAATTAACTTATTGGAAATGACATTCTCAGTATTTTCAAAAATTAAATATACAGATTTTAAATTGTTTTCAAATTGAATCACATTTCCATATATTTGAAAGTTACTCAAACTTGATGACCCCTGACCTTTACTCTTGTATGCTATTTTACACTTAAAGGCACATTTACTCATACTTTATTGCTGTTGGTTATTGGTCAGCTTTGTAGCTGACAATAGACCTTTAATGTTCAGGCAATATATTGTTTACAGGAAAGCTATGACAGATAATCCAAGATATTATTCTTGACATGCTTATTCAAACTTTATTTCTTTAGTTTATGCTGGTGATATATTTCGTTCAATAAAGTTAAGACTCTACAATAAATCTACATTTCAGATTGAAAAAGTATCAAGGAAAAGCTACAACAAATAATCAAAGATATAATTCTTGAAAACTTTATCCAAATTTTATTTCTTTAGTTTACACTGGTGATATATTTCATTCTGTAAAGTTAAGCCCATACATTAAATCTACATTTCAGATTTAAAAACTATTTGACTTTCATGCCCCCAAAATATTTCTTATTTAAATAGTTAAAGTAAACTGTTTGATCATGTTTGTTTGTTTGTTTGTTTGATGAGGGCTTAATGGCACCACGACAACGAGGGTCAAATTGTGCCTGAGATGTCAGATCATTTTAGAGGTAGGAAGGAAAGGAAACGGGGAGAATGAGAGAAACTTAAGGAACAAAAGGTCAGTTGATTGAGAGAGGAGGTGCATGGTTGAAACAAAAAAGTAGAGAGGGGGTGGAAGAAGAGAACTAAATATGGTTGTAGAGGGAAGCATGATGAAGGAAGGAGATAATTTTATCCGGAGGATTTTTCTGGAAGAACTCAGCAATTGAGTTGTGGGGAGCGAGGGAAGCTCTGGGAAGGTTGTACAGGGGGCAAGCAAGGAGAACGTGATGGATTGTGAGAGTGCAGTGACAATTGTTGCAGAGGGGTGGGGGAAGCCAATAAGGAGGTTTGATAGAACTAAATTCAACAAACTAATACACTGCACAAACCAATGTTCACACTAGAGTTCAACATTTTGTGAATTTTCCCCCTTTTTTGTTATAATTTTTTTTTTAAAGGCCAAAACTATATAAAAAAGGCCCAAATTGGCTAAAAAATGCCAAATTTGGCATTTTTTGACCAATTTGTTTTTGCAGGAATTTCCTCCCTTCCAATTATTTTTAAGTGGGAATATGATAATATGTGCGAGAATCTCCACCTTAATGTGAACACTGGAAGAAACATCCATGAAAAATAGTGCTTGAATTCTCAATTTGAATTTTGTGACTGCACAGTGAAAGCATTATATGAAAAAGGATATTGAGCATCTTCTTCACTCAAGTACTCCTCAGCAGTCTCCTTATGGCGCAACCTGGACTCCTTACTTGACCTGTCCCCATCCCCTTTCCTTTCTCTTGATTTCTCTCTTTCTTTCCTTGCTTCTTTATGCTCCTGAAAAATAAAATAATTCAAAAACCCTGCTAATAACTGTCTAAATCAAAGCATCTTCCTCCCGATGATGCCTCTTTCTCTCTGACTTCTTTCAACTTTCTCTCTCATTGATGACACATCCCCTGTTCCGTCATATCACCCCCTTCATTTAAAATTTGTGTCTATTTTCAACTCACTGTTCAACAAGTTTTACTTATCATGGTTCTTTGATTAAGAAAATAAGTGCAAATGGTCAGATTTGACAAAAAAGATTATTTGAAAAGAGTTCCCAGATAATTTCTGACTGTGTTAAGATGAAAACACATACTGTTTCTCAAGACGTTACAATATTTGTGAAGTTTGAAAACAGCACCAACACTTTTGATGCTTAAGACAACGCATGGGTAGTAAATACTCATATAATCCTTCCTCTCATACTCTATACAAGTACTTGTATGAAATGTGGATAGATCTATGTGTAAGTACATGTATGAACTTGAAAGAATCTGGAAGGCAAGACTCTCATGTGGATTCTTGAATCAGAAAGTAAAGAAATCCCCTTTAAACAGATCTGACATCACTGAATCTCCTACACTTCTTTAACCCTTAAATTCCCACTCGGTCATGGCACAATTTACTTTGTCAAATGGCCCACAGCAGTGATTCTGATATCATTTGAAAAAGCTTGGATAGTTCTTTCAGAAAATGCAACTTTTCGATGGGGTTTATGTTGAAGATTTTTGGAAAAAGATGGGTGGGAATTAAGAAAGAAAAAAAAAGAGCATTAAAATTGAACAAAAAACAATTTTTTTCCTTCAAAATCGAAGTTTTTGATGGCAATACAACTCACCTAAGCAAAATATACCATAAAATAGGCCAATTCACATGCTTTCTATTGAAATCAAAATGAGCAACTACCCCCTCTTTTTTCATGCCGATATTTAAGCATGAAAACAAATCCTCACACTAGGAAATACGCAATGTGGTCTAGCGGTAATGTGTAGGAGAACTGTGTGGGCGCCCCGCGTTCAATACCGCATCGGATGCATGGCTTTGTTTTTCCGCGAGTAATTACAGCGGTGATTATTATTTTATTTTTTTTCATTGTTTTTGCAGGTTTTACTTTGAAAAAAATTTAGACTGGTATCATTAGAAAGGAAATTTCACAAACAATCTAATATGTAAAAGAATCCTCCATTTTCATTATTCACAAAAAAAAATACTAGCCCCCAAAAATTTGGCCTAATTTTGCTTAAAATTTGCATATTTATGTCAATATTTTTTTTATTAAAAAGTTTGTCTTAGCATTTATATAAACCAAACATGTAGTGATACAAAACGAAAGGAAAGTTATGAAAATCAATTTTGAAAAACAAAATACTGAAATGGTTAGTCATGTTTTGGACCTCCTGGGACTCTAAGAGTTAAAGGTCTTTGTAGCAGTTTCAATATTAGCTAAAAGAGTATTAACACCCGGGCAGATCAGTTTGTGAATTTTGAAGGAAAAAAAAAAACACTTTTAGTTTTTGAGTTATGGCAGATCAAAGTTTGATCAGTTTTTAATTCATGCAAAATTTGTGAGGTATGACCAGGTGGACAGCTCCAAAACTTTATGTGACTCTTAAAATCTATTTCCTAAACCTTAGTCACTGAAACTGATGGGAAAGTCTATTCGTGCTGGAATTTTAATGGGGCATGGAAAACTCACAATTTGCTGCACCACTAAAAGAATTATGACAGACATTTAAAACAAAGAATTTAGAAAAAGAAAATTTTATTGTTTTCCTATATAGATACACCACTAAATTTGCATAAATTATGCAAATTGTGCCTCAGATTTTACAATGTTGTAAAACAGTCAATATTAAACTGATTTTGAATTTTTTTTTGCTACTCTGGTTTTGAACAGATTTAAGCAATTTAGCTAATATTGCCTCTATATGTCCATACATCTTTCAGAATTTATTTTTCTCTCACCTTTCTTGACATGACCCTTTCACCATTGACGCCATCATCACTAATGCGTTTCTTCTTTGATTTCTCCATGACGACCGGAGGTGACATCTCATCATCTCTTCGTCGCTTCACCTCGTGGCTCTCTTTGTCTGTGTCGCTGTGCTCACGCCTCTTCTCACTTTTTCTCTTCTTCTCCTTCTCACCATCAACATCTCCAATTTCCTAAAAGAAAGAAGATGGATTAAATCTGCTTTGGGGTAAGGTTGTTTACCAAATTTATTTTAAGGCAAGATATTGTGTACACGCGGAGGTAAAAAATACACTACAAACCATCGTTTCTGATTGGACTTAAAAACGAAAGTTATAGCGGGATGGGATTTCAACTACCATTACACGTAAATAATTGGGAGCAAGGCCTTTAATGCATTTGAAAACTTGTAAAATAATTTTATGATTAATTCTGTGTTTGAATGGTAACCAATAAAGGGACTTCAAAACAGCATTAATGTGAAAATATTTTGGTAGTCTGAAAATCAACCGGGCAGCACCATTAAGCATTCTTTTAATTCTGTAAAGTTGATAATCAGGTAGTCCAACAAGAAGTGAATTACAATAATCAATGTGATTTACAACAAAAGCATTAATAAGGGTTTTTAAGGAATCTTCATTTAAATATTTGGCAATCTGACGAATGTTATAAAGACCGTGATAAGCTTTGGAACAAACTTTCCCAATATGAATATTCATAGCCATGTGAATGCCCAAATAAACACCCCAATTTTGTCCACAATGTATTCCACATAATAGGCTGGTTGGTGAGGTTCAACAGTGATGGTCAAGTTGGCCAGAGAGCTTGAATTATATCAGAAGTGAAGAAAAGGGTGAAAGGAGATAGTGAGGTGAACAGGCGTCAGTAGGGAATGGAGTCACATGTTGCCATACAACAGAGGACAACTAAAGAAACATAATGGTGAAAAACTACTTTAATATCATCTTAAATTTCAAAGATATTTCAAAGGCATGTTTAAAAAGATCATATGCGAGACAAAACATAACATGGATGCTTTTGTCATGACATCATCTTCTATTTCAGGAACCCACGCATAGACAACCAAATTAATTTCAATTACCCTGCTTCGTCTTTTGCTTGAGCTTGGTATATCTGCTGGACTTGCTTGCTGTATAAATAATGTGAAAACACACTCAATGGAACCTATATGTTATACAGAGGCATAAATGATTACTTGAAGGATTGTGCATGTTATCTTGAAAGAGGACAACAAAAGGAAAAGATGGTGGTGAAGATGGTGTGCAAAAGATTTATTCTGTTAAAAAGATCATGTTTTATAGTTCTTCCAGATTCATGCAAAAATGACTGAAATCACACCAGAAGTGAAATAAGAGTTCAAAAAAATAATTGCCTCTTCAACACGATACAAAAACAATTGCTAAGAAAGTGAGGGAATGGTATCACTCTAATGCAGTAGATCTGACTTTCATCATCAGCCATTCTGTTGTTGTTTGTTGATGTTTAACGGCACTGCGACAGTCAAGAGTCAAATGTGCCAAGAGGGTGTTATAAATCTAAGGTGCAAGAGTTAGGACAGTATAATTAATAACAGAGCGAATAGAGGTAAGAAAAGGGGAGGAAGGATAGGATGGTAGGATGGAAAAGGGGGGATTGTGGGTAAGGATTAGATCAGGTGGAACAAGTTGCTATTGCAAAGGAAGGTGATGATGTCAGAGGAGGGATTGTTTTTGAAAAGATCAGAAATGGAAGTGGAGGAGGAGAGGAGAGATCTGGAGTTCAGGTATAAGGGACAGGTTAAGAGGATATGCTTGATCAAGAGTGTGGGTAAGGATTAGATTAGAGTAGGGTAGAGAGGTATAGGAGAGCCAGAAAGGAGGTAGGATTGTGTGAAAAAGGAGTGACCGAGGCGGATGAGGGTGACAACAACGTCCTCCCTACAATTGCAACTGTGCAGAGGGTTGGACCCGACTTTGGGATTGATAGTGTGAAGTTTGTTACTGGTCTCAAGGTTCCAGTCGTCTTGCCAAGTCTTCCTGAGGTAGCTGGATATGATGAGGCGTAAGTCAGAGTGCAAAATAAGAATGGGTGAAATATGGTTCAACAGACCATTGTTGGTGGCTCTGTTGGCCCTCTTGTTGTCAGGGATGCGACGTGGCTGGGGATCCAAAAAAAGATGATTTTCTTCCCAGAGGAAGAGAGAGCGTGAAGTTTGTTCAGGATTTGTAAGATAAGTGGATTAGACCAGAGCATGTTGAGGATGCCAGTAAAAACTGATTTTGAGTCAGAAAAGATGACGAAGCAGAGGCGGAAGGAGAGTTCTGCAAAGTTTAGAGCTAGGAGGCTAGCTTTTGCCTGAGTGGTGAGGGGTAGAAGGTGAGGTTGGGAAGGTTTGTGTTGGTTGCTGGGAGATCTTTCAGTGTTCTGAAGGTTGCCTTTGATTATTTATTGAGTTGCAGTGTTCTGTTGGGGTTTATGATCCTTAGGAGCTGGCTTGTTGTTCAGATGTGTTTCCTCCGGAATGGGAGAGAGTAGCGGCATATTGATGTGAGGGGTCTGAAGTGTTGGTGGATGAGGAAGTGGTAGAAGGGAAGGCAGAAATAAATGAGGGAGGGTAAGAGTGGCTTTTCTTGGTGGGAAAGCTGGTTGATCCAGAGTATGTCAGTCTGGACGCCCTTGGAAACTGTGCTGGTGCGGGGAAAGATGGGATTGTCGTTGTTGGTGGGATTGTTGTTGTTGGTGGTAGGGATGGTGTAGGTGAGAGCTTGGGAAAAAGTGCGGGTGTTGGCGTTAAGCTGGTTTGGGGTTTTAGAATCTTGAATCTTTCTGACTTCGGGGTAGGAGACATTTTGGAGCATTTTTATTTTGGAGACTTCCTTTTCCCTGAGCCACTTGGGGCAGGCAGGGTGGTTTCCGGAACAGTTAATACAATTGGGTTCATTCTAAAACAAATTTGTGGCATCTTTAACACTTTACCAATAACTTGAAACAGAAGAAGACACCAAAACAGTGTCAACAGATATAAGCAATATTCACACAATATTTACCAACTACATATGACGGCTTTAAGTTTTACTCTACCACGCCAGGATAATATTGCCGTTTTGGGTGCCCAACGGGTCACTGAAGCAGAATGAGCTCAACTATGCTGCTCGGAAGACAGAGGACCCTTCAATAATCAGCCTGTGCTTAACCCTTACTCTACCGCGCAGCGATCTTATCACCGCTTTCGGTGTCCCATCTTTGACTTTGCCTCCCAAGCATGTTTTTAAAAGAGTGCTGGTAAATTGTTAATCTACCTGCGGAAAAAGTGCCAACTGAAAATATATGCAGCATCATTCCGATGGGCGGCCCACTGAAGCAGAACGAGCTCAACTATGCTGCTCCGAAGACAGAGGACCCTTCAATAATCAGTCTGTGCTTAACCTTACTCTACCATGCGGCGATATTATCGTCGTTTTCGGTGCCCCATCTTTGACTCTGCCTCCCAAACATGTTTTCAAAAATTGTGCGGTAGAGTGTTAACCTACCTGCGGAAAATGTGACAACTCAAAAATATATGCAGCATTATTCCGGTGGGAGGCCCACCGGGTCACTGAAGCAGAACGAGCTTGACTATGCTGCTCGGAAGACAGAGGACCCTTCAATAATCAGCCTGTGCTTAACCCTTACTCTACCACTGTTTTGGGTGCCCCATCTTTTACTCCGCCTCCCAAGCGTGTTTAAAAAAAGTGCTGGTAGAGTAAGGGTTAAACATGGGTTAAAGATGGGTTCAACTTTAAATTTGCAAATGATATTCAAAATGACATCATCCTGTTAAAGGTAATGAAATTACTTACCCTGGATGGGGAACTTTCTGTTTTTCTCTTTTTGTGTTCTAAAAGAAAGGACAGAAAAGGAGGAAATTATACCCAGAAAACCAAAGGTTTTTTGAGGTTCCGATGTGCAATATGGATGGATTTTAAGTTTGAGCTGTTAAATAATCAATGTTATTGCACAATGGACTCAAAATAACAATGACAACCATATAACTCACAGTACTCACAAGAATGGAATTTCACAATTATCAAATTCAACCATTTTTTTATCCTATTAACATGTATACACTTGCTAACAACATAATACTTTATGCCTTGTCTACTCATTAATATGCATGACATTGCCGCCAAATACAATAGGGCACATCAGCAGACCATGGACTATCTGTGTACCACATATGACCTGAATCCCATGTATAGTTCTTGAGATACTATGTTTACAAGCTTCAACAAAATCAAGTTAAGCCCCGCCCACCATGCATATCAATGAAATTCAACATTTTGGTACCATGAACATGTACACACTACCTATCATCATAAATACACGAAATATGAAACAAATCAGACATGCATGAACAGCATGCTTAATTCAAAGAAGACAGACATGCATGAACAGCATTCAAAGAAGTGGCCAAATTCCAGACATGTAATCAAATGTTTTAGCACCCCCTCCATCTACTGCTACAATACCCCTTGGGACAGGAAAAGAAGCCCAATGGAGAATTGTAGGGGCTCAAACACTCAAATTCAAGCCCTTTGTGTGGGATTGATGATCAAATTTGAGCAATTTTTTAGCTGAATTGCATAACATTTTTGTACAAGGAAAGACGATGGGAGAAGGTTAATGGGAGAAGGTCAATGGGAGAATTGCAGGGGCCCACAAACACTAATATTCAGGCCCATTCTATGGGATTTAAAATAATTTACTGATAATAATATATTGGCTGACTTGCATGACATTTTTGTAAATGAAATAGCAAGCTTCAGCTACACCATGCTGATTTCTTCTTGCAGCATGTCGCAGTATGTCTGCAATATTAATGGTGCAGCAAACCATGGTGACTCCTTCTTGCAGCATGTCGCAGTATGTCTGCAATATTAATGGGTGCAGCCAAACCATGCTGACCCCTTCTTGCAGCATGTCGCAGTATGTCTGTAATATTAATGGGTGCAGCCAAATCATGCTGACCCCTTCTTGCAGCATGTCGCAGTATGTCTGCAATATTAATGGGTGCAGCCAAACCATGCTGACCCCTTCTTGCAGCATGTCGCAGTATGTCTGCAATATTAATGGGTGCAGCCAAACCAAATGCTGACCCCTTCTCGCAGCATGTTGCAGTATGTCTGTAATATTAATGGGTGCAGCCAAATCATGCTGACCCCTTCTTGCAGCATGTCGCAGTATGTCTGCAATATTAATGGGTGCAGCCAAACCATGCTGACCACTTTTTGCAGCATGTCGCAGTATGTCTGTAATATTAATGGGTGCAGCCAAATCATGCTGACCCCTTCTTGCAGCATGTCGCAGTATGTCTGCAATATTAATGGGTGCAGCCAAACCATGCTGACCCCTTCTTGCAGCATGTCGCAGTATGTCTGCAATATTAATGGGTGCAGCCAAACCATGCTGACCCCTTCTTGCAGCATGTCGCAGTATGTCTGCAATATTAATGGGTGCAGCCAAATCATGCTGACCCCTTCTTGCAGCATGTCGCAGTATGTCTGTAATATTAATGGGTGCAGCCAAACCATGCTGACCCCTTCTCGCAGCATGTTGCAGTATGTCTGTAATATTAATGGGTGCAGCCAAACCATGCTGACCCCTTCTCGCAGCATGTTGCAGTATGTCTGCAATATTAATGGGTGCAGCCAAACCGCATGCTGACCCCTTCTCGCAGCATGTTGCAGTATGTCTGTAATATTAATGGGTGCAGCCAAACCGCATGCTGACCCCTTCTCGCAGCATGTTGCAGTATGTCTGTAATATTAATGGGTGCAGCCAAACCATGCTGACCCCTTTTTGCAGCATGTCGCAGTATGTCTGCAATATTAATGGGTGCAGCCAAACCATGCTGCCCCTTTTTTGCAGCATGTCGCAGTATGTCTGTAATATTAATGGGTGCAGCCAAACCATGCTGACCCCTTTTTGCAGCATGTAGCAGTATGTCTGCAATATTAATGGGTGCAGCCAAACCATGCTGACCCCTTCTTGCAGCATGTCGCAGTATGTCTGCAATATTAATGGGTGATGTAATTTCTCATTTAACAATTATCCCTTCAAATGTAAATAATGCTTAAGCCTCACTTTGCACATTTGACTCAAACAAGCTACTTGAGGTTCATGAAAACAATCAACTTTTACATTCATGGAAGCAATAATCTTTTAGGTCGCAACATTTCAAAAAATGGTGTCAAAGGTCACATACCTTTTTCTTGTGAGTCGTTCTGCGGTGATGATCTTCTAGAGCTGGATGCAGCCGATCCCTGACTTGAGTTTGAGGTCACACTGCTGGCCCTGTGACCTCTGTCTTTGGTAGAATGGTGATCCTCTTTCCCTTCTACGTTCACCTGAAGTAAAATAAAAATGATGCAAATGGTCAATTTTTGAATGGTCTACGGACGTGTAGAGGAAATATAAGCTAAACTGCTTTAAAATTGATGGGATATTATGTACATAGCAAGAACTTGTTAATTAAGAAATTGATTAAAAATAACAGGGTTTGTATAATAAGGATTTGAAATGTATAACTTTATAAAAAGTTTACTTTGTTCCCAAATCTATACTCTAATCAAAGTGTCAAGATTATATAAATTGGCAAAATTTGTAACAGTAAAATGAGGGCATGCCCAAGATCTTTGTTTCTGTTTGTTAAATTGTGCTCCTAAAATTTAACCATTATTTCAAATAAATAGGCCTGAAATAAAATAAAAAGCTGGTAAATGGTCATGTTTTGTTAGATGGATATTAGCTATTTTCATTGTATAACAGAACTTTTTAACAATATTGCTTATGTCTCCAGGTGCTTTATTCATTTATTATTAATACAACCCAACTGGAAAGTAAATTATATAATCTTTCATGTTGTACAAATTCCCAAAAGTGAAAAATGAATTATGACATCAAAGTGAAATAATCTGTTTTGTACTGATTTATTCTTAATCAATTCTCTTTAAAAAATTAGATACAACATTTGGGGAAAACGACAACTTTATTTTGGCCTAATCAATTTTGTTTATAATCACTCTTATTAACAAGAGACAAAACAATCCTTCCTCACCTCCTTAACATGCTTGCTGACCTTCTCATGTCGCTCCTTAGAACTCCGCCTCTCCACATCCTTGTTTATGACCTGCTTCTCGTCCCCCGACCCCCTCTCGCCGTAGGAATGTGACCTAATCTTCTCTTCTGCCTTCCCAGCAGCTTTCTCTTCCACTTGCCTCTTATCCTCTTTCTTAATCCTTTCTTCTTTATGACTTTCTTTTAGCGACTCATCCTTCTTATGCGACTCATCTTTCTTGTAAGACTCTTTGTCCTTGTGACTTTTATGTTCTTTGACCGTGCTCTGATCATCCAATTCCTTCTTTGGCACCTTTGCTGGTTTCTCTTCCCCAGTTGACTTCCTGACTTTAGCCTCTTTGCTGGTTTTTATTTTTGTTTTGATGGATGGAGAGTCTTCTTTACCTGTCTTACTGGATGTGTCTTTCCTGAAAGGCAAATTCAAATGGATGTAACAGAAATGACGAAGAATAATATTTTCACAACTGTAAGTTTAAGATACAAATACTGAAAATTTACAGACAAATCCAGCATGGAAAACTACATTAGAATAATGTTACATGCACTGTTGGTTAACACTTGGTGTCTTAAATCTATGGACAATCATTTATCACGAGGCACTATCTAATTTCTATTCAGTGAATTGTGCAATAAGTTTGGTGCCATGTGTGGCAGCCTCTTGCATTTTCTGATCTCGTTTGTATAGTGACATTTCCGTATCTTATAGTCTTCATTCATTATGAATTTCTGCAGACCAATATCCTTTTACATGGACATCACATTTGTGTTTTTAATTTTCAGTGATATTTGCACTATGATAAATTTTTCAGCGATTTGTGATTACGTAACTCCAGTACTGTCAGTAGTTTTAAATCAAATCTTAAGACCTTAAACATCTGTACTATTAATTTGTTCTTAACAGCTTTTTATCCATATCTTATTTTATATGTAGTCATTTATTTTTTAGGTCATGTGTATATTGATTTATCCTTGCTTTCATCTATTTTATTTTTACTTTACTTTTTCAGGATTTAATCTGTAGGTTTTTAGTCATTTAAGGTTTTTAGGACTTACTTCTTAATTACTACTTTTACTATATTTGTCTTTAACTTTTGTTGTATACCTTATTTATCTATCTTATTTTTCATTTGTGACTTTTTAGGATTTAATTTGTTGCTTTTTGTCACTTAAGATTTAAGTTTTTTAGGACTTAGTTCTCAATTGCTACTTTTTACTCTATTTTTCTTTTACTTGTTTTATACTTGATTTTTTATCTATTGTACAGCACCATAGCTTAGGTTCTTTTCGTCCTTAAATTTCATGATTTTTTTCAAACAGTGATTAGTTTTTCAAGCAAATGAGCAGAATTATTCAACCTTTAACTAAAAGTTTCGTGAAAATGATGGGAATTCGTCCAATGGCATGATTTGACTAATTACACATTCATAAATTCGAGTGTGCAGAATATGTAGATAAGAAAAGAAACAACTTTTCACAGTTTGGGAATTGACTTGTCTGGGAATGATGTACAAACCTTCCATTTCTTACTCTGTAAAAGAATTGACTGAAAAGCAAACTACGAGAATTAAACACACAGAGTTCAACTTACTTTTCAGCCTTTCTGGAATGTGATGAGTTGGCAGTAAGTTTATCTAGAGAAAATGAAAGAAAGATGTCTTAAGATAAATATGAAGCAAACCTATCACTTTGACTATCATGTAGACATCTACATAACAATTGTGTCAATGAAACATTCAAACATGCAAATTTTCATATGACACAAAGTGGTTGCAGATACATATTAAAATAACCTTTGAGCTAAGATAATACATTGCACTAATAAAAGTGATATTAATATTTCCTCCGTATTTTAAAAATATGCTTCACAATAACAAAAGCAGCTTCATACCAATGACACTAGAGTAATTACAAATAAAGAAAATGGAAAAATATGCAATATGACCGTGATTTGCCAAAGAAAGTGACAAAATAAACTTTGCTTACTACCGAAAGTGAGTTGGTGGAAAAATCACCAAATCACACAGGTACAAAGAAATCACCATATAATGATGTACGATCAGAAAATAAATACATACATTTTTTTAAAGTACAATATCATTATATATTTTGTGAATAAGATAATATATAAGTAAATAAGATAAACTGAAAAGCTGTTAAGATTCAAAATTGTATCCCAAGAAAACCATCCTCATTTAGCAAGGAAGAAATTCTTTATTGTTATCATTTGAAAACTTATCATCTTTGCAAATCTACAATGCTCTGCAATTTACTAATAAACTCTGTTGGCAAAAATAAAACTTCATTTCCAAAATTTATTTTGGACTTAAGAGTTCTGTTAAAGGTGCGATATCAGCATAAGGACAGTCAGTTCTAATTCTTTGATTGGTTCAAATTTCGACCAATTGCTAAATGCAATCTTTCAATCATATTTCACACTTTATCAATAATAGAGCAGCTCCCCCCATGAAGCATTGCTATTCAGGTTCTTTCCACAAACCTCTTTACTTTTTCCCATCCATCATGTAAATCATTAACAAGAGTGAATATGTTTTCTAGTTTTCCTGCATAATCAATGATTTGCATTACTCTACATGAACTGTAAATGTGCTCAGATTATGTTGCATGTATCTATGCTGAACTTAAATAAAGGTCGGTGCAAAAAAAAAGAAAAAGGGTGAATAGAAAAGGTTTTACGATGTTAGATTCTGTGTTGGGTGTCTTTGAAGCTCCTTTATCATAGATTAGATGACAGACCTAGGTGATAGTTCCTACCTTTATTGTCAGTGGATTCATCCTCTTTGTCTGACTTTTCCACCTCTGCCATCTTGACATCCGTCTTCTCCTGATTAACGGGAACTGCAGCAGTAGGAGCTGGTTTCAACACAGGTTTGGTCTGCAGGGAGAAACGAGAATGCCAGCTACTAAAGGATGTCTATAAACTGACTGGATGAGCAAAAAGAACTTGAGAGTCTGTGAAGTACAGTCTTTGAATTTTAAATAGCATTTCTACTTGAGGGCTGACAACAATTTGAGGAATCTGGTATGAATACAAACCCCATCACTTCTGTTGAAATATTTCTACCGGTATAAAATGTAAATAAACTCTTTTTGTGTGCTATGATCTATCATTTTGTGCTGAAAATTCACACATTACAGATTTGCAAAAAAAGAAAGAAAAAAAAAGAACTGAAAGCACTGGTGATGGGTTCGATTCATAGTTGTCATTTATGTATAGTCTTCTTAAAAATCATCAATTTTACAGGCCATTTTTTGTATTAACATGACGATTATAACAATTTAGCAACATAATTTAAAGTTTCTGGTTAAAACATTGACTCAAATATTTTGTTTGTTTGTTTGATGAGGTCTTAACATCACCACGACAACGAAGGTCAAATTGTGCCTGAGAGGTCAGATCATTTTAGAGGTAGGAAGGAAATAGACCAGGGGGAAAATGAGAGAAATTCAAGAACAAAAGCCAGAAAGCTGCGATCGAGAGAGGAGGTGCATGGGTAAAACAAAAACAAAGTAGAGAGGGGGTGGAAGAGGAGAATTGAATATGGTTGTAGAGGGATGCATGCTGAAGGAAGAAGATTATTTTATCTGGAGGATTTTTCTGGAAGAACTTAGCAATTGAGTTGTGGGGAGCGAGGGAAGCTCTGGGAAGGTTGTACAGGGGGCAAGCAAGGAGAACGTGTTGGATTGTGAGGATGCAGTGGCAATTGTTACAGAGGGGTTGGGGGGAACCAATAAGGAGGTGGGAGTGAGTGAGGTGGGTGTGACCAAATAACGACAAGACAATCAGTTATTGGTTGGGAATGCCAGACACTATACTTATTCGTCAAATACCCCGTTCCAGGCCTTTTCCTTTCCCTACTGATCTGTTTTTTTTTTGTTGGCTGATGTCACTGAACGCTGTCGTTTCTGATTTACATACACTAAACAAATGTTCCAGTGATAACATACGTGTACGTGGGTTGTGACAATAACTTGCCAGACACCAATGCTTCCCACTTCACGTTTGTGACTGCCAGGTACTGTACACCTCAGAATGTCTCATCATTTACTCATCATAATGGTCCACCCATTATCACACACACACACACACATGTAGTATTCGATTTACAATGGTTTATACAGTGTAATTACATTTACCCGTGTATATACCCGTGTATGTATGAATCACATTCTGAAAATTTTCCTATTGTTTCGCCTAACAAGAGGCTTTTTTCCCAAGACCTCCACCATAACACATCAAAAAACTTCCTCAGATCTTTTTAGTTTGTGCGGTTTTGAGGTAGGTAAGAATCATTTTGGCATTAATTTAATGCAAAACATTCCTCAATAAAAAAAAATTGTTGCTGAGAAGTTTGTGTAAAAATATCATATACACCACGAAGTTAAATTATTTCTTAGTTTTAGTTTATTTGAAGGACTTACTGGTTGGTATTTTAGATGTCATGCCTGCAGGTCATAATTGATATTATTCTGATAAAAATATATCATCAAACTCTCTTTTACAATTCAAAATACAACAAAAGTTTACGTTCTATGTAAAACGTATGCATTACAAAGTATATGATTTGTTAGAATTTTGACAAGTAAGCAATGATGACTTAAGATACAACTAAGAGTAATAAAACATAGAAATAATCCCCGTAAATATATCTAATAATTTGTGCATTTTCCAAAAATTTTCCTTTATCTCACACTTTACATGGGTTTCTTCTTTTTACTAAAAGAAAAAAAGTAAATACATCAAACACTGTAGAAAACTCTTCAAAAAGATAAAAATTGAAAAAAGGTATTGTAGACTACTTTGTTATTGCAAAACACGATCAAAGAAAGAAGGAGCAAAAGTTTTGCAAAGATTTTCAACTTCCAGTCAGTTCTGACAACTAAGAGTCTTCAAACAACTTCAAACCCATTCAAAATCATATTTAAGGCCTGAGAATTTTGTAAAGCCATACATGGTCAAATTGTAATGAAATCTTGTATCTTTTTACATGGTTGTTTCAAAGCAATTCTGTCTATTATTGCCTCTTAGCATCCTTCACTTTTCAGTCATAAAAATTAAACACTCAGTATGGACTCCTTTTTGCAAAAAGCGTATCACCATACACATATTTAATGAATGATACCTATTTAATCAAACTTTGCACTAACCTCCTTCAAATGAAACTTGTCTTCAGGAATCATCTGGCTTTTCTTGCCTTTCAGCTGACCAGAATATCTATTTTTAAACAAGAAAATTAACAAGACCACATAACATTAATAACACATCATTGTTGGCGAAAACAAAAGGTTGTTACACATTACATACAACCCAATACAAATCAATTTGAATTTATTTTTACATACAACTAATTTCTTTCTTTCTTGAACAAATATTACAAGATCACTCTCATCTACAAAAGCTACTTTGATTCAATCGCATTGTCAGGTGGTGTCACCAATGTCGACAATAAAATACACCCTTTCTTAGTTCCAGTCTGCTCATGCACACAAGGATGTGTAAATTCAAGTTGCGAGAAAACAAAGCTGTCTGCTTTGTTTTCTGATGAGCGCACATCAAAATACACTCTTGGTTTGTGAAGTATTATCATGTGTCGCTTAGAAATACACACATTGTACATTGCACAAGAACAATTGAATTTGTTTTATTACTCGCAATTCAAAATGGCGGACGGAACAGTGAAAGGGTGTATTTAAGTAGTCTTACTACAATCATGTAAATAAACTTTTTATCACCACACCAGTTATTTGAGATCCTTTCAGATGACACAAGAAAACATTATTTCACACTAGCCAGAGGGAAATTTGCAATGTTGTCAACACTTGACAATTTAATAAACATTACATTTTTAAACTCAATTTTTTTCCAAACAGTAATGAAAAAGTTTCTAAAGCTTCTTCCTAAATGCATTCGAATGGAATACAAATCTTTGTTAATGTGGACAGTCCTTATCACTGAGAACACAAACAAATAACATACCCCAAAGCTATAACGTAAATATCTGGTCTCTTATCTTTCTCCTCCACGCAAATCTTGTCTATTCTTTTCTCCAAAACATTTCCAAGATTCTGCACTTTTGGGAAATGTGGGAGAATCTGCAAAAGGAAAAGGCCCCAAAAGTGGGGAAGAAAATTAATCAGTTTCTTATAACAACCTTTAGATTACAACTATCAAGCTGTCTCACTATAAAGTTGATGCATCTATATCATTGTAACCCTCTACCCTCACCACCACCTTATAATGGGCTAGCTACTTTGAATACTGTCAACTACTTTATGTAAATCTGTTTTTTTAATCCTGTGACATCCATAATTCTTTCAAGGCAGATGATTCAGTATAAGAGTTTTGGGATATCTAGAATCAATATATTCCTGGAAAACATCTTTAATCTCAATTCTGAAAAATATTGTACTTTGCATGCAGTGATCCTAGTATTACTAACCATGACTTGGATATCGCTATATACTGATATATTGCGATTTACAAATTATCACAATATTAACAGTGCATCATGATATTTACAGTATATCCTTATATACAGTATATCCTGATATTTACATTATATCCGATACTTACATCATATCCCGATACTTACATCATATCCCGATACTTACATTATATCCCGATACTTACATCATATCCTGATACTTACATCATATCCGATACTTACATCATATCCTGATACTTACATTATATCCTGATACTTACATCATATCCGATACTTACATTTTATCCTGATACTTACATTATATCCCGATACTTACGTTGTATCCCGATACTTACGTTATGTCCCGATACTTACTTTATATCCCGATACTTACATCATATCTCGATACTTACATCACATCCCGATACTTACATTGTATCCCGATACTTACATTGTATCCCGATACTTACATTGTATCCCGATACTTACATTGTATCCTAATACTTACATTGTTTCCTGATACTTACATTATATCCTGAGGCTTACATTATATCCCGATACTTACATCACATCCCAATACTTACATTATATCCCGATACTTACATTATATCCTGATACTTACATTATATCCTGATACTTACATTATATCCTAATGCTTACATTATATCCTGATACTTACATCACATCCCGATACTTACATCATATCCCGATACTTACATTATATCCCAATACTTACATCATATCCCGATACTTACATCATATCCCGATACTTACGTTATATCCCGATACTTACGTTATATCTTGATACTTACGTTATATCCCGATACTTATGTTATATCCCGATACTTACGTCATATCCCGATACTTACATCAAACCCCGATACTTACATCATACCCCGATACTTACATTATATCCCGATACTTACATCATATCCCGATACTTACATCATACGTCATATCCCGATACTTACGTTGTATCCCGATACTTACGTTATGTCCCGATACTTACTTTATATCCCGATACTTACATCATATCTCGATACTTACATCACATCCCGATACTTACATTGTATCCCGATACTTACATTGTATCCCGATACTTACATTGTATCCCGATACTTACATTGTATCCTAATACTTACATTGTATCCTGATACTTACATTATATCCTGAGGCTTACATTATATCCCGATACTTACATCACATCCCAATACTTACGTTATATCCCGATACTTACATTATATCCTGATACTTACATTATATCCTGATACTTACATTATATCCTGATGCTTACATTATATCCTGATACTTACATTGTATCCCGATACTTACATCACATCCCAATACTTACATTGTATCCCGATACTTACATTATATCCCGATACTTACATTATATCCAGATACTTACATTTTATCCTGATACTTACATTATATCCTGATGCTTACATTATATCCTAATACTTACATTATATCCTGATATTTACAGTGTATGGCAATATTTTTGTCAATGATAATCAATATGTATTTGACCCATATCATAACAGACATACAAGGAATGACTTAGTGATGTCACAGATTTTACCTTGATGAGCAAGATGAGTGTGTTCCTTATCTGGGTGTACTCCTGGGATTCGAGACAAGCAACCACAGCCTGCATAACAAACAAGAAGATCGACAGCTTTTGAAATTTACATCACTTTTTTTATTAATAATCTGCAAAGAAGTCTTTAATCTTATTTTCAAGTACATATTTAGTACTTTTCCTTTCTCTTTTGTTACTCTGTGTTGAAATGTTTATCAGGCATGAAAAGTGGGGTAAAAAAAAGTAGACAATTTGAATCAGGGATGATTTCTTTAAGAAAGCGAGCTCGTGTTGCGAGCGAGCCCTCAGGATGGGGTCTAGGGGCACTTTAGGGCCCTTGGTGGGGTCCAAGGGCGAAGCCCTGGTCAGGATCCAGGGAGCAGTGCCCCCGGAAGCTCCTGGGTTTTAGCCATTTTGTAAGCCTATTTTGACACCCCATTGACATAAAAAAAATTAAAGGAGACAGTATCCCTTTACAGAAATTTTTCTAATTTTCATCGCTAAAACTTTCATTCTCCATGCAAAATTAGTTCATTGTCAAAGAATTCATTCTTTTAAATGTTATATATTACATTGACTTGGCAATCTTAGGATACCTAAAAATGTCTATATATCTACTAGGCTTATACTGACAGTAGGGCTGTGACGATTACATGTGTAAACATTTAAACAAACGAACCTTTGATTAAACGTTTAGTCTAATCCTCACAAAAGTTTAAGTGTTCGCGATTCACACTGGCCATTGAAATCAATAACATTTCAAACACACACACAACTTTCATTCAATGACTTTTACAATTCAATCTTTACATACAATCAACAAAGGATCTAATCCTTCTGAAGGCAGAAATTGGGGGTTTGGGAGTTTTAAACGAACGGAAATTCAGCCAATTAAACGTTTAGGTTATTAAACAAAAATGCACAGCCCTTAGGTTCTTTTACCTATTTTAAAATCACACAATACAAATTTGTTACATTGTACATTGTGCTTCTTTAAACTTCAGTACAATTATACTTTATACATATTTCCCAAAAACACACATCTGAGAGTTATTGCCATTTAATACATTACCTTGTAAGTTAAAAAAAATGTATTTAGTGGTCAATGTGTTTATTGCCGATCTTTTTAGTTTGTTAATTTGATGCAATGGTCATGAATTGTCAACACACCATAAAGAGGAATAATGAATTTCTTTTCTGCAAACCAAGCAGTAACATATTCCTGGTATATCCAGCTTTCAAATCACCTCCGCTAAATAGTATTTGGCAATAATATCAGCTGAGTCGGTAATTTGCGCTTCAAGCCAATCACATCGCCACAAGTTTTTATGCCGTTTGCTTTGTCATCATATCTAACATTTTTCCTTTAATGCTGCCTCGTTCAACAATATCCTTTCTATCGCATTGCAGCCCACAAAATGCTGCCATCTATACTAACTTATCATAAACTTAAGTCAATCACGTTTACAACATACAATAATCTCATTCTCATGTACAAAATACGTATTACAATACAAATCAGTGTGTAAAAATGTATCACTGCATCATGCCGTTTGTTTGTCGCAGAGACAAATTCTGATGGTCATCTCTTAGTGATTTACTTTCTTGGATCTTGAGGATAAACCGCACGAGGTATAAGTTAAACAAAGGAAGTAAGTAAAGATTTGCAAAAGCATTGAGCTGCTTATTTGTGTTACTGCCACTGGACTTGCTGATGAAACTGCACAAGGTAGGGGACCTACACAGGAAGGAATCGCAATGATTTGCAAAACACACTGAGCTGATATTCCAAGAAACTGATCGTGATTATTTATAATGCTAAAATTCTTTTCTTTTTGGTTATTTTTTCCCCCTTATTTTTAGGAATGGAAAATTTATGAGCATAAAAACATGATTTTCAACACATACAAAAAAAGGAGAAAAACACTGATTTTATAAATGCATACAAAAAAGCAGAAATCTGTGTAAAAAAATTTTCATGCCTGGTTTATACATTTTTTTGTAGAATATTTCATTTACAGACAGCACCTGTCTTTGAGTGCCCCCTCAACCATATTATTTATGTATGTTTGTATTACCTTGTATTTATGTTTTATTGGTTTGGTTGAAATAAAGTTTGTATTCAATTCAATTCATATCATATGTCCAGTCATAAGTCACCTAATAAAAATTGAATGTCTTCTAAATATTTGTTAATTTTAACAAGAGTTGATGAGCTATTTAAGAGAATATTCAGATAGAAAATGATGGCAAATTGTGTTCCAAAATGGACTAGACAGAATTACAGAAAACTTTTTTTAGAGTTCAAGATTGAACTCTCTAAGCAAATACAAATTATCAGTACTTTTTTTTAAATCTTCCGCAACAGAAAATAGTTCACGATTGCTTTATTTTGTTACTTTTTATGAAGACTTTTCTTCATCTCTTGATGGTTTTTAATTTTCAGTCTTAAGTTTGAATAAAGGGCATACTGAGATACAAAAATATGAAGAAAATAACTTGTATCAAGCTTAAAACAAATTTCAAACATAAGGTGATAAGTTTGATGTTTTAGTATGCATTACAACGCGCGACAATAAAAGACATTTGAGAAAATTGAATGGATTTAAATCGGACAGCTCTGGATCAAATATTCAAAAACTCAAGGTGACCAGGCGATAATTGACCTTGGGTGACCAAGTTATAACTTACCTTGGTTAGCTTATACTGCCATTTGTGACAGACATGCCTGAAATTCTCGTAGTCCAGTTGGTCAGCTTTGTTGCTGGACTCTGTGCCACTGGCTCTGAGGACGGTCACAAATCCAGGGTAGTTGCCACATTCCTAAGGAGACAAATCAAGTGATTTGCTTGATGGTAACAATCATGCACATTATTGTATTATAACATTGTAAACATTTTCAGCACTAACTTGCACTATGCCATTCAATAAATACTTATGTTCAGCACTAACTTGCGCTATGCCATTCAATAAATACTTATGTTCAGCACTAACTTGCGCTATGCCATTCAATAAATACTTATGTTCAGCACTAACTTGCACTATGCCATTCAATAAATACTTATGTTCAGCACTAACTTGCGCTATGCCATTCAATAAATACTTATGTTCAGCACTAACTTGCGCTATGCCATTCAATAAATACTTATGTTCAGCACTAACTTGCGCTATGCCATTCAATAAATACTTATGTTCAGCACTAACTTGCACTATGCCATTCAATAAATACTTATGTTCAGCACTAACTTGCACTACGCCATTCAAAAAACACTTATCAAATATGATGACAATTTGATTGGATCCTGTTTTATGGAGGTCAGATGCAGAACTACGGTTCATGGGGAAGTTATTGTTGAGGGTTGCAAATATACTTACTTACACATCAAAATATAGTCTCTAATGGTGAACATTTTAATATTTATGTAGGGTCTGAGAGGTTGTCTCGTCGAAGCTTGCAAAATTTGTACCTGTTTTACTTACATGTATCTGGTCAGTCCGTGCTCTATTTTAATTGAAATCTTCTACTTCTTTATAAAGATCACTTAAATGTCTACATGGTTAAAAGTTAAATCCAATCAGTCTCAAGGGACTTATAGAGCCAGTGCTTATACCGGTTTTCATGGTGCTAAGTGGATGAGAGTACTTGACTCCCCTGGATGGGACACCAGCCCATTGCAGGTTAACTCCCTGCCAAAAGTGGTACTCATTTCACCGCTGAGTGAACTGCAGCAAATGGAATATAGTGTCTTGCTAAAGGACACAGCACAACGACCCTGGCTGAGATTTGATCCTGGTGCCTTTTGAATATGAGATCAACCTCCAAACCACTGCACTCAATCAAGGTAACTTTCTTTAAAATAAGCTTTGAAAAAGTTTACAAATCTTCAAAAAATGAGCATAAAACATAATTGGTTGAAAAGGGGTTCATGAACCTAAATTACACAAGGGGGTCTATGGGCCTAAATTGCACAAGGGGTCTATGGGCCTAAATTGCACAAGGGGATCTATGGGCCTAAATTGCACAAGGGGATCTATGGGCCTTAATTGCACAAGGGGTCTATGGGCCTAAATTGCACAAGGGGTCTATGGGCCCTAATTGCACAAGGGGTCTATGGGCCTAAATTGCACAAGGGGTCTATAGGTCTTAATTGCACAAGGGGTCTATGGGCCTAAATTGCACAAGGGGTCTATAGGCCTAAATTGCACAAGGGGTCTATAGGCCTTAATTGCACAAGAAGATCTATGGGCTTAAATTGCACAAGGGGTCTATGGGCCTAAATTGCACAAGGGTCTCTTTTAATTTTTCCCAAGCACATATGTTTGGAAAGGGCACATCCTCCAGTACAAGTGAAACTAACATCCAAATTATACACAAACCTTTTCGTAGAGGGACCTGTCACTGTGCCATTTGCTCACTGTCTCTAGCATTGCACATAAGAAGCGGCCATACCGGCTAGCTTCATTTTCAGAGCAGGAGGCCACAGTGTAAGTAATGTCCTGAAAGACCTGTAACAAAGAAGTTAATCAGTTTAATGAAGAAGTTAAGACATGTTGGATACCTGGGATAACAAAACTAAGGCTGATCAAATTTTGATTAATCTTTAATTTATGCTAAATTTGTGGTGTACCTCGAAAGCTTTATGCAATAGTTAAGATTTCTTTCCTCAATATCAGTCAATGGCAATGATGGAGAAGTCTTTTCCTGCTACTTTTGGTCAGAGAAACAATTACGCTAGACATTACAAAGAATTTCTAAAAGAAAATAACACGGTACCCAAGTGATTACAACTGGAAATAACTTACCCTATCATAACAGAGCAAGGTGGAGAAGTTGGGAGTTTTGAGTTGATGTACCGTCAGCACAAACTTAGCGCAGTAGATGGCATCTGAGGCAGTAAAACAGCACCGAGGGAACACACACAGTTGCAGGAACTGGGTGATGGTCTCGTTTTTAGTTGAACCTGACACAGAATGATTGAAAAATATGAAGCACAGCTTTAAAATACTTATTAGATTGATTCATATACCCAACCTTGGCAATCACTATTAACAAATGGAAACTTCCTGTATACCCAGTACAACCCTCACCCCACATCTAGAATATGTTTCATCACTGATGACAGGAATTTCAGTTGAATTCTTGTATATAAACTGATGTGAAATGTTTGAATAAGTTTTCATGTTCAAATGTTCAGCTCAGCAGCCTAGCATTTTTTATCTTATATGATATAACACAATTTAAAAACATCATGGATGAAGTGCATCCCATCTTCCACAGAATTGTACTATGTATTGACTTTCAACATTGCTCTTTAACACTGCTATGCTCAGATCTGTAGCAGTACCAAGTCCACTAATCTTTTCATGTGAAAAATCACAATTTTGTTAGAGTTGGAGAGGGATGTCTACAGGACAAGCACAAGCTCTCTACTAGCACATGTGAGGCATGCTGAAACAATGAATAACTTATATAAAGATTTATGGACAGGTAGCAACAGCCTGAGCTGAATTGGAAGATAAAAGGTATAAGCCACGGAAATAGCAAAACTTGTTACAAAATTTGTTAAAGATTTACCATTTTACAGTATTTCCAATTTTGGAGACTTAAATTTCCTTATATTAACCAATGGTTTTCAATTCCTCAGCACCGTTCTTTTAATGGGAGCAGTTAGACATGACCAAGAGATTTTGAATTTCCAATATACCCTCTACAAAATTTAGCAGCAGAAAAAAGTCTAGTGATTTTCAGTGAATGAAATTGAGGACAAGAATTTTTTAAATTACATTAAAGATTTTTAGGTGTCCTCTCTTTCATACATAACAACTTTTGCATTCATTAGAAATTCTTCAAACTTTAGATTAGTCATGATTCAGCAAATACATATTTTTAGCATTGGGGCAAAATTTCCACCTTGCCCCCTCCCTATTTCCAATATAAAAAATTGTTTAAATGTAATATCAAATATTGAGCCCCAGGTTGGTTGGCTATTGTGGTTTAATGGCACCACAACAGCAATGGTGAAGTTGTGCCAGAGAGATTAATTCATATCAGAAAAATGGTGCAAAGGTGATATTGAGAACTAGAAGCAGAATCATGAAAACATACGAGCTGTAAACCAATTCTCGCTCTCTTCTTCCAGTCTGGCCAAGACACGGTTGCAGTGCTCCTGTTGCTTCCTCTCCTCCTCCTTCAGTTTCTCCATCAGAGCATTATACCTCTCTTTTTCTTTTTCCTTCTTTCGTTTATTGGACACCTTAAAAGAAATCAATACAATGATGTTGTATCAGTTTAGATGTCTCTGGCTAGCTTCTAATGTATTCTGTTTAGTATTAATTGACAAAACATAATTCAATATACCTCTCTTTTTATGATTCCTACTTTTGTTTATTAAAAGAAATCAATCAATAAGACGGTGTTGTATTTATTAGTTTAAAGACGGTGGTGTATTCATTAGTTTAAAGACGGTGTTGTATTTATTAGTTTAAAGGCGGTGTTGTATTGATTAGCTTAAAGGTGGTGTTGTACTTATTTGTTTAATGGTCTTTGTGTAGCTACCAAAGTATTCTTTTCAATTATTATTCAAAATAGAACATAACAATTACATACACAGTTGAAAAGTCTTTGAATTATAGTTGAAAATATCATTTTCAGTTTGTGAAGTAGCTGCTCATAGTTTGAAACATATGCAAATGTTTTTATGTATTGAACTGCAGATAGCTTAAAATCTTTGTGTCATTGGTTATAATTCTTGCCTTAATTTCAGTCTTTGAGAATATCTTCCCTAGTTGAATCAGGGATTGACAAATCACTCACGAGATCCAGCTGCCCGGGATTATTAAAAATCATCTCAGATTTTGTAGTCAAAATATGAACAATACGTTAAAAAAGGGTTGTATAATTTTTCTCGGACAAACAAAGATGTAGAGGTCATTGTCCAGTGGACAAGTTACCTTAAAGTTGTTTTGTTAAACCCTGAGTTGAATGTTGATTGGGTTACTGTTTAGGATCTTGAACGAAGATACAAATAAAACATGCCAAAAGGTGTGAGGAACGGGTTTAAGATAGATTTAAAGTTATGGCCCTTTAACCCTTTAAATCCCAATCGGTCATGACACAACTGATTTGACATGCACTTTTCAAAAAAATTATTTTACTTCGTCAAATACGCCCACAGCAGTGATCCTGGTATCATTTGAAAGAAATCGAATAGTTCTTTCAGAAAATGTAATTTTTAGATGGGAGGTTATTTTGAAGATTTTGGAAAAAGATGGGTTGAAATAAGGAAAATTAAAAAAATGCAAAAAATGTAACAATAATATTTGTTTCAAAGCCTTACTTACAGACCTTGCTTTGAAAACTCATGAGGAACTTAAAAAGACATCAATGCATCCAATTCCGTTTGACTTTTGAATGCTCCTATCATCTATATCTTTTTTTGGCAAAAGTTGTGAAAAATATCATGATTTTTAGCCTTTTTGAGACCAAAATTTGGGAAAAATCAAACCTTCTCATCAACTCACCTACGCAAAATATACCGTAAGAAAAACCAATTCACATGCGTTTGATTGAAATCAAAATAAGCAACTACCCCCTCTTTATTCATGCCAATATTTAAGTATCAAAACAAATCCACACAATAGGACATATGCAATGTAGTCTAGCGGTGACGTGTAGGATTACTGTGTGGGCGCCCCAGCTTTGAATACCGCATTGGACGCACGACTTTGTTTTTCGAGACTAATTACAGCAGTGATCATTTTCATTGTTTTCGCAGATTTTGCTTGAAGAAAAAAATTCACACTGGTATCATTGGAAAGAAAATTTCACAAACAATCTAAATATGTAAAAAAAATCCTCCATTTTCATTATTCACAAGAAAAAATACAAATCTAAAAGAAATTGGCCTAATTTTGCCTAAAATGTGCAAATTAATGTTGATAATTTTAAATTTCAACTTTTTTATTGTCTCAGCATTCATATAAACGAAATTTGTGATGATACAAAACGAAAAAGAACATTACAAAAATCAATTTTGAAAAAACAATTGTAATCATATTTTGGACGCCCTGGGACTCGGAAAGGTTAAGCAAAGAATATAAACTTTCCTACAGGTGATATATTTGAAAAGTAAATGTGTAACAAGACTCTTAATTCCCTACAAATTATTATTATCATTTTTTGGCAATAGACAAAGAGGCACAAAATAGTAATTTGTGTGGAGGGGAAAACATTCCCTATCGTAACCCTGTCATTGCACAAGATAAACATTAATTAATTTAACTTTACCATTTCATGGTTGTTGTCTAACCCTTGGATGGTATTCTTGACCTTGTTGATTTCTTTCTCGTAACTTCTTGTTGGTACGAAGAGATCGTACATAGTCAGCGTCCAGAATGTCAGATAAAACTGGGGGCTACAGCAAATGAAAGTCATAGATGAAAAACAGAACATTAATAAATTACTATCACGAAAAGGTGGCAGAGGTAGGGAGCTGTGTGGATAAAGCTCCCAATTATTTTCATGAACAATTATTTTTGTACTATTAAGACTTGTATGATTGGTTGGTGATTTAACAGCACTATGACATCACAACCTCACACACACATCTAGCATGGATCTCAACTATTCAGTCCCCTTCTTAAAGCTATGATCTGGTCTGTAATGTTATCAATCAAATAGAATGATCAAGTTTTGATATATTTCTTGTTATATGGCATTGGTATGTTAGAGATGATGTTGCCTGATTGCTATCGTCACAGTTCATATGTTTCATATTTCATTTAAAGTAAATGGAGACATAACCCAAGTAGCCTCCATGAAAGTGCTCTTTATAGATCTATGAACATGAAAACACAAAACAAGTTTCATTAAAACTGGTTGAAAATTGACCATTTTATAACATTTTCAATATTGAAATGAATAATTATGCAAATTTGTATTTAAATTTGTGATACCACAAAAAGATAACCAATAAGTTTCCTCATGTTTACTTATTGTTTTTAAGTCCTTTAACAACAATGAACATGCTTTGAATGAGAGGAATTAAACACGTCCATGATGTTTTAAATCTCTATCATACCCTTTATCAAAATTTAGCAGCAAAAAACAGTCTGATGAATTTCAGAGACAGAAGTTTAGGACAGATAATTAAAGAATTAAATCAAAGATTTTGAGGTGTCTTCTCTTCATACCATTACAAGTTTCACAAACATCTTAAATTCTTCAAATTTTGATTAGCATAATTAGCATAATTTAGCATAATTTAAAACCTATTCTGTTAAGATTTAAAGCTCTTTCTCTTGAATATAAAATCTCTACCTGTCCATATACCTTTCAGTGTGTATGACATCATATGCCTATCTTTGACAGTAGACATTAAGGGATTCAAAATTTCACATAAATTACATCAACATGAAGGAATGCACTACATTTAGTAAGTTATGATAATAATATCATAAATTATGGACCTAATCAAATCAATTTTACCCGAATGTGATTACTGCAGTACTTCATTCAATCAACTGCTGGGGGAATTTTCCTTTGTTACCCAACCAATCAGCTTCAATTACTGGAGCAAAAGTTGTAAGCAGCAACGCACACATGTACTACCTTCATGTATAACACACATTGATTAGGATTTCAAAGCAGTTTTTTCACACGCTTGGTCCTCTGCCCTGCTTAAATTGTCCCAAGAATCCATGAGTATCTAATTTGTCAATAAAATTCTCCAGAATACAATTCGTCCATTAGGGACACATACATTTTGGCTATGTGACATTATTTAAATTAAGTTTTCTGGAAATTGCTGACTCAGATTTGTAATGGTCTATAATAATATGGTAAAATCAAAGAATCAACGCATTACCTGATCTCCTCCCATACTTTGGGTGCATGTAGTACTTTGACCGTTTCAATCACTGGCAGCAGGACAGCCTTGCATGCTCTGAGATAACATTGGCTTTTTGTGCTACTGGAAAGAGAGCTCTTTTGTGCCTGACGCTCCTGCTTCCTGAATTCATCAAATTTGGACTGCAATGACACAAACACAAGGAATTAAACCTTTCTTTTCTTTCCACAAAACAATCAAACCTGAAATAATCAAAACTTATTAAATCCTTACTTAGGCTAAGAGGGTTATTAAGGCCAATGCTTATACCTGGTTTCCTTGACGTCAGTGGATGAGAGCACATGACAGAATGCCAGTCTACAGCAGGTTAACTCCCCAGCAGAGCTGGTACTCATTTTAGGGCAGAGTGAACTGGAGCAAGTAAAATGTCTTGCTCAAAGACACAACGCAGTGCTCCTTAACCACTGAGCCACTGCACTTTCTCATCACATACATGGCTTGATTATAATATTCAAATCTTTTCAACAATGATTGATGAGAATTGTTGACACATCAACAGCAAAGCTTATGTTGTGCCAGAGAAGTTACATCATTTCAAGCTAAGATAAAGTAACAGAAACATGCATTCAGAGAGAGGTAAATTGAAAAGGTGAAGAGGAGTAGAGTATTTCTGGGGTCCAGTAATACAGGTGTAGGGTGTGCCTTAAGGTAGGGGGTCAGATCTTTGTCATGGTTACTAAAAGCCGTGGGGCACTCTTTCAAAACATGCATGATCAATTTATCAATTAAACCTGATGTGCAACTAAAATGGTCTGTTATGCTTAATGAACTCCTTGAGGAGAACATCATCTTAAAAATCAACTCCAGATGCTTGTTTGGTGAGGTTTAACAGCACCATGACAACGATAGTCAAATTGTGCCAGAGAGCTTAGATTACGTCAGAGATGAAAAGAGAATGGAGAAGATAAGTTAAGGGCAGTAGGTAGGTAAAATTCTGGAGAAAGTTAGGAGGAGATAAGTTAGATATTCTTATAATAGCAGATATGGTGAAGGAAGGAGATGATTTTTTCTGGTGAGTTTTTGCGGAAGAGTTCGCAAGGGATTGAGGGAACTTCTGGGGTTGGCGAAGAGAGGAAGTCAATGAGGATGAGTTTGACTGTAAGACAGAGTTGTAACCAAGCCATATTTTTGCAAATCAAATCACAAGTCACTTGTTTGCAAGTCAAGTCACTAGTCATTTGTTCGCAGGTCAAGTCAAATAACAAGTCATTTGCTTGCATGTCAAGTCACAAGTCATTTGTTCGCAAGTCAAGTCAAGTCACAAGTCATTTGCTTGCATGTCAAGTCAAGTCACAAGTCATTTGCTCGCAAGTCAAGTAACAAGTCATTTTTTGGCAAGTCAAGTCACAAGTCAAACTTTCAAACTATGGTGTTGCGAATTTCTGCTATGGTGTAATACAACATTGTATGCAAGTCTACAACAATAACAGAAGCAAAATATCTGATTACAAATTTAGGGCTAAATTCTACACAGTTAAGACAGTGCTTTTAACTATCTCCTTAATGGAATTAGACTTTTGAACACTTTTTTCACCATTTTGTTTCTTTCAAAGGCCTCTTTCATATAAGATGGACTTGCTTGACCACTGAACTAATCCTTTACCATAAGTTTTTATAAGACAACCCATGAAAACATCTGTTATTTCTTTAGGCGGATTGTTTCTGTCGTGCACGATCCTCCATCAGGGGCGGATCCAGAGGGAGGGGGGAAGGGGGGGCAAACCCCCCTGAGATTTTTCTCATGATACTTTTTTTTACCACGAGATAATTCGTAGACATGGTTTACGTAAATTTTCGGGAAATTTCCTACAATGTTTGGAAAATCTCTTTCAATCTTTGGCAAATTTCCTTTATTCTCGTGCAATTTTTGGACAATTTCCTTCATTTCAGGACAATTTTTCTTCGAGTTTTGATAAATGTTCTTTAATTTTTAGTAAATTTCCTTCAATGTTTGGAAAACGTCTTCAATTTTGGGCAATTTCCTTATTTCTTATGCAGTTTTCTTCAATTTTCTTTATTTTGGGGCAATTCTTTATATATTTTTGGACAATTTTCCTTAATTTTTGATAAGTTTCCTTCAATTTTTGGGAAATTGCCTTCATTTTTGGGCATTTTCTTCGATTTTCAGGAAATTTCCTTCTCTTTGGGGACCTTTTTCTACGATTTTCATTCAGTTTTTATTAGTTTGGGGAAAAAATTCCTTAATGTTTTGGATATCGTTAATTTTTTTATAGTAAACTTCTTTTCAATCTCGTGCCATTTTCGGAAACTTTTCTCCATTATGGCGGCAATTTTTTATTTGATTTTCAGTAAATTTTCATCAATTATCAAAAAATGCTGCCAAATTTAAACAAACTTTCCAATGATTCTAACCAAATTTCTTTCAATGTAATTTCCCAATTTTACCAATCGAAAGAAAACCTTTCAGGGATGACCTTAATCTCTGCTCCCCGCTTATAAGACCATGCACCCTAGCTTGTCTTAATATTCCATTCATCATGACAAAACTGCTCATAAAACACGTTATCACACCATCCCTGGTTTGGTTTGGTTTGGCTTGCCCCTACTCCCCCCTAAAATTTTATCCTGGCTCCGCCCCTGTCCTCCATGTGAAAAATGAGAAGAATCTGCATCACTTGTATAATTAAAGGTGAGCTCTTTAAGAAAGCCATGCATAACAATGAATTGTAGTAATACTTTTGTTTAAATCTCACCTAGACCCATTTAAAATTAAGTGTTTAATCTATCTAAGCATTCTTGCTTCGAACTTACCTTGGTACAATATTAGCTGATTAGATTCATAAGGCTGTGACTACTAAAACAGCGTAAATAACGCAAAAGTTATTAACATAGAAAATGTATGTAAAGACAAAAAATGAATTATTCACCATAATGAATGCCTTATAAGGATACACTAATTTCTTTGAAAAGTTGGGGCACAAAAATATGACGCAGACAGCGGTGAAATGAGAGTTATTTTGTACTCGCTCGAAAATAATCTCTTTCATGCTCAAAGTTTATGTACTCAAACAATGAAAAAGAGATTCAGTGCATGCATGAAAATGGCTTACATTTATTTTATCATGATTTCCTAACCCTAGAAAGTTCACTTATTCTTTTTACTTCTCGTTTTTCAAAGATAATTTTTAGAGCATGCATTTTATTTTTGCCCCCGCGCTTTACGACATTCAAATCGTTGAAATTCAAAACAAAGGTTTGTCCGCATCTTGTTGTTCAGTCCAGAACGTAAGGACACATGATGAGGCACCCATAAGGCATAATTTGCCCAGTTTCCTCCATATTCAACATTCAAAAACTGGAAAAGCGGAGGGGTGAGAAGTTGAGGAAAGAAGTAATCAAGAGAAAAACACAAAATACCTCTTATGAAGTTGAATTGTTGCAACAGCTTTGCCCAACATTGTAGCAAGAGCTTGCACGCTCACAAAATTATGATTCTCTAACCTTTCATCCAGTCGTTTTGATATCATTCATTAAGTTCCCTTTGCATCTTTTTATACCTTCAAATGCAGTACGTCTATGTGCATTCTGTATACAAATTGTATTGTATAAAGATTCTTCCATGAAGGCACGGTATACAGGGTGTATGCGTCCAGTTTGTCTTGTAATTAGATTGTATACTATAAAATATCTACAACATTTTTCATTTCTTCAAAGCCATTATTCAGTTTCTTGTGATTTTTTTTTCAAATTAAATTTCTTTAAGTAACAAGTCATTTGTTCACAAGTCAAGTCACAAGTCATTTGTTCACAGGTCAAGTCAAGTCACAAGTTTGCAAGTCAAGTCACATGTTAAAAAAATGTGACTGTGAGTCCAATCAAGCCACTCGAATCAACAACTCTGTTGTAAGGGACTCATGACACTTATTGCAGAGAAATGAGAAGGAGAAGGGAGGGGGAGTATGTGTGAGGTGGGTATGATTGCCAGCGGTGAAGGACATGAGAAACAATGTGGTTTGATGTCAGCATGTGTTTTGGGAAAGGGGGTTGGGGCATGAGAGAATGTTTGGCAGCCAAGTTGGCTTTGTCATTGCCAGGGATGCCCACTTGACTTGGATGCTTTTCCTGCATGGGAGTGAAGAGGGAGGGGGGGGGGGAGGGGAGGTAAATTGAGTTAATGAAGGATAAAGTGGGTGGTGAGGTTTTTCAATTTAATGTTATGTGGGGAAGCAAGGACAGATTTGGAGTCCAAAAAGATGGCAAAGAGGTTGAGGGGAGAGTACTTAATGAAATTGAGGGCGAATATGATGGCTTTGGCCTCAGCTGAAAAGATAGATGAGTTGTCGGGGAGTCTGCTTCTGAAGATGACCACAGCAGATGCTGTCTGGTCATCTTCCTTAGAACCATCAATGTAGATGGAGGTATAGTTAGAGAGGTGGCATTTGATTTGGCTGTGGAGGTTAATAAAGAGTTTTAAAAGTGTTTGGGCCTTATTTTAACTGCAGAGACCCAAACAGATAGAAAGGGGTACGAGTGGTTCATGGAGCAAAAGGACGCCATAAGAAGGTGGGGAGAGTAGAGGGGATGATGTCAAGTTAATGGAGGTTGGGTCAACTTCAACATTATGAATAAACCTTTTCAAAATTTGCAAAATATGTTCTAAACATGACTGACCAAAAAATGGAAACCGTACTAAAAATCAGATAATAGGGGAAGTAACTTTAAAATGGATCAAACAAAAGCAAAAAACAGAAATGGAAATGGGAGTAAAATAATTGTCATTCCTTATTTTCACTATATTTAGATTGAAGTTTACATAACTTCAATCTAAATATATAATGAAATTAAGGAATTAAAACAATTACATCAAAATAGGAAAATGGAAATGAAGTACAATCATCCAAAAAAATAAAAAGGTATGCAATTGTAAATTTAAATGTTAACATGAGCAAGAGTATAATAGGAGTGACTTACTGCTACGGCATTAACGAACATGGGACGATGCAAGAAGAAAGAGATCTCTGAGTTCAGGTGGTATTCACTGACCATGGCGTCCAGAGATGGCAGATGCTTGCCGTAATCTTCAATGCTTAAGTTTGTGGACAGAAAGCTACCAAGCTGCACCAGAGTGTCTTGACACTGCATGAAAAATATGCAAAACTTGAAATATTTTCATAGCATAGTATATGTGTATATCTTTGTAACATTTAAAGAATTATCTCTGTGGTCATGCAAGTCCATTTTATGTAAAAGGACTTTAAAAGAAACAAAATGGTGAGAAAAGCATTAACAAACCTTACTCCACTATAGATATTCACCCAGCTTGGGTAGTGGGGGTATTTATGAGAGTTAAACTTATCTTGTATGCTATAAATATGCAATCTTGTCGATATTACACCTGATACTGCTTATACAATCAAAACCAAAAGAGCCTTCCCTCTATGCTACCTGTGCCTTATTGGGCTCATCACTAAGATACCACCGATGACTGAACAAAAGGGGAGGCGGGAGTTGCATAGGTTTGTTTGTTTGTTTGATGAGGGTTTAACAGCACCACGACAACGAGGGTCAAATTGTGCCCGAGAGATCAGATCATTTTAGAGGTAGGAAGGAAAGGAAACAGGGGGAGAATGAGAGAAATTCAAGAACAAAAGGTCAAAAAGCTGTGATTGAGAGGGGAGGTGCATGGTTGAAACAAAAACAAAGTAGAGAGGGGGTGAAAGAGGAGAATTAAATATGGTTGTAGAGGGAAGCATGATGAAGGAAGGAGATAATTCTATCCACAGGATTTTTCTGGAAGAACTCAGCAATTGAGTTGTGGGGAGCGAGGGAAGCTCTGGGAAGGTTGTACAGGGGGCAAGCAAGGAGAAGGTGATAGATTGTGAGGGTGCAATGACATTTGTTGCAGAGTGGTAGGGGAGCCAATAACTTGAGTTACACGTGATACTTTGAACAATATGTTTTGGTTGTATAAGAGATACAAGGTCTAATATTGACCAGATTGCATATTAATACCATTGAAGGTAAGGTAGAACTTAAAGTAAATATTGAAGTTAAAGTTTGGTCTCATTTGTGTAGAAACATCTGAAATGAGATGAGTTATGATGTCACATTCTCACATTCCACAAAGTCTTTGTATTCTATTATATATCTTTGCTTAGATTTTGTGAATTAAACACCATTGGATATGACAGGAAAGTAGCAAAACAGAAGCAATTAAGGTAATCATAATTTATCACCTAAAGAAAGTTAAATGATCTTTCTCTAAAATATGTTACTTTCCACATCAGTCATATCTATACTATGAGACCAAACTTAAAATATACAAAGATCTTCTTAATGGAGTAAGATTTGTTCATATAAAATGAACTTGTTTGCCCACTGAATTAATCTTTAGAGCTGTGAAAATACTGCAAAATAAACAAACAAAAGAAGGTTTCAACAAAACTGAAATTCTGCATGTTTCGCAAATATCGCATCCATTTTTTCCAGAGAACTGATAAACAGTAATTTCGGAGTAATTTTTTACAGTGAGGCATCACAGTATGCATGATTTCCTTCTTACTGAAAGCCCTAGCAAGTACGTCAAAAAAGTTACGCGATGTTGAAATTCACCGACATCAAAGGCAATTGTTTTGTTCTTTCTCAACCAAATTTGGTGCAAATTTTTCATAAAATGATGATTAATACTGTAGAAATCAACTTTTCACCATTTGGAAAGCAAAATTGCAGCATTTATTTGGGCATTGGAGTCAATACTTTTGCCATACTAGTTGCACAATTTGTTTTAACTTCGCATCGTAAATCGGAGCAATTTCAGAATATTACAATACTAAATGCTAGTAATTGCTAAAGGCTCGCATTTATTGCATGTACACGTTTAGTAAAAGCAGTAAACATTCACAACTCTACACATCTTAAGGGTTGGTTAGTGGGGTTTAACGACACCATGCATCCTTTAAGAGGGATGATATAAATTGTCATTAGTTTATTGCCAAAGGTTTCAAAGATCATATCATCCAATGCTGTATTGTTTCCCAAACATTACTCATCCTTAATGAATCAACACAAATTATCATCTTGTTAATGGCTGACATGAAAGCCTTAAAATAAAACGCACTCACCACATGTCCTGCATTTACTGTCATTGTCATAATTAGGCATACAAATTGTTTGATTGCCCTTTCTTGTAGAAAATTGTAAGGGAGGGACGGGTGGAAAAAAACTTTTTTTAGTTTAATTTTTTTCCAATTTGGAATTTTATACCATCTTCATCAACAAACAAATGAAGAAGTAAATAACAATTACTTGACACAAGAATACCGCTTTTTCTGGTCTTTAAAGAACGTTATCACACTGATGACCGCCGACATCTGTTCTCTTCGATTGAAATCCGATTGAATGTTGGCCGCGCGTTAAAGTTTAAAGCACATGGTAGCATGGAGCAGTGCGGGGAACAGCGATCACATGATGGAACAAATTGTATCACGTGGCTTGTGTTTGCCAAAACAGTGTCGTACACATAGAGTATTAATATATAATATGGCAACTCTAAAGTGATTGCCACGCCATTTTGTAGGGGTTTGTATGGATTTTTACGAAGCGTAGAGATTTTTTTTTAAATATAAAAAAAGCTTATAATTTCGTTATTGGCTGAAACTCACCTGATCAAACAGTTTACCGACCAGCTTGAGATGTGTCTCTGATTGGTGCTTGTAAACCACACTGAACCTCTCCTGAGCCATTAAGATGCAGAGGCTGATGGCCAGATTGTTCTCCATCATGCCTTCCTTGAGTCGTAACGAAGACCGCTTGGTATTGCGCACCTGAGCAAAGTAACCTCCCTGTATTCCAATGAATAGAAAAGTCAAGTTTCCATTACAAGGAAACATTTCTCATCATGACTTAAGTATGTGGATAAAATATTAGCATGAACCTGCGGTATAAACTTTTCCTTAAAATACAGAAAAAGTTATTTTATTTACAAAATGTTTCCATTAATTTAGAAAGACACAATTGGTTTTCAACAAAATAGATCAATATTGTCTTGGATATGCAATTGTGACATCACACTGTACACTGCAAGATCAGTTTTCAACACATTGGTGAAATCTTTGAAATCCAAAACAAAATATCAACATGGATTTTACATCAATTTATTTTTTTAATAGTCCTCATGAGAATATTTCCTAAACTTGATTTGGCTATCAATATGTATGAATAATCAAAGTTAAACCATTTTCAATACAAAATTGTATTTCTTATTATAGGCCAGACAGTTTTATATAATCAAATATTTTTAATTCCTTTAACTTCTTTTGGAAAATTTCAGATATTGAAAATGTTGAGGATATTTGGATGCTAGAACATTTAAGACAAAAATCATTACAGTCAAGTTAGAAAATGCAGCATATGTTACAAATGTTTAGTAACAGGGTGTGCATAAGCTTCTTACCTCTGCTTTAAGGAGTTCGCCTCCTGCAGATGCCGCCAGCTGATCAACCGTCATCTCCTCTGTGATTTCAATCCCAGCCATCTTATGGATCACCTCCCTCAAAATCAAGAGGTCATAACTAAAATGGGGGAAAACAAAAGTAAACAGAATAAATATTTGATTCATCCAGAATTATTGGTTTAAAAAAAAAAAAATCATCAAAACTCTTTTATGGCAATTAGTGAATGAATCTCAAAGAGGGATCATGGATGAAGTGGGATATTAGGCGGTCGAGTGACCTTAGCAGATGAGCCAATAGGCTATGGTGGTATGCACTTGTACATTTATGTGAATAAGACATGAATAGCTAGTGTTTGTTTTACACTCAACATGAAGGCCCTGTTAGTTGCCTCTTGCATAATGAGAGTTCAAACTCTGGTAAAAGACATTCAAATAAATTTTATCATCAATTAATAATCATTTTAATTGTATCTTTACTTGTTGTTTGTCTGTGAACGTTGTCAACACGGGAGAGGTTGTGGATGGTAGGTTTGATCGGAATGATGTGGAGATGCTGGATGACATGGAGTTTGTTAACAATTTGGGAGTCCCATGAGGTTTGCCAGCAGTCATGAACAAGGGAAGCAATAAGCAGTTTGATGTCAGAAAAGATTTTGGAAAATGGCGTGCGTAGGGGGGAGGTTGAGGGCAAGCTTAGCGGCTGCATCAGCTCTGTCATTGTCAGGGATGCCAACATGGCTGTGTATCCAGAAGAAAAGAATACTTTTCCTGCAGAGGGTGGGTGAAAGGAGTTTATGGAGAAGATGGGCTGTGGGGATATCCCATTTTAAGATTGAGTAAAGAAGTGAGGAGAGCCTTGGAGTCGGAGAAGATGGCAAAGTGGCTGAGCAGAGAGTATTCAATAAAGTTGAGGTCGAGGAGGATGGCTTTGGCCTCGGCCAAGAAGATGGATGAGTAGAAGGGAAGCCTGCTACTGAGGGTGATGTCTTGGATGGTGGCAGCAGCAGCTGTCTTGTCGTCTTTCTTGGAGCCATCAGTATAGATGGAGGTGTAGTTTGAGAGTTGGTCTTTGATTTGGTTGTGGAGGTTGATAAAGAGGTTAGGGTGAGTTTTGGTTTTGTGATGAGTGGAGAGGCCCAGGCCGATAGAAGGGAGGGGGTGGCCCAGGGAGGAAAAGTATCTTTACTGACCTTTTCCCTGCTTTGAGCTGATTGGCTACAAACTGCACCAGGCCTGTCATATCGATGTTGTACTTCTTGAAAACTGAACCACAGAAGGTTGCCAAACCTATAATGTAGGAAATGAAAAATTGAGTATTTGTCATTGAAATTAATCTTAATTTTTTTAGGAACCACAGGTAAAGCAATTATTAAATAAAACTTGGGCATTACTCATTATGTAAATAAAATGCTAGTTATCTTACAATGTTATTTCATGTAAGATATACAGTCTGATCATTCAGAGATGTAAGTAAGGAATGAAAAAAAAAAATCTTGAAAATGTTAAACATAAAAATGCACATTCATAGAATAGAGCAAAAAAAGACAAGGGCAGTGCTACAATGTTACAGGCTATTGAACATACTTATTGTTGTTGGTGCCTCATCGAAAATTACTGCATAATTTCTTCAAACAACACAAAAATAAACCATTTATTCCATTATAAACATATTAACACTGATATCTTTACAAAAACTTACCTACGTAACCCCAAAATTGGACTGAAAAAAAGCTGGCCTATTGCGAGCCACCTAACGACTCCATTCCGACTGCGTCGGTGAAACACCAGCAGGATTGTATGAAGCGCAATGATTGCCTGAATTTTTTTGTTATTTTCAGGGTAACAAAGGTTCATTTTTGTGGAATTGTCACTGTCAACATAATTCTATCGGAATAAGTGTTTAATTTAAGTGTTTATGGAGTCAGGCAGTTATTTTCAGTGAGGTACCAACGACAATACTTGCTCTTAGCAAGCTGTAACGTTATATAGCTTTCCATTCAGTCTTATTTTGCAGGGGCTTATAACAGCAAACTTACTCTGCATCCAAAGTGAGAGGTTGGTGTTGTCGTGTTTCATTCTCTCCTTCTCTGGGTTGGCAATGGCTTCAATCAAGCAATCTGACAATCATCAAGGAAATAACATCGGCATCATTCGGAACAATACAACCAGGGGCGTAAATACCTGGAGGAGGGAGGGGAGGGGGGGTGGGGGTGTTACTGTCGGTAAAATTAAAGACCTGTCGGTAATTTAAGATCCCTGTCGGTAAAAATTCCATCAAAGACAATGAAAACTTTACCTAACAGATTGAAAAAATAAATATTATGGCACTCGTTCTGTAATTTTAAACCAATGATTTTCGACGTTATGGGGGCCCTGAATGTGGAATATATTTTTGTTGGTAGTGTCTTTCGCTGAGGGTCTACTGACGCCACTAGATACAATCCATGGTAAAAACTTTTAACATGCAATTGTAGAACAGCAGGACAGAAAAGAAAGTAGTTTAAACAACTCTTAATTGATATTTCAAAGGTCTACCAGAGTTTTGGATGGCTACAATTTAGGAACCTCAGCCCTTTCCTAGTTTTGTTTTTGCTAGTAGAGCAGTTTACACATGGAGAACTGGAATTTTGTCCATTAAAGCTCTATTGTATATCACAGTAAAACGGTTTACATCAAAGCATTACAATAAGGATATAATTGGAGTTACGTCCAATTGTAAACTCGCTACACCCCTACAAGAGTCAACAAATGTTGTCTAGGCCCTATAGATAAATTGCACTTTATCATTTAGTGAATAATTTGGAACCCCTTGTTCAAAGTTTGTTGCTATAATCTTTAACTAGTATACTTAACCTTTAATTAACTTCATTTAACAAGAAATTATTCACTACCAGTCTGTAGTTCTATAAACTACACATTGGTGTGTGCGAAGTCGGAATGAAATTAATTATTAAATTTCCCACAGTTCTGAATAAAGGGGTCAAAATCTCTTGACAGAAATAATATAATGTAGTTAACACATCTTTATATACTTCCCTCTTTGCAATTTAATGTACTTTTCATCGCAACATTACATGGATGATGTTTTTAGAGCACTTATTTACCACATATACTAAGCTTTACTCAAGAAAAAATAAAATACAATTTATTTTCTTTTTTTGTTCTTCCCATGAAATCCCGATTTACCGTGGTTATAACCACCAGAAATGTAGTTTTCCAGCTCCGGGAATGTGCACAAATTTTTGTAATTTCTCTTTTAAATGTGAGATTAATATAAAGCAGCACACATTACAATAATTTTCCGATCATTCTCAGCCTTTTTTTTAAATTAAACAATCTTTCAGTTATGCCAAACTACCAGCAATAAATCAACGTATGTTGAATTTCAATTTCCGCATCTAACTTTTGTGGGGAGCGAGAAGCAAAGGATACAAGCTAAGATGTCAGACGATAGTGATGTTAGGTACTTCAGGGCATCCACGACAGGTCCAATGAAGTTGTCATACCTCTGAATCTGATTCAGAATCTACAAAATGAGGAGAACATCAACCATTATTGCTTTTTACATGTGAGTAACTTCATGGCACAGAAGGAAAAAAAAAACTAAAGCAGGTTTTATTACTGTAACAAGTTCAAAACCCAGAAAAATAGTTGAAAGTATTACTGGAAACAAGTCCCATCAAATAGTACTTGTCATGAATATAATACAATCTCATCAAATATATGACACATGTTATTCTAGATGACAACTATTTAAAATACTATACTCTCATTTTGGTTGTTCCTCAGAGAGTTTGACAAATATAACATGGCACACTACGGAGAACAAAATAGAATTAAACTGTAGACTACCGAGCCCCTGTATCTATCAACTACAGTAGTTAAGATCTTTGCTATATACATTACCCACCCACCCCACTCCATTTCAGATTTTCATAATTCTGCATTATAAGCTTGTCAAAGAAAATTACCCAAAAATGATCAAATGTTCCTGAAAATTAAAGAAAATGATCGAATATTGAAAATCGTATTTCCCTTTTTAAAATTGATTTAAAAATCACCACCAAATTTAGGTGATATTTAGCCACATTGATATATATATATATATATATATATATATATATATATATTTTACAGTTTATTTTCTATATCTGTAGCATATTATATACAAGTATAGCCGGCTACTTATATTTTACATACACAAATTTTGCCAGGGGGGTGGGGGTTTTTTACCCCTTCTCCTACCCCATTCCACAAAACTGACAAAATAAATTACTCCCAAAAGAAGCCCTGTTCATGATATAATCCTAAATCTGTCACTGATACTAATCAATTCTAGAATATTCAATAAACCTAAATCTGTCAGTGATACTAATTAATTCCAAGAATATTCAATAATCCTAAATCTGTCACTCATACAAGGATGTTCAATAATTATTTCCAGTAATTAAAATGACCGAATCATAAGTTAAAAAAGTTCAATCAGATTCTTACATATTCAAATAAGACCCCGGGATTAGCATGACTCAGCTTGCCGATCTGCCTCCCGGAGAGCTTCACGTTGTCTTTGGTCAGTCTCTTCATGATGTACTTACTGCGCTCGATTATGTTTGCTTTCATTCTTATGAGCAATGGATGTACTGTATAGATGTGGTTTTTCCATCGGCCATACATAGCATACCTTTACAATGAAAAGGAATTCTATTCAAGGTCTTCACAAAAATTTCCTTGTTTAAAATTATGACATAAAACTTTAATGTATTTTAAAATCACATCTTTCACGTCATCTTTAAAGAAATATTCCCATGTTTTTCGTAAGCTTTCATAAGAAAGAGAAAAAATTTAGAAACAATTTAGTACAAAAATCATATTGATATGTTATTCCTAGAAAGAGATATTCAAATTTTAAGGTTCACAAAAAATGCCAGTTATTGAATAGGAAAAGGCTCAGTATGACAACACAGCAACACATTCTCCCACAAAGTTTATGTATTTCATTAAAATCTATCATCCTTTTTTATTAGTAAAATCTGCTAGAAAAATAAATTGATGAAAGTTAGGTATTTATATACATTGCTAAATATACCCTACTTCAATAACTTTGGGAAAATTGTTTCTAATCACACAGAAATAACCAATTAACATTCAAAGAAATACATAAACATTTTTAATAGAATTGTATTTCTATGACATCATCAAACATCAATTCATCATTTTGTACAAAAACTTTGAAATGCAATTGGGAAATCTTTAAAAATCCATATCTCCTGAATGGAATATGATATCAACCTGATTTGTGTACCAAATTGGCCATAAAAGTATGCTCTTTCAAATAAAATTTTACAAAAAACCACATGAATATTCCTTTAATAAGGCCTGAAAAAAATAATGAATAGTTCATAACTTTACAACACAAATCAATTATTACCAAAGGCTTTCACTCAATCACAAAAAAAATTGTTGTTTTAATTTTTAAATCATTAATGATAACAGGAAAATAGTTACTAAACAACTCATACAGGATTGAATTCAACAAGAGTAACAGGTTAAGGCAGCATTTGACACACCATGACATGCTACATTGGTACAATTGCAATACTTCAGATTAAGATTACAAACACTTCTAAAACAAGAGATTGATTGAAGGTCTAGTGGCATGTAGCAGGTAGTTTTTACACATGTAAAACAACAATTAATTATGAGTACAATATCCTTCAAATCTTTGGAAAAGCTTGTGGAGTTTTTAAGTATGGTCAATCAACGTTTCATGATTTAGAATTCAGGATCTCATGAGATCAACACAGCCCAATATCCTTAAGTAATTCTTTGAAATGTGTTCTTCAATTTAAACCAGTAATAAATTGTATTTCTTCATTGCTGATTACCTGTTGCCGCCGAGGTAAAATAAAGTTTTAAAATACTTGAATGGAATCAGATACTGAACTTCAAAATACTTTTCATAGATGGATTAAAAAACAAAGGATTTACATAAACTATGGAAGATATGCCGATCTGCCTACGTCACAAATTATTGCACAATAAGCCCCCCAAATTGAAAATGCTGTGAAATGGTCAGCTTTTAACCAATTTTGATGGTAATTTTTGTTGTATTAATGGTACATTGTAAATTTTGAAGCAATAAAGCTGAAGTTGCCTCTAGATGTCACTAGTTCTTTTAAAATCATTCCCAGCTTAATACTAGATTCGTCCAGATTAATAATTATTATGATATTTCCTTCTTACATAGCTCTTTTTTTGCAGAGGTACTCAAAAGGGCTTACACCTTTTGTGTAATCTTTCCACAACCTGAAACCTTCCTCAAGTCCTGGGGAGTATTAAATAGGTGTAAAGGACGGGTGAGGGGGTTAGAAAAATTGACAATTTTTCAGGCAGCAGCAGCATTTTTCTGGCAGAAGGGTGAATTGAAACAAAATGAAAGAAACAAACAAAACAAAAAAAGTTCAAAGTCTGATACTTTTTTTGTTGTTCAAGGCAAAATTTCTACTCGCAGCGGAATTATCAACATTCACCACGTGCGCGTAAGTATTCTACAAATCCAACAATTGAGCAATTATTCAACCCATTCTAAAATTCTGGCAATCGCTTTTTTTTCCTGGCAATTCATCTTGCCCCTCCATATAAACACATGCCCATAAGCCTATATACAGCTATTCTTAACCACACAGCCACCACTGGGCAAAAGCTGTAAACTGAGATAATATCATCCAGCTCTGATCCCTTATACTGAGCTTTAAGTGAGATGGCAGCAGATCCCATCTTTGGTCTGATGCGGCCAGCAAACAAACCCACAATGTTGACAATGATACAAAAAGAAGTAAACTACTCAGCAAAAAATTTAAACAAGCTACGGAATCCTTACAGCTCCACAAATACATTAATCGGACGATGTAATGGAGGATTAATTACCTTGTTTGATAGGGGAAAGATTTGAGAAGCCCCCACACCTCCTCTGAAAGTCCTGCATTGCACTCAAGAAGACTGAGGGACGGAAGCACCACAGACTCCACAACGGACAGGAGGGAGCACTTCACAGCATTCTGCAAAACAAATTAATGATTTGAAAAATAATTATATTATTCCCTGATAAGTTCTGCTGGTAAACTAAGTTCATTCTCCATAAAAAAAAAAAAGACATTCAATGAAACCATGGTGAAGAAAGCATTCAAAAGATATCCAAGTTTCAAGTTCTGCCTCATTTGCATATAAATGAATGAAACCATGCTAGTTGTGACATCACACCCTCACTTTCCGGAAGAGTGTGTTGTATTTCATTGTATTTGCCTTAAGATTTTGTGGCTTAAAAACATTGTCAGAAAAACAGAATCACACTAAGTAATTATTATTACTGCAATTATAAAAATTTTGAAAAAAATTATTTAAAATTAATTTCTATTAATTTTTTTTCAAAAAAGTGAGGATGAGGGAACTTCTACCTCATCACCAGATATTTCTACACGAATGGAACAGAACTTGAAACTTGAATATCTCCTAAACGAAATAAAATATTAAAGTAGTTACTTCACCATTTATGTTTCTTTTAAAGTGCTCTCTCATACTAGACAGACTTCTTTGACCACTGAACTATAATCCTTTAGCAAAAGTGACCACAGAGAGCTGGATTAATTAGAGATGGTTCACTAACCGATGTCTACCTAAGGGACGTCTACTGAACCAATGTCTACCAAACCACAAAAGTGGATGACCTGTGAGTAAAACTGTATGTTAAGCTATAATTTCATATATTTTTTGATGACAGCATATACTAACTTGACCGTGATGCAAAACTTTTGACTTCACTTAAAGTATGCATTACACTGAAAGTTCAATGTGGCCTGAAGTGCCAAACAAAATACATCAAACCTTGAAGTCATTAATTAGTCTCTGCTCCCTAAGACAACATGAAATGTTCACATGCGACTTCTAAAATATTTAAAAAATTACTTAAAACTAACAAAATTGAAATCAAAAACTCACATATTCTGCTTTCTGTGTATCAGTCTTCTTAGACTTGATCTAAAAAGGGGAAAAATTAATAAAAACATATTTTAATAATCCGAGCATCAATAATACAGTAGCTCAACAAATGTAACATGAAATGAAAACATTCTTTCAATGAACGATACACAAGCTGTCTCCAGGTGGACTTGTCGAATCTTGGCTGGTAACATGAGGTATCTGCTACATCAAACGCCTTTCATCACTACCATTCATAGTTCTCAAAACATAAAACTAACACTTACTTCAGCCATGATTGTCTTGCCAAGCCTGATAAGTTTCCATAATAACAATGGATGCTTGCTTCCATAAGGACCAAGGTAACAGCACATTTGAAAGACACAAACCAGCTCTGTGATTTTTGATGCTGGCTTTACATGTTTTAGCTCAGGGTTTTGACCAGACTTCTTTCGTTTCGCACCAGCTGGTTTTGATAACCTTTGATAATGAAAGATAACAGCACATACTCTAATTATATACAAACAAACAATATTCTATAAATATGACAAATTTTATTGCAAGGTATGGACATGGTAGTTTAACCGAGCTTACAGAACCTCATAGTCATCCTACAATTTCTACATTGCGGCTGTGGTAAGTTCAATGTATAAACATTAAGTCCTCAAGCTCTCATATAGTAAACTTAGCCCCTTTCCCACAGACTGCTCTTAAGCCACCAGAGCTGTGTCCTGTTTACCGGGACCAAAAGCACAAAAGCAAGTTAAAATATACCACTGAAAACTTTTATTATGTATATTACTTCAACACACTGACATTGTCTGAAAATTCACAGAAAGATTCCATGCACTATGTTTGGGTTGATTTTAACGTTTGTCCTCCGCCGCCATTTTGGCAGCGCAATACAAACAAACTAAAGCTGTGTCGCCTAAAAAACTGTGAACCATAAAAAGCTAACTGTATAAGCACAAAATAATTCAAATACGACTTTATAAAAACAATGATATGCATCAAAATGTAAAACAGCAATACCGAAAGGGGTCTCCTAAGAGTCACCCCCGACTAGGATCTAACCGAAAGGGGTCTCCTGAGAGTCACCCCCGACTAGGATCTAACCGAAAGGGGTCTCCTAAAGTCACCCCCGACTAGGATCTAACCGAAAGGGGTCTCCTGAGAGTCACCCCCGACTAGGATCTATCAGCTACAAACACATATACTGGAATACCAAAGGGAAACACTTGATGCAAAAAATATAAAGAATAAATAAAGTCTCCTAGGTAGGAAACAAAAGAAAAACCATTTACAAAATATAAAACAAAACAGCTAAATTGTTCACAAAACAAGTGAACAAATGTAAGACCAAGAACAGAGCCCAAAAAACAAAATAAAATGGCAACTGATGAGTCCAAAGAAACCCTACAAGATAGATAAGCTAATTACCTACTAAAATTATGTTGAACTTGCATATGCATATTAATGTTATGCATAATTATCAAATAAAGTTAAATCCCTTCAAGTCTCAAGGGCTTACAATTCAGTGCTTATACCAGTTTTCAAGGTGCTAAGTGGATAAGTAAGTGGATGAGTACTTGACTCTCCCTGGATGGGACACCAGTCCATCGCAGGTTAACTCCCAGCCAAAACTGGTACTCATTTCACCACTGAGTGAACTGCAGCAAATGAGATAAAATGTCTTGCTCAAGGATGCAGAAGAGCACCTTGGCTGAGATTCGATCCTGATACCTTATGAGTGCGAGATTGATGCCTTAACCACTGGGCTACTGCACTCTCTACTAGATGGAAGCTAAAATGAAATAACCCAGCTACTGCACTCTCTACACGATGGAATCTGAAATGAATTAAACCCATCTTTAAAGCATCATCTATAATCATACTGAGGATATCACAAACAAAGTTATTGATGCAAATTTAATATTTTTCAGGTAACAGGAGATTTTGTTTCTTCTTATTTTTCTTTCACATAAACATATTTATGAATAAAATTATTACTCAAGATATGAAACCAATTAGTAAAGTCCAAATTTCAAACTAATATAACATGATCAATTTTTAATCAATATAATATGATCAATTTTAACCAATATAATATGATCAATTTTTAACCAAAATAATATGATCAATTTTGATTTAATATAATATGATCAATTTTTAACCAATATATGATCAATTTTGAACCAATTTTGATGAAATCTTTTGTTACTTTATTTTTATTTGTAATAGATTTGAGAGCAACTCCATAGACTTGAGGTACGTGATTAAATTGTAGATGTCCATAGTTTGTTTGTTTGATGAGGGCTTAATGGCACTAAGACAACGAGGGGCAAATTGTGCCTGAGAGGTTAGATCATTCTAGAGGTAGGAAGGAAAGCAAACAGGGGGAGAATGAGAGAAATATAAGAACAAAAAGTCAGAAAGCTGGCATCGAGAGAGGAGGTGCATAGATAAAGGAAAAAAAAACAAGTAGAGAGAGGAGGGTGGGAGAGGGGGACTAAATATGGTTGTAGAGGGAAGCATGATGAAGGAAGGAGATAATTTTATCCGGAGGTTTTTTCTGGAAGAACTCAGCAATTGAGTTGTGGGGAGCGAGGGAAGCTCTGGGAAGGTTGTACAGTGGGCAAGCAAGGAGAACGTGATGGATTGTGAGGGTGCAATGGCAATTGTTGCAGAGGGGTTGGGGGAGCCAATAAGGAGGTGGGAGTGAGTGGGGTGGGTTTGACCTATTCTAAGACAGGTAATATGAACGTTGTCGACACGAGAGAGGTTGTTGATGGTGGGTTTGATGGGAATGGTGGGCTGGATGACGTGAAGTTTGTTATCAATTTGGGACCTACAAATACATATCCAAAACTGAATAAATCTCACTTTCTGTATAGAGGATCCAGTATATGATCAATGAGACTGTACAAGGCGGCAGCGACTGGCGTGTGAGCAGTGGCGCTGAATTCCGGCAGCTTGTCCAGCAGCTGATTAGCATGTTCCCAGTCACCAACTTTCAAAAGAGCTTCACACAGTCCTAGTTTCTGATTGTCTACTGGCTGTTTGAAGAAAGAAGTAGAAAGACCTAAAATTTTATCAACAATTTAAATTCAATTTTAAAATGTAATAAAATTTAAAAAAAGTTAGTTAATTGCATATTCGGTCATGATGACCCATCAAGCCAGTGCTTATCCCCACCTTCATTGGTGTAAGCGGATAAGAGCACATAGCTCCCCTTGGATAGGACACTAGGCATCACAGGTTAACTTCCCAGCAGGGCTGGTACTTATTTACAGCTGAGTGGACTGCAGCAACTAAAGTAAAGTATCTTGCTCAAGGAAACAATGCAGCGCTCACGACAGCAGTAGACTCCTTAAGAATGAAATACTAATAGTATAAAGTAAACCCGAGTTGTACAAGATCACATGAAACTTTTTCCACTAAAAATGCAAATTCTAATGGAAGTGCCAGAGTGGTCCAGTACCACACATGGTGGGGTTAAAATGTACAAACAATTTGACAATTGTATCTTCTTGGAAGTATTTAGGTACTTTTAGGTATTTTGGTAAAATTTTCAGTTTCTTTTTATACAGTGCAAACCCTGTTACTATATTTTATGAATGTCTAAGTATCTGCCAGTCAAATTTAAAAACCTTTCTGTACCCATCTACAACCATGCCTGATCACAGAGTTCAAAATAATGAAGGAAACAGCTCCACTAAATGTGTGCAAATAGCTTGTAATGTTATCTTTGAAGGCTAAGTGAATTTATCTGAAGTAAGCTGGCATGACTTTCGTAAGCTGTATAATTATCAATTTTTAATCAATTTTGATTAAAGGTTTTGGTGTTTTCTTGATTTATAGTGTATTTTCTTCCACTTAAGCTTAAGTTTGTGCTACCTGTCCAAAGGTCTTGAGTAACTTACCTGTTCTTCTTTTGCATCTTTATCCTTGTCCTCTGAACGGTCTTCCCTGGATGAAAGCACAGCCATACTCATCTTGCGTGCGTACTGACGGGCATTTGTTAAATCCTTTTTGTACTGACCCAACCAGATATCATCACCCGGGGCAAGCTGAGTCAGACGCAAAAAAACAATTCAGCATGTAATAATGAAAGGAATATTGTCGTGAATTTTCATTTTCATATATATCATCGAGGACTATTAAAGACACAATTTAATGTAAAAATCATGTTAATACCTTTTCCGCTTAGGACTTATCGCATTTCAAAGATTTTGCAAGTGTGTTGAAAAGTGACCTCACACAGTGTACAGTGTGATATCATAAGGCAAATCCAAGACAATTTTTGTGCATTTCTTTGAAAATTAATTTCTTCTTCTTTAATTACTGGAAGAATTTTTCGTTTGATATTTGAGATGGGGTATAACATGCACTTTAAATTAAAAATTCACCAGAATATTGCTGTAAGAATAAATAATCTTTGAGTTGCCCATTGTAGGAAGTGTTCAATTCAAATAATAGTTAACTTTCAACAAGACTTCCCCAATATTGTAGAACAATTCCAATTTTCCTTCTGTTTAACAAATCTTTATTATGTTCACAACATTCTTCAGACAAATCTAACTATTACCAACATTAAAAAATTTATCCCATTATCGATATAATATTACTGATTTTTGCCATTTATTTCTTTACTTTAAAACAAGAAGTGGTCTACACTACCCATGGTCAAGCATTTATGGTTTAGATTTATTAGGGCACGGGGTAGTCTCCCAATTATAAAAAGAGTTTTCAAAACTCCTCTCACTGACTAGCTGCTGTCTAATTCAATCAGTCTAAATCAATCACATCTTTTACAACAAAATTACTGTTTGCTTATATATTTTCTTGTCAATTTAATAAACATAAATTATTCGATGCATCCATCATTTTGTATGAAAAAAACAATTTTGCCATGTCATCATGTATCAGTGATTACTCATTGTTAGCATCTTTTTGGACAATAAATAACTTTCCAAGTTTTGGCTCCTAAAGGCAGGGTCCACCACTGCACTATTTTGTGGGTAAGTCAAAGCACTTTTTCTCTTGAGAGATGAGAAACATCACAAATTCAAAATTACAAAAAACTCACTTGATAATAGATATCCTCTAATTTGACTAGATTGGAATGTATTTTGGTGGGTGACTGCACTATTTTGGTGGGTGACTGCACTATTTTGATGGGTGACTGCACTATTTTGATGGGTGACTGCACTATTTTGGTGGGTCACTGCATTATTTTGTTGGGTCACTGCACTATTTTAATGGGTGACTGCACTATTTTGGTGGGTGACTGCACTATTTTGATGGGTGACTGCACTATTTTGATGGGTGACTGCATTATTTTGATGGGTGACTGCACTGTTTTGGTGGGTCATTGATCCTTTATGGTGGATCACCACACTTTTTTGGTTGGTTACTGCACTGTTCTGGTGGGACACTGCATATTTTGGTGGGTCACTGCACTATTTTGGTGAGTAACTGCACTTTCTGGTGGGACACTGCATATTTTGGTGGGTCACTGCACTATTTTGGTGAGTAACTGCACTTTCTGGTGGGTCAAGGCATTTTTTGGTGTCACTGCACTTTCTGGTGGTTCGCTGCACATTCTGGTGGGCCCCTGCAAATTTTGGTGGGTCACTGCACTATTTTGGTGAGTAACTGCACTTTCTGGTGGGTCATGGCACTTTTTGGTGGGTCACTGCACTTTTTTTAATAGGCCACTGCCTTTTTTCTCTTGAGAGATGAGACACATCCGAACTCAAAGTACAAAGAACTCACTTGATAATAGATGTCCTCTAATTTGACTAGATTGTGATGTAGAAGTTTAGATGTCACTCTGTGTAGAGACTGGGGAGTTGCAATTTTCTCTTCCTGCAAGAAGGTGAAACAGACAACAATTTAACTGTTATTTATCCCTTAAAACACAAATAAACAATTGATGGGTTAAAAGTACATGCACAATAAACAGTAAATTTATGTCATGATTCGTTAGACATTCAATTGCTGTTACAGAAAAATAAAGAAGATATGCGAAACTTGATCATTTGCTAGACTTTCGGTGAGAGAAGTTGTACTTCACACCTCATGAATACTCATTAGCTCAGTTTTGACCAATGAAATTACTCAAAATTATCATGGCTCGATTTCAGGACTTATGGCACATAAGGCGCACATATAAACAACAAGTCATATTTTGCTGAAGAGATTGAAATATATCAGACTTAAGGAAAGGACAAATGGTACGTATAAAGAAACCAAGCTAAGGAGAAACTAAAAGGAAGGTCCAAAACCTGAAGTCTACTTTTATGTTTGTTGGTGTTTAAGGCACTTTATCAGTTGAAGTTTTATGTGCCAAAAGATGTTATATATGAATGGTTTAGTGTTTGGTCTGAGTGCAAAGAGAAGTGTTAGTTTTGTGGCAGTGCTATTTGGGTTATAATTAATGATGATGCTAAGGTTAAAGGGTTTGAAAGAAAAAAAACAAGGAAAAATAGAAAACCCAGAGAGGCATGTAGAGAATGGTAAGGGGGTTGCATAAGACCCAGCTAGTGGCCCCACTGGGAAGATTGAAAGGTCAGGCTGGTGTAGTGGTAAGGTTTGGCTTAAAAGGATGGTGGGGGCCCCTTACACCATACCATACATGCATTGGTGCCTTTGCCCTACTGTAGATGCAAGAAATGAACAAATTGGAATAGATATCTCTAATACACAAAATTAATCAATCAATATAAGTATAAAAAAATGAAAAGCCAACTTACCTTGTAAAAATTATACTTGAAACCCAGTAAATGGCAGATAGTGACAGGTTCCAGAGTGTACTTCTGCAGCAAAGGCACAAAATGATCTGAAAGCTCTGGGGCACACTCAAAAGCCTCTAAGATCATATCTAGAGACCTATTTGGGTCTAAATTGAAGTATCCTGCAAACCAAAAAATCAAGTGTGAGGTTTTGACTTAAATATTATCATTGTCTCATATGTAAAAGTACAGAGACGAGGAACACAAAGAGGATGGGCACATTATGTGCATGATGCCCACCACCACATGAGTAACAATTGGTCTGGACATAAGTCTTTCCAGAGTTGGAATTAATTATAAAATTTCCCACGGTTCTGAATAAAGGTGTCAAAAATCTCCCAACTAAAAATTGTGACAGAAATAATATAAATGAAGTAAATAAATTAAAAATTCAATACCATCATTATCTTGCTTACTTTTGCCATAAATATAAGGAACATTTTGACTGGATGTTTAAAGGCTCCCCCTCCCCCCGCCCCCTTCCCTTTCAAGCAGTAATTTGGACATTAGTCTTCCCTATGCAGCCACTATGTAAAAGCTAAGCCTATGGATCATATCTAGAGACCTGCTTGGGTCTAAATTGAAGTATCCCGCTCAAACTCAAGTCAAGTGTGAGTTTTGACCAAATATATTTCCATTGTTTTGCTTGCATTTGTCATAAGATACATCTGCTGGAACTCACCTATAAGTGACTGGATGTTTTTGAGGGTACCCTGACTGTTGTTGCCATACTTGGCCATCTGCAGTAGCTCCACTACAAGCTTTGAGAAACCCTCACTCTCCTCTCGGAGAAGATTGAACTTCTGCTGCTTGTAGCTGTAAAAGGAACAATAAAGTATTTTCTTTCAACTTTATTGTGATATTGTTGATATTGATGTGTGATAATGTTGATGTATGATAAATGATGATGCACAATGATAATAATTATATATGATGATGATGTATGATAATGAATGATGATGATGGTGTATGATAATGAATGATGATGATGGTGTATGATAATGAATGATGATGATGGTGTATGATAATGAATGATGGTGATGATGATGATGATGTATGATAATGAATGATGGTGATGATGATGGTAATGATCGTGATGATGATGTATGATGATGATGATGATCGTGATGATGATCGTGATGATGTATGATAATGAATGATGGTGATGATTATGCTGGTGATGGTTATGATGATGATGATGTATGATAATGAATAATGATGATGATGGTGTATGATAATGAATGATGATGATGGTGTATGATAATGAATGATGGTGATGATGATGATGATGATGTATGATAATGAATGATGGTGATGATGATGGTAATGATCGTGATGATGATGTATGATAATGAATGATGATGATGATGATCGTGATGATGATCGTGATGATGTATGATAATGAATGATGGTGATGATTATGCTGGTGATGGTTATGATGATGATGATGTATGATAATGAATAATGATGATGATGGTGTATGATAATGAATGATGATGATGGTGTATGATAATGAATGATGGTGATGATGATGATGATGATGTATGATAATGAATGATGGTGATGATGATGGTAATGATCGTGATGATGATGTATGATAATGAATGATGATGATGATGATCGTGATGATGATCGTGATGATGTATGATAATGAATGATGGTGAAGATTATGCTGGTGATGGTTATGATGATGATGATGTATGATAATGAATGATGATGATGGTGTATGATAATGAATGATGATGATGGTGTATGATAATGAATGATGGTGATGATGATGATGATGATGTATGATAATGAATGATGGTGATGATGATGGTAATGATCGTGATGATGATGTATGATAATGAATGATGATGATGATGATCGTGATGATGATCGTGATGATGTATGATAATGAATGATGGTGATGATTATGCTGGTGATGGTTATGATGATGATGATGTATAATAATGAATAATGGTGATAATGATGATGGTGATGATTGTGATGATGATGTATGATAATAAAAATTATAATAGTGGTGATGATGATGATAATGATGGTGATAATTTGTATTACAATGCACCAAGTTTACCTTGATTTACCCTAATGGCCACACCTGAAATAGTCGGTGTGGTACACAGAATAAGAGACTTTAAGTCCTTGAAGTCCAACGGTTTTGAGGTTCCGATGTGCAATATAAATTTTAGGTTTGAACTATTGTATAATCAATGTTATTGCACAATGGGCTCAAAATAACAATGACAACCAATTAACTCACAGTTCTCACAAGAATGGAATTTCAAAATTCATTAAATTCAACCATTTTCATCCCATTAACATGTATACGCTGGCTAACAACAAAATTATTTTAAATATGAAACAAAACAGACATGCAGTTGTTAAAATGAGCATTTTGATATTTTAACTTTATGCCTTGTTTACTCATTAATATGCAAGACAACAAAAACAATAGGGCACATCTACGGACCATGAGCTATCTGTGTACCACATATGACATGAATCCACTGTACTGTTCTTGAGATATCGTGTTTACAAGCTCAACATCACACACATACATACACGTATACGCCGTCATGACCGCATAGATCCCTGATGCCATCGCATTGGAACCAAAATTGCATAGGTCCTGACAAATGGTATCTCCCCGGAAAAATGGAAAAAGTGCTAAACTGCAAATAAGCCTACCTTTGTAATAATTTGTATGTCATATTTCCATTTTTTATATTTTATTCAAAAACAACTGAAAGTAAGATTTACTGGAGCAAACAAGTTATTTAAAGTTAAGGTTAGCATTAGGGTTCTTAAATTCTTGTTTTCTAAAATTGTGTGGCAAACAAAGATAGGCTTATTTTTAGCCAGCACTTTTTTCCATTTTCCATAATTCTCACAGCAGCATCCTCCCGACCAGCAGTGCATGTCTGTTATTGAAATCAAATTTGAAGTAACTTTTGAGTCTCACATATTTTATTTCAATACATGTATTGGCAATCTTACCACAAACTCGCTGCCCCTATTAAGTCTGTCTTTTACTTACAATAACTTAGTTTTCAGCCTGACATATTTCGTGCTGAACACCTGCTTCTTCAGAATGCCAGAGGCTTCCAAGGTGTCGTTGTCAAGTCTTTCCTTTAAAAGACCTTCTGACAAAAATTCCTTTGAAAGAAAAACAAAAGGATTCAAATATTTAATTGGAAAATTGACTTCTATGAACTTATTCTATATTAATATTAGACTATTAATTCCAAAGCACCATGATAATGTATCTTATTACCTTTCACAAGTCAAAATCAAGCAATCATAGATATTTTACCAGAAAATAATGCTTCAGAAACTTTCTGGTTACTTATGTTCAAAGTTTTTAACTACAGGCCTTTCTAAAAACGGCTGGTAAAGACAACTAGCATTTCCCCCACAGACAAGCAAATTAAATGCTATGATTAATTAGTTCCATTTCATATCTCTGCATAAACGAGTAAAATACATTTCTTCTACATTAGCGACACTATAGTTCTTTGAGGTATAACAGCTGCCATGTTTGAATAAACCATGGAGCAGGCATGTCCTATATATGGACAATACTGACCACAGGCGAGTATTTAAAATATTAGTTCAGTGGTCAAGCAACTCCATCAAGAGGACATTACAAGAAACAAAATGGTGGAGAAAGCATTCAAAAATCTTATGCCATTAAAAAGATATTTAAATTTAAAGTTTGGTATAATTGAGTAGAAACCACTGAAATCAGATGAGTTGTGATGTCATATCCTCAGATTCCTAAAAGTCTTATAAATTATATCATATTTTGTCCTGCGATTTTGTGGCTTAAAAGTCATGTCAGGATAGTAAAACAGAATCTATTAAGGAAAATTATAATTTACCACCTAAAGAAATTTTAAGGAAAAATAATTAAATAAAAAAAAAAATACATTTTCAGTTTTGTAAATATCTTTGTAGACCCCACACATGTATAATAACATTCCTATTCATAGTGCAACGGTTTTGCTGTTCAGGCACCGGTGCACTTACTTGTGTGTACGTTACTTGCTGTTAACTGGGAAGACCTAACAGGCACTAACAAGCGACTTACTTTTGAATGTTGTACAACTGTCAGAAACGTTGACCTCTTTTCTTTGTCTTCATTTGTGAGAGTCTCTAAATCTGAAAGAGGAAACAAATAATTATTGATGTCATAGGAAACGTCATTTTTCTGTTGGCCCTCAGGGCCGACAGGACTAGTATTGTAATCTACATGCTCAAAATCTGCTATCTTTGATACCCTCGCTTGAAATTTTTAGAATAATTACAAACATTCATAAATCAAACTAATGATTTTGATATATTTTGAAAAATATAAAACTATATACTATGTGATTAATTTGACAAAGTAGGAATCGAGAGGTGGTAAAAATGATACAAAAATTCCATTCAAAGAGCTACGGTGGGCGGTGCCAGGCGGGCCCGCCCAGGACTCGCAATTCCTGCCCGGCATTCAGCTCTAAGAATCACTCTTCCGCCTGGCACTCAAAAGTTCAATTCGGTTAATTAATTAAGTGTTTAAACAGATCTCCTTTTAATTTCGCTCTATTTATATCATCCGCTGATTTACACACACACAATAAATTCGGATCAAAACAACTGATATAGGAATTTAATGCAATTGAACGTACATATTATCATAAAATCACCCATAAATGTCACCTACATCAACATACTTACATGCACACAGTTCAGGTTCACATTTTAATCCTTGTGAATCACTGCTGGCAGCTTGCCAAGTCCATCACTTACCATACAGACAAACCTCAACAAAGTAAATATTACACCCCATGGGCCCAAGGCGTGCTTATAGACCGGTCCAAATGCAAGTAACCAATCACATTTGTTATAAACCCCACATGCACTTATTATTATAACGGACTGATCAATATTTTTGGGATTTGTGGGGGATTTGATATTGACAAAAGTTGTTGCGTAGTTCATAGGAACATGTGCCGCTGGTTAACTTGAAATAATTATAATAATGTATGGCTTTCGTTAAACGATACTGGGGTGAAAATAAAAGCAGTAAAAAGATTGGGCAAGATGAATAACAATGGGAATTGAGATGAATTGAGAGAAGAGTTTCCAATAAAAAATAATCTATTTTTTGTTGACAATTTGCTAATAGAAGTGGACTAAATTTGAACAGTTCTTTATGGGAGGGGGTCTAGGAGATCACCCTGGGCACGCCACCGATTGTCACTGGAGCCCGGCACTCAAACTTGTCTAACTAGAACCCTGATTCAAAGTCCTAATTACAATTTTTGTTAGGCACTACCATTATAGAAAGCAGTGAGCAAAATGTGGCAGAATAAAGATTATTTCTAGCCAGTGAGCTGAAACATAGAACCTATTGTAGATGCTGCAGAAGTAGGCTATTATTTTGCGCTGTACAAGAACTACCAACATCCTGGACTGATGTGCTTGAATGCATCAAAACATTTCATTCTTTGTGAATGCATTCAGAGAGTTGTTATTTGGACAAATCACTGATGCATAGAACCAGAATGAAACTCCCTGATCCAACTTGACTGACTAGAAACTAAGTGGATTAAAGCTTAACTTGATGTAAAGGAGTCTAAACTAAAATTGTATTTACTGCTCTAGTGCTGAAACATGTAGTAAAGAAACCCAAATCATATCATTGTAAAATGGCAATGGAATTGAATTTTTTTTTTTAAATGTGTTTGCAATTGAGCCTTCATTCTGTCCCTACCAAACGAAGTTCAGCAATTTCCTTGCTTATCAGGACCGTAGCCAGGAATTTGAGGAGGAAGAGGAAGGAGGGGGAGGGTCATTTTTGCAAAAAGTGCAAAAGATCTTGAAATTCTGGGTCCTAATTATTTTTCAGATTTCAAAAGGCCACTTTCTCAACAAAGGAATTTGAACAGTTGAAAGGGGGTTTTGTTTATCGTATGAAAGGGCAAAATATCTTGAAATTGTGGGTGCTTATTATATCTTTAGACTTGGATGAACCCCCTCCTCCCTGGATATGGGCCTATTAATCTGCTATCTTTTAATTGAAAGGTAAAGGCCACAATGCCCTGATATTATAAGAACTTCAGTGTAAGTTGTAGATTGTGGTCCAAACTTGAAAGTTTTGTCCAAGATTTCCTTAAAATTTATGAAAATTTTACAGAAGTAGAAAAAAAATTCACAGAAGTACAAGAAAATTTTCTGAAAATGAAGAAAATTTTCTAAAAATGAAGAAAATTTCCTGAAAATGAAGAAAATGTATTCCCAAAATTTCCCAATTTTTCCCAATAAGCGGGACCGAAAAGGTAAAGGCCGATGTTAAAATTGTATTAGCAGATTTTTTTGAAAATTATTGTGGGGTGGGAGCCATGCATGCATGACCCTTATATTGCAAATTCACCTCTCACTCCAAAGCTTTATCATTGTATGTTGTGGATTGTAATCCAAACTTGAGAGTTTAGTCTAAAATTGATTTTTTTTTGATAAAAAAACAAAAATGCAGATTCTTAGGTCAAAATTCAAGAATTTGGTGAAAAAATGGAAAATGTTTGATCCAAAATGGAGGAGTTTTGGTGCAAACTGTAAAAGTTTTGGTTCAAAATTAATGATAACTCAGTTGATATGATTACCAAAAATGCCACCTTTCATTTTCTACACATTTGATGCAGCTTATTTGATATAGTTAATTATATTTAGAACTTTGACAAAATTTGGGGAGGCTATGTTATTTTTAAGAAGACCAAGTGCCCAATAGCCCCCCTAGACATACCACTGCTATCCATGCAAAAATTAATTGCCACAACAACCCTTTTTTAAAGGGTACTCTTGTAATGTTTATAGGAGGAGTACTTAATAATATTCTGCATAGAGGAAAAACTCAAAATTCTTTACATCACGAGTATTCCTTGAAACTGTTAATCTGAATCCCCTGATCATGAGGAAAAAGATTCCATAAGCATCTTACACCAATAAAGAATCTATGCATCCATTTCACCAAAACTTTAGAAAAGGTATAGGTTGTGAACCACATTTCAGATGACTACAATGGTATCACACAAGGTACATTGGGAACATTGAATCATAGACTTTGTCACTGAAATTTTCTATAGAGAAAAAGAGACAGGGTTTCACAACTTCCATTTTTTCCTTCAGATTTTCAGATGTTCCCGTGGAAATAAGTAGTCCCTTTGCAAAATCTCAAGAATTGTTGGACAGAATTTTAACTATGAAATTGAGTGAAGTACAAGTCCTCTTTCCAGGCATGGTCCAACAATGGTCAAGATATGCTTTGGGAGACTCAGCTTTAGGTTCTACTGCTATGTGATATGTTGATGACTTGGGTCTATGTATCAGAGAAAATCTAACAGACTTAATGGTGTAAGAGCTTAAATGACATACATAGTTCAAAATAGAGAATGGACCATTACTACAGCAAGAACTCACATCAAAATCACTTAAAAACTGACCATTTTACAGCAGTTTTTGTGCCATAAATTGTGATATAGGCAGATAAACACATCTTTAATTGTTTATGTAAATCCTTTGTTTTTCAACCCTCTCTAAAATATAAAGGTCAATATCTGATTTCATCCAGATACTGTAAGACTTGATTGTACCTCAGAGAAACAAGTAATCAGCAAAGAAGATGGTTTGGTTTGTTGATGTTTAACAGCACCACGACAGTCAGAGTCAAATGTGTTAAAAACTGAGGTGCTGGAGTTAAGACAGAGAGGAAAGAGAGGTGGGATAGAGGGAAGGAGGGAGAGAAGGTGAATAGGGGATAGAAGTTAAGGTAATAAAAGGAAGGTGAGGAAGGTAAGGCAGAGAAGGGAAGGAAAGGGAGGTTTAGATCAGGTGGAATAAATTGCTGTTGCGGAGAAAGGTGATGATGTTGGAAGTAGGATTCTTCTTGAAAAGATTGGAAATTGAGATAAACGGGGAGAGGTGTGATATGGAGTTTAAGTATATGGGACAGGTAAAGAGGATATAAATGATCAAGAGATTGGTGTTGCATGCAAGGCAGAGAGGAGCAGGGGAGCCGAAAGTAGGTGAGAGTGGGTGAGAAAGGTGTGGCGGAGGCAGACGCGGGTGATAACAACATCCTTCCTGCGGTTGTGACTGTGCAGGGTGACGTTGGTCCTGACTTGTGAAGTTTGTTACTGGTTTGTTATGGGTCTCCAGCTTCCAGGAGTCTTACCAGGTCTTACTGAGGTAGCTGGAAGTGGAGAAATGGAGGTCTGAGTGTGGGATAGGAAATGGAGAGATGTGAGAAGAAGAAATAAAATCTATTAACTGGTTAAAACTGAAGACCACATTTCAAAGAATTACTTAAGGATATTGAGCAGTGTTCATCTGATGACATCACAAAGTTTGCCTGAATTCTAATATCTTGAAACTTTGATTGAAAGAAGTTGTTTCAAAGAATTAAAGGGCATTTTACTCAGAAATTAAAGTTCTTTCATATATGTCAAAAAATGCTACATGTCACTAGACCTTTTAAATGAAATGGAGAAAACAACTGAAAAGGTTGAGGTTAATGTCATTAAGTCGCACATCAAATGTATAAGGTCAACAGTGGTTTTAAATAACTACAAAACTGATGTTTGGGATGGAAACAGAAAGCCAAAAATAGCTATGACATAATAAGTGGGTTCAATACTATGTACCAGTTTTTACTACATAAAAAGCTTAGTTGACTACTAGGTATGAGATTTTCACTAAGTGTAACAGGATAATAAATGACAATCATTATATCTAAAAAATACAAATCTCTCACAGGATTTTTCTTGAGTAATACAAAGGTAAAAGGCATTAATTACCGATACTAAATCAAATAAACTATGATAATACAGTATGTGACATCATCAAAACTTACCAACAACACTCAGCACATCTGCTACAACTGATGCACAGCCTCCATGCAGGTCCTGCAGCAAAACAAGGGGTACATTAATTACAAGTGTTTAAAACCTAATTAAATTCATTAGAGTAGTAGAAAAAAACTAGAGAGGGCAGGGGGGACAGACCCCCACCCTCTGCCAGAGCCATATAAGGGTGCCTGTAAAAAATATACCATTATACCATAAAGGCCCACAGAGCTTCACTTGCCCACAGCCCGTAGTGCCCTACCTACGCCACTGGGCATAAATATGCACATTTTAAGCAAATAAGTGATGTGTTACAGGGTGTACTTGGTATTTCCTATTGTAAAATATTTGCCTTTTAATTGTCTGTCATAATTCTGTGAATTGGTGCAACAGATTCTGACTAAAAGTTGTTGCGTCTTTACCAATCCACCAATCACATTTTAGCGGAATGGATTTTGCTCATCACTTTCAGAGACTGAGATTTAAGAGAGAAAATTTGAAGAATCAGATAATAGATTTTCAGCTGTTCGCCCAGTCTCACATCTCAAATTTAGCATTTAATAAAAAACTGATCAAACTTTAATCAGTCCTAACTCAAAAACTATTTCATTGCTACATGTTCATAGACTTGAAAAAATAATCATAGAAAAAAATCCATTCCAATCCAGATGTTCATATGGTTGGTGCTAATCCCTTTTTACTCCAATGTAAGCTAACGAGATTACTAGTCACCCCTTCCCCTAGGTGAATACCCCACTTTTGTGAATCAAACCAATGACATTTTGAACATAATTCTAGCTCTAAAATCACTAAGAACCTGGGCATTTGGTATATGTTTTTTACATTTGTCTTTCACGTTTGATATACATGGTCATTCCATAGTCGCACAACACATTAAGGAGGTAATTTTCTCTGGAAATTCTCATTATTTAAAGAAAATTATGACAGCCAATCAAATCAACAGTAAATCAAAGAGCAAAATGCTGATGGTTCATTTAACCCTTAAACACCCGAGTCTCCCGCCTAAAAACTGCATTTCGGGAAACTTTTTAGATGATGCTTATTTTCTTTCCACATTTTCCTTTCATTTGCTATCATTACAAGTAGATGTTAACTGAAAGGTAACACTTTGATAATTTTACACTGGAATATGCATTATGCAGATTAGCTCATTTAATATTCATGTCCAGTGTTCTGGCAAAATCTGATTAGATTTGCAGTATTTGCTGAATAAATAAAGGCAACACTTTTTTAAGTATACCCTGAATTATTTATTAATTTTAGTGAAAAAATAAAATGTCTGACTCTATCTTACTTTAAAAATCTCCATATGACCCCCATTAAAAATGGTAAGAATATGAAAGAATCAAAGCAATACAAAAATCCCCTGCATCAGTATAGTTCCAACAATAATATTGTCAATCCAATGTTTAAGGGTTAAGATATTGAAATCCTTTGGTAAAAGGTGTGATTTTTTTTCAACATTAGGAGAGGGTGTTAGTTGTTTGCTTAATCTCACTTTAAGGGAAAATTGTTGTTGTTAGTCACTTTGGGCTGGTACTGATGGTCAATGGTATAAGACTTGCATCTTCACTGGAACAAGGTGATAATTTATTCTCAAGGAAATGATTTGGGGACAGGCAAAATGGCCTTTTGAGCAAAAATTAGGCATGACCTTCCTGCCCCCAGAGGGCCCCTCTTCATGGGATATCTTATTATGTCACCATTTTGTCTTTGCTGTACACCTTGCCTGTTGGTTTTAAGTATAAGAAGTTTGCTTCATAGCAATGGTTTCTAAAAGCCATAGCATCTTTTCCTCTATTTATAAATTTACAACTATTCAAAGCCAACTTACAGCAACATTATGAAGGGCAGAAATGAGTGGCTCTGGCTTCATATGTCCCTGTAAAGCTGCCTGCATGAATTCATGCAGGGTGATGTAAATATCTGGGAAAAACGGAAAGAAAAATAACTTTGACCCTACTGCAGTAAATATTACAATACAGGTCATATTAACAAATTCACAAAGGACATCATTTCAGTGATTTGTCATGAGAGGAAAAGTGGGGTAGGAAAAGTTTTCTTTAAAATTAAGTCCCTGAAGTGATGTCCCTAAAATGAAGCCAGGGTTTTCAAAAATCAATAACTTGCGATGTTTCTATAGGAATTGATGACATTCTTAATCAGTTTAGTGCCTTTTATTTCCTTTTAACAGCAATATTCATCTAAATTTGTATTTCACTTTTAGGCATAGCCAGGGAAAGCACACGCAAGTCATAATGACTTGTTTTGAGTGTGTGTAACTGATAAATTTGCCAGGATGGAAAGTGGCTGAACACTGGGTTAATACCCTACTTTTTTCGAGAAGTTTCAGAGAATCAGGCAGGGGGTGAAACTCCTACAATCGGGACTGACGTCTATACATCCCTTTCTAAGGACGGTGAGCGCCACCCAAGCATTGACCAATTTTCACAAAGGTCAGGTGGGGGAGAAGGTGTGATGCAGAAGACAAACCTCTGCGCTTGATGTCAGCATATATCATTCTGCATATCTGTGGAAAAATCGCTGGTTAAATCGCCGTTGGACTCAAACCTGGAACCTCCAGCATCTCAGTCGTATGCTCAGCTGACTTGAGCTACCTGCCTGAGCTACCTGCTCCCTTGATATGACATCAACAAATACAGAAGCAACACAGCAGGATATAATTCATGATTTTTATGTTTCTGAAATTAATCTAACTTTTGTTATAGAGCCAGAAGAAACCCTCTTTTTTCATCAAAAGGTTTAAATGATCAATTTGCTATAAAAATATACATATATTTTTGAGATAAGACAAAAATCTGTGTATGAGGGAAAGTAAATACTTATGCATATAACTGAATAACCATAGCTACTTCAAGATTCGACTTCATCATTTTCCTTTTATGCCACAAACCAATTGTTTGGATTTCCTTTCAGAGCAGGACTTCCTACAAACAAATGCAAGCAAAAACATAACCTCCATCCAACTTTATTGGGGAGGTAATTATCATCCTCAAAAGTCAAGCGTTCTATACATACAAGTATGGACCAAGTCATGATTAAATCCTGTTATCATTCTGTTTGATTCATGTTTGAAGTAAAAATATCAAGTTTAAACTAAACAGAAACCAGGATCACCTATGAATTATGTTACTTTGAACTAAACACCATTCCACAAGGTTCTAATTCACACAAATTACATTACTGCCTCTTGTGATGTCCAGATAAGGCACATTCGAGATGTTCCTACATTTGACGATTTTGAACTCTTTAAGAATTTGTCTGATTGCACTTCACAAGAAAAAAAGGAAGGTGGGTAGACAGATTGGATATCGTACATCCCTTTCTCCAAAGCTAAGGTTATGTCCACCATTTGATAAACCAGTTGTGAGGTGACAAAGGACCCACCGGAGATAAATTGAACCCGGGACCTCTTAACTTATAAAGCCAATGCTATCCACTAGATCATGGAGGTCTCAAAGAAAGAAGCAAATCTTTAAAACCCCAATATAGTTTCAAACATATGTAAAGATTAATCCACATGGGGGTGGGGGGGGGGTGGGGACAAGAGATTGGGGCTTTGTTGCCTAAATTTGACAACGATCTGATGTTATTTACTATGGACAGAACCTAGAGGCTCATAATTATCATAGGAATAGAATTTTCCTAGAAGCTTCTGAATCAAAATCCACATTAATTACCCAAAATAAAGTTTATGGCTCATCAAATTAGTTTTTATTCTTACATTATGATTAAATGAGATGTAATGCAAGAGTTAGTCTAAGATCTTTGAAAATCTATAATGTTGAATAGCCTACCAGAATGAGCTTCAAAATTAAGATAGAATACTTGCTAAATTTTGGAAAAACCTTTTTTGGTTTCTGATCTATGGCTAATCAAATTCGGAGGAAATTTCAATAATTTATGACTGGGCAATTTTTTGTACCTAATTCTGTACATTAATATGCTAAATCTCAAGTCACTATAAAACAAGAAACACGATGCGTCTATTCCTGCCAGACCAGGAAACAATCAACGGTTCCATAAGCATGGTGAAAACAGGAATTACAGGCAAATTTTTTTACAAAGATTTAAAAATATATATCTTTTTTTAGATTTCTTAAGCAACAGTAGGCCTATATGTGGTAAATGTGCTCTAAAAACGTCCCCATTCAATTGTGCAATGAATATTACATTAAATTGCGAAAGAGGGAAGCATATAAAGATGTATTGACTACATTATTGTTTTTCGTGGGAAGATTTTCGACACCTTTGTTCTATACAGTGTAAGAAATTGTGTAATTCCAACTCGATTCCTGCTAGAATTTTATCAGGAGTACCATGAAGACTAAAACACTTTTGGTATGATTTGCTGCACCCCTTCAAAGACTAATGATTAACGATTACGAAACAATAACATAATGCCAAGGTCACCCAGTACTACATCACAAATAAGTATAACAATTTGCATACAATGCCTGAAAATGAAACTAGCTGGAAGATCACATGGTTAATTTTCAACCCATTCTGAGATTGTTAAGACTGATACAAAGCAGGAATATTCTAAACATGATCCCTTAAATTTAGCACACTTGGTGGTATGGAATAAGGAATTGTTGAAAGGTCTAACATGTAACCCAGGGGTGGAACTAACAGGGTCTTAGAGCCTTACCACATGGAGGAAATCCATCCCTGATAGGGATATTGCCCTGCTTCTAACGAAGAAAGGGGGCATGCCCGTTCCTCTTAAAAAAAATTGCCAAACATTAGGTAAATTAGGACTAAAGCTTACCCTAAAAAAGCTCGTTTTGAACACAATATCCATTTATTTTTCACCTAAATGTGTCCTTTTCCTCCACAAATTGCTTGTTCGGCCTGCACCTATCAGGTGTGTTATTGGGCCTTCCTGTCTGAAAAGCAAGACTGTTGAGCAAATCCTGGATGATTTTTTTTTTATTTGGCAACTATCACTTTGCTATATAAAGCCCCCCCCCGACTCAACTCACCTTCCTGGTCGACTCCCAGCACACCATCTTCAACAGCATCTTGAATCACGGAACGACAGAACTTCAAGCTAAAATTATAAGGAAAAAAAATAAAAACTAAGGGAACCAACATTATATAACAATCCTTATTACGTTCTTTTTTTTTGTTCCCATCAATAATAAGGAAAACAAAACAGTACATAAATATATACACGCTTCCCTTACATAAAGCCCCTCCCCAATGAAGTACCAGTGACAACTATGGGCTTATGTAAATGAGCTCCAAATTCTGAGAAGAGTATTTGGATATTATTGAACAATTTCTATGACTGGTTGTTTTAGTTTTGTCAAGTCTTACTAATTAGATACAACTGTGCTGATTCATGGTACTAGAGTGACAGAAATTTAACAATCAATGGATCTACATGCAGAGCTATTCAACTTAACGACATCACAAAGTTGCATATTTCCTTGAAATTCCTATTTCATGAGAGAAAACATGAAATACCTACAAAATTTTAGAGTTTGGTGAGAATGTTTTGGAATTTTCAACAGATTTTTAAACATATCTAGCTTAATTTGCCTCTAGGTATCACAATTCCTTTACAGATGTTGTTTTAGCACAAACATGCTGTCTTATGCCTTTGAGGTATTGGTAGACGATTAAAATTATATTTATAAATAATTCATTTGATTTCTGAAATCTGACTGGCTAATGGGAGGTTTTGAATGTATTTGAGACCACAAGATGCATGAAAGGAGAATGACAATGATCAACACATTCTAAATCTAATCCCAGATGGTGTAATCATTGGGCCAAGTGGTGTCAACATCGGGCCAAATGGTGTCATCGTCGGGCCAGATGACGTCATCATTGGGCCAGATGTAACATCTATTTTCTGAACTTTACAGGGAATATCAATAATACAATACAATACACATTTTCTATATACTTTGTTTATAATTACTTTCAGGTTGATATATTACTGCACTTAAAATGACAGAGAAACATGTTCTTCAGGTTTTCAATTTATTTAGTAATCAACTTCAGATACAATAAAACATAATCAAAATTTCAATAAAACATTTCTTTTCCACATTACAGTAACTCACAAAGTGGATGAAATCTTTATAACTTCTTTTTAACCAACATTGAAGTAATAAACTGCAAGAACCTTCAAGTCGTAATTAATGCACTATGTCCATCTATAGTAATAAATTATAGGATATTAGAGCCTTCCTCTTCATTTTAAAATACTTCTGAAATTTGACATCAAACAGTACTTTTTAGGTTCATGGAATCATATTCAATTGTTTATCAACTATCACAATCTTTGAAAGTTTATGTTATGACTTATTGATAAGCTATGTCTCCTGCCAAACCAACACAAGATAAGACCACCTGTCAAGACATTAAATCATTGCCATGTCAATTAGATGAGATGACCTTTTTTACAAAGTACATGTAGTACTGTCATAATTCATCCATTTCAACATCTTGGACAACAAACATAATAAAACCATGCTCTCTTCTGCGAAGATACAGAAATCATCTAACAAGACGGCTTCCAAACTTCTACAGGTTTACAAAAGCATTCTTAAAATTTCAAATATTTATCCTGATACAACTGAGTCTCAGTGATTACATTTGTTTTTTCGAAAGGGAGCAAAACTGTTGAATTGTTTTTATTGTTAAACATATATATACTTGTAGTCTTGTGCACTGCAACTGACTACAGTACATGGCAGGGCTCAAAATTTAAATTTTTCACCACTGCTCCACAAAACAGTGCTTTCTCAAATAATACTGTTCCGGATCTGATTTCACTGTTCCAACTTTTTTTTTTTCTTTCTTTCCAGTGACAGGATAAATTCCATTCTTCTAAATGAGCTTGAGTTACAACTACTTTATTGGTTAATATGTGCAAATATATACATTGTTTATCATTATTTACATGATGTAGTATCCAGACGCTTGTAAAAAAAACACTTCCACCGGAACAGTGATGTTAGAAAATTCACTGTTCCTGCATAAAAAGCAGTTCTCGGAAAGCAGAACAGAGGGGAAATTCGACCCCTGCATGGTATATAATGGGAGCATGGAGGTATCAGAACACCCCCCTCCCCTCTGCCACATACGAATCAATAATAGTCTAGGAAATTATTGATGCTTTCCAAAAGCAGTCCAATTTGTCAGAATTCTTAGAACAATGTGTATAATTACAAAATAGCATTCTCTTCTCTGTTATCCCTCCAGAGCTTATGTGACCTACATTTAATTAGTTTATTGATGCTTAAATCAATACAATTACAGGTCCAGGGTTTGCAAAGAAGGTATATTAAGATTTTGTCTTAAAATCTACACAAAACCAGGAAAATATCTTGACAATTTAGTCAAATCTTGTTCAAATTGATCATTGACAATTTTTGTATGTACACCTTTTGGGATTCTTGGGTATTAATAAGTTAATGTTTATGTGAATTTGTGTTGACTGGATGGGTGAAACTCTCTAATTAACATAACATAACAAGACGACGGGTTAAGAAGGGTTAGTCACCTCCATAAAAAGCCCAAACTAACACCACCACAAAAAAAAAAATCAACAACGCCCATACTGCCATAGTAAAGAACTGATCAATGTTCACTTTGAAAATGTGAACAGAATTGGAGCTGACTACTCACTCAGGCAAACCATTCCACTCATTTGCCAAAAGCTTAAATGCCGAATGTCTATCCGTGAGAACTCTGGTAATTTGGTATGTATATCCATTGATTGTTTAATCCTCTGACAAAATTCTTAACATGAGAGGAGCACCTGATGATGATAACAAACCTTTGGTAAATTGAAGCCTTAACCATACCCCTATTAATCAAATACTATGAACAGCAACTTGATCTTTTTCATCATGAAAATTTAGTGAAGAAACTTTTAATCAAAATTATATTAAGATTTTGAGCTGTCTACCTTTCACACATTGCATATTTACAGATATTAAATAATACTCAAGCTTTGATCAACCTTGACATGAAAATTGAAAACTGAATTAAAGATGAATTGCTACAATGTTTAATTACCATGAGTAACAGAAGTTTCTTGTTAAATATAAATATCATTTATGTCCGTCTTGCTTCTAAAACCCCTAAATAATGAGGGAGAGTGGGAAATGTGTCTTACACCTTCCCATGATTCTATCAGTATTTTGTTATGGGGAAAGATTACTCCCATTCATAATTCTTTCAATAATACACCTCTAAACGTTTTTTGTTCATTTGTTTGGTCAAGAGTAAGAGATCTCTCTAAAGTAAGAAATTACACTAGCACCACCACTGTGACCGTAAGTTTAAATCATGCTACACCTGCCACTTAAGCCAATTTTCGGCTCATTCACCCTATTCCAAATAATCAGAAAAATCAATACAGCATAGGTCCTAAATATTTAAAATCGGCAATAAAAAAGTAGGTTTGTCACAATATGTCATTTTTTCCCATGATATATATATATATATAAAATATCCTGACTACCGTATCATGATATGCCATTTCCACAAGCAAACTGCATATTACAGCAAAATATTGGGGAACAATTTTAGAAACATTTCAAATGTATGAGATTTTATGCCTCCTTTTCTTAAGTTCTTGGGGTTTTTTTTTTTTTATAAATGAAATCTGCATGCTGAAAATTTCATCAACTTTCCAAAATACATAATCATTACATAGACATCACCATATTTCTGTACATGATAATCAATATCTCATTTACCCCTATCATGACAGCCCTTATGAAGTCAAATTCTGATAAACAAAGCCTCAAAAGAGCAATGAGTCTCTTTCAAGTACATAGCAGGGCTCACAATAGCAGTTGGCGATATGCTAAAAGCAGGCCATACTACCAGATGAAAATAATCCTCACCAGCTATAAATAAAATAAACCTGTCAAAATCTGGCTGATATATCCCATGCTCTATTGGAATGGTTTGGTTTGTTGATGTTTAATGGCACCGCAACAGTCACCAGTAAAATGTGCCAAGAGGGTGTTAATAAATAATGGTGTACGAGTTAGGAGATGGAAGGTTTGTGAAGGAGATAAAGGGGAAAGGCTGAATGTGGGAGAAAAATGTGGGTTAAAAGAAAGGGGTGTATAAGGTTAGGTGTAGAAAGGAGAGAGGGAGGGGGATTAAAGGTGGTGGAAGAGGTTGTTTGCAGAGAAAGTTGATGATGTTTGAGGAAGAATTGCTTCATTTGAAATGATGAAAACCTGCCCAAAACCAGAGTTGGAATTAATTATCAAATTTCTCAGTTCTGAAAAAAAGGTGTTGAAAATCTTCCAACCAAAAATTGTAACAGATTTTTTCCAGGTCTGGCCAGAACCATGCCAGGGTAAGTAACATGAACTTCATCTTTTAGCAGGTGACAAAAATATCACCGGCTAATGAAAGAGAAAAGAAGAGGGAGAAATCCCACGTGGTTCCAATGCTAATTTTGGATTAGAAACAATTTTTATTTTTATTGTATGTCTTCTTTAAATGTTGTGTTCTTGTAGTTTAGTTTATTCATCATACTGGAACATGTCATTTGTGTATATTTTGTTGCATGCTTAAGTGGTAATGTTTTTGCCTTAAGCCACAATCACAACCACCAATGAAAAATTGTATTTGGCTGCGTCTGACATGAATAACGATAAAGTCAACAACTCAACATTCTATGGGATCCTGTATCATCCTTGCTTTTATCAACACCATCATACCAAGTTTTGATTTAAATCTGACATGGGTTTGTAAAAATATGAGCATAAACAGAATTTCACATCAAGTTCCGCCTTCTCATTAATATTTATGATATCGGCACCAAAAACAACAGGGATCATCTGCAGACCACAACACACCCATATACCAAGCATGGCATAAACCGACCTTAATGATCTTGAGAGATCGTGTTTATAAGCTTAACAGAATTTCATATTTAGCCCTGACTACTAATTAATATTCATGACATCAACACCAAAATGAGTAGAGCTCATCTACAAACAATAGCACATCCATATACCACGTATGACATAAATTCACGGCACAGTTCTTTATAGATGTGTTTAAGAGCTTGTTTACAGAACTTTACATTCAGCCCAGCCTACTAATTAAAATTCATGACATCAGTACCAAAAACAATAGGGATCATCTACAGACCACAGCACATCCAAATACCAAGTATGACATAAATCCACCACACGGTTCTTGAGATGTCATGTTTACAAGCTTCTGTCACAAACACACATACATACGCCTGCAGGACTACATAGGTTCCTTATGCTATCGCATCTGAACTACAAAAGCATGACCTAAGATTTTGTCTCACAAACCCTGGAGTATAGTGCACTAACTACTCTGATAATAAATATATACTATTTTATATCAAAAGTTCTAACCATCGTGAACAATGCCATTTACACAAATCCATGATTTATAACAAACATCTGTGATTTGTAATACAATCTATGCTTTACTACTAATTAAACAACTTTTACTCTTAAACAGACTGACAGAACTGAACGTACAATTGTTGTTTTTTTAATTAGTTACAGTGGCGGCACCAGGATTTTGGTCATGAAAGAGAGGGGCAATTTTGTCCCCTGGGGGAGGGGGGAAGCCTATAAATCGGACAAAATATGTCACTTTACAAAAAAAAATTGGGGAAAGTGATCTTGTAAGAAAAAATAAACCATATGCCCCCCCCCCCCTTCCCTCCCTAGCTACATGTTTCTTAGCTACATGTACTGTACAAATACACTATCTATATTTTAAGGCACATGCATGCAGTGCCTGCAACAGTGAGTGTTATCTCCCATGCTAAGCTTTAGATTTTGTTTACATTTAACAGTTGTATAGCAGTTGAGTAGTCACATCTGTGGGTGACAAGCATACCTACTGTATGAGGTTGAAAAATTCATAATACACTGTTTCAAATTCCTATAATACTTTAGTACAGTACTTTGTAAAGGGAATTCTTGAAGCTCTAAAGCATAAATGATTGGGTGAGAATTAAAAACAGGATGTTTACAGCTACCTTTTACACTTTCCTTTTAATATGAAATTGTGAGATTCACTCCAAAGTTTTGCTTACTTTATAATTCTACAGTACAAACAAGTGAAGCTGATACAGTGTAGTTCACATAAATCTAAAAAATATACTGTACATTTTCATTCATTGCAAAATGTGAATATCTATTCAAAAAGCTCCGATATTGCATGCTACAAGGGTGTGTGACATTTGTCACTTTTAGGTGCTGGAGGATAGCTGTACCATACTTATCTTTAAACAAAATCAAGATAAAATAAAATCAATAATTTCAAACCATGGACTGAGGTTAGTTACTGTTCGTACACTAATTTAATGACCAAAATATACCCTAATTAATGTACATGTAATCATACTTGCAACTCTCTGATTATGGTAATCAGGAGTAAATGCTATATCTTAAAATTATGATGATCAAGAAAGTAAGGAACTTGTTATGGGCACCTTCATTAAACTGTCTATCAAAAAATATTTAATTCAAAATAGACAATATTTTTAATTTTTGAGTTATGGTTGATCTAAGCTCGAGTGTAGCAATTCATGATTGTACTACAGTCCTGATTTGTTATGACATTCTTAAACCCCTCAGCCCCCTGTATCAATTCATGATTGTACTACAGACCTTATTTCTTATGACATACTTTAACCCCCCCCCCCCTTCCCCTTCCTACACACACACTAATTTCAGTCACTGACAATGAGGAGAGTGTCTTTACCAATTATCTTCTGATTTTTGAGTATGGTTAGGTTGAAAACCTCTTTGCCAAAATCAGTAACTTTCCATTATCAGAATTAAAATCAAAGTAAATGGTTTAACATATTTAGTGGTCAGCACTATTCATTCTCAAATTTTTTTCATCCAGTAGCTTATTTCTACCAGGGGTTAAGAAATCGCTTAGAGTCTGGAACAACAAAAATAATACCCCTGCTAAAAATAATACCCCCGCTAACAAACACAAGTTTCTTTTGTCAGACAACCTGCTTTCTAATAAAAATTTCCTTCCACACAACAACACATTCAGAGATGAATGACTCAATGTCATGGTGAAAAGCATACTTTAGATTTAGTTGTCAAAACCTTGTTGGTGTCTGTAGACCCTCGACTATCTACATTTCCTGTTTGTTTAAATTCAGATAACTTTACCTCACAAGTGACCAGGAGACAATCATCATTGATCACTAACTGCCTAGTAACAGATCTACCAAATAATGATGGATCCGTTGTATTTCTCAGGTACAAGTCCCAAGTTTAACACTGATTATGATATAGTGATTAGTGAAAAATTGGAAATTTCACTATCCACAAGAATAACTACGACATAGATCTACAGAACCAGTAGAATATCCATGAAATAAGTTTGTTTGTTTTACCACAACTTCTTCTAAACAACTGGAAGGCACTTTAATTTTTTTCTGAAATCATTTAAAAAAATTCCTGTACAAATTTTGCCATAAGAATTTGCCATAAGTCTTGACACTGATCAAATATCAGCATTAAAACACAAATAAAAACATTCATTTGAAAAGGTTAGAATTTTGTTGTGCTGGAAACTTTGGAAAGGTTACACATTTTGAAGTGTGGCATTAACTCTGTAGTTTCCAATAAGTTGGTGACTGTATATATTTCCTGCCTTATTTATCCAACTTGCAGCACCCCTTTTTCATGATATTTCTTTACAACTTTAATCGTGCATTCATCAAAGCTTTCTAAATAATCCAGATAAACTGGCACAGAAAAAGAAAAGAAAAAAGAAGGCTTATTTAAGCAAATAAGGGTTAATGTGCAGTCAGTCTAAAAACCATCCAGTGCCAATGGCTAAATAATAAGAAAGAATCAATTTTATTTTTTGCAACTCAAAAGAGTCAGAGATTTACCTTTTTTGGGTACAGTTTTCAGTGATAAGTATCATCACAAAGTGAGGAACTGTAATACTGAGTTAGCATAATAGTAAAATTTGTAACAAAAATTTTGAGTATTTTTTTAATGGACAAAAAACAAAACAGTTTTCATTTGTCTCAAATGCCTGCAACCCTCGATTTTTACTTTGCCCTATTTATCAGCTTCCAAAACGATTCAAGGAAAAATGTTTTATACACTACTAAAAACTAAAAGTAATGTGTACTTGACTTCTTGCAGCAATTTACTTCTGTGGATGTCACTAGATTTTTAGAAAAATGGTTACCATATACATTATTGTCCTATGCTCTTTAAAGTTGTTTCTACTTTTTATGAAAACTTAAAATTACACAATTGTTGTTCAATTATGTTCAAAGATAATTCCTCCCTCAAAAAGATGATGATTAATCTTCTAATCAAAGTTCACCTGCCATCAAAGGGTCTTTGTTATATTTTCCTTATAAAATTAATGCCTGATTACTAGGCACTGATGAATTGGTTGATCATCTAATGGCATACTATAAATTTTGTATTCTTTTCTTGAAGGAGAAACAGGTTTTCTCTCCATGATTGCTCCTCCTCCTTTAGATGTTACCATGAAGCTGCCATCCATGGAAGTCACAGAAGAACTGGCTGCCCATTGATCACATTAATCAAATATTTTGGTTGGCGTTCATGTCTTCTTGAAGGATTTTTGCTGACTTAACCGATTCAAATTCAGAAGAGAAGAAACATTGTGCATCACCACATCCATGTTCAGTGTCAAGCTTATGTGTATCATCCCAGCTGTCACTGAATCAGTTTGTTTATAATATATAAACAAGGTGTGAAAAATACCTGTTTGTATTGTAAGTTTAAAGAAGTTCATGAAACACAGGTTTTCACTTTCTTCCATTTCAGTAAACAGGCAAAAAATTATAGTAAATTTATGGTCATTTCAATCAATAGAATTAATTTTAGTCATCTCCAGCAAGATCAAAAACAACGAAACACATTGAAATATTTATGAAATAACACTGGAATTTCTCCAAGCAAGCAACAAATGGCTGTTAGTCTTCTATCCAGTTTTCGGTAATATCATAGACAATCAGCATGCCTAAATTTTCAGTTTCTAGCATTTCATCCAATCAACTTTCAAATGCAGCAAAAGAATAATGGCATTCAACTTTTCTGTACAGGACAGCTTCCAAACATCAGAAATTGTTTTCCACTTATAACCTTCAAAGTCCCAGGGAAATTTCTTATTGACTTTTTGAGCAATGATCAGGAATCCTGCTTCCACTATAGCCACATCACAGACAACAGAATGATTCTTCTTCCCTACTGTTGAGTTTGGGTCTTCTAATCTGCATATCATGAATGATGAAGGTTGAATTTCCAAGTCGATGAGATGAACGATGAAAACTTCCATGAATACTTTCACGTTTAGGGTGCAGTAGGCGGCAGGGTGTAAACTTCGAAGACATTTCTGATCTGGGGTCTTACTCTTACTAGCCTCTAGGCCTTGGTCATCGGTAATAAAAGGCCATCAGACAATCGGACATGCACTGGTACTTGGTAGTGGTACTACTACTACTAGTAAGGTAAATTGGGTGCTGAAAATTGGCAGAAGAGTAAACTCTCGAGCTGAGTATCGCAATTCGCAGTAGGCCTATCAGAAAACCCATCTTGAAGTTGATGATGATCGATCGGATGCTGAACGCAAAATAATAAGCACTGCTTTACATCTGGAATTTGCATCTCTTTAAAACAAAGTTTGTGCCTGTGGCTCGCTATAAGAGTACAAATCAGGCTCGAAAGTTAGTCAAATTATTCACTTGATTCTTCTTTATTTAGGCCGTATGTAACTTCCTGAAGATGAAGGTGACAACAGCAGGGCTTATCCTCCATGTATACTTGCCCCAGTGTAGTACCAGTGATGAAATGACTTACATTAAAAGCTATGCTTCACCAAAGGATGCTACTCGAACTGGCGAGTCAAACGGTGAAACTGTGCCGCACAGCTCACTTCTTCCATAACTCGCAATCGCATTCACACAAGACGTGGTCAGATATTCCTAAGCGAGCCTAGCGTTATGTGATCATCCATTATCCAATAGCAATACATGACACACAATCATCATAGATTTGTTGTGACGGCCTAACGAAAATATTACACAACGGTCGATTCTGAAATTTCGTGAAGAAAAACGACGATATCTCGACATAATTTCCATTGGAATAATTCTTGAAACAATTTTCGATAAAAGTTCAGGTTTAACCACACTTACAACTCGATTCTTCCAGACTTTTCCCAATTTTTTACTGCTTCAGGGTACGGGAATTTGGCGGCCATCGTACATTTTTAGTCTTCTTGACCAGGCGTTTTCGTTTTCAGCTTTAATCTCAGACGAAGTTGCGTATGACAGGGTAATATAGTATGGTAACACGGAACCAATTATTTGTCCGATTGAAGCCTCTGATGAAAGGGCGAAGTTCGGGGTCCTTTTTGTACCAGCATGTTATAGATTTGGGATCTTTTCCAACAAGTACCATCTAATATCTTTCGGATGAGGGTACTTTCAATAACGGGTCACCAGAGAATTTGGACCTTTTTTTTAGGCTGAAGTGAAGAGGCTGAAGTGAATCACCTCACCAAACCACTCAAATTTTGGTGTGGGTCCATGGTAAGATAGTTCCCATAAAACTTTGACTGAAACAAATCTTGTCAAGTTTGGTTTGGTTTGTTGATGATTAATGGCACCGCTACAGTCAGAGTCGAGTTTGGATATACATAGTCAAGTCCTATCCTTTCTCTAACATTCCTAAAATTTTGAACTTATCAGCTTCCTGTCCCATGAAATGGGACCTCTCAAAAATAATTTTTATTAGCCATTTCTCTGAAAGTTCGCATTTTTGGATGGCGGGGTAATACCTTATTTGTGCTACCTATAGTAGCACAAACTTCTTCCTATCTCTTTAGGATTTATATCACTGCATCCGGTACTAAATTCCCACCAACCTTGTATGACCCAAAATTCCACTGGGCTATCTGGTTCCCAGAAAAACAGCTAGCATTTGACTGCAATGTGTAACATGAAAAACACACAAGTATAATATGCCCATAATGGTCTATCTTTAAAACCAACAAAAACTGTAAGAAAATAGTATCCCCTTGGGAAATGATTTTATAGGGGGGTGGTTCCTACAAACATTTACGTGTTATAAGGGCTAAATTTGAAGCGTACCCTTGGGAATATAGCTAATAACCAAGAAATTAGCAAATTTGCATGAAAATATGATTGGATCTATTAATTGCATTATTCTATAGCATGGAAGGACATTTTTCCATTGAAAAATAGCCTTTAACAATTCAATTGAGGTAAATATCTTCAAAGCAAACAGTTAAACATCTACTATTTATAGTATTTTTTAATCTCAGGCAACAATTTGTATATGTTATGCAAAAATTGTTATGTATTGCTTAGTATTTTCTTTTGTAAAATGTTTGTTTTTAAAAGTTTATCTCGATTGTTTGAAATGGGCGACAAATTCTGACCAAAAGTTTTGATAAAATGTTCGACTATATTAATCTATTGTTTGTTGATTTTCTCTTACAGTTAAGAAAGCAGATGACACTTGTTTCCAACACCCCATCAAGCTTATTCAATGAATGAATTCAGGAACTAACTTTAAAGAATAATGTACATATTTTGCACTGCCCATTTTCATACATAAGTTTCTCTATATTATGTAAAAGTGTCAAACTTTAATCAGGCATAACTCAGGAACTAAGGTGCTACCATTTCAGTCTTTAGGCCTAACATTTAGAAACTATCTCATGCATTATTCTATCTCTTTTAAGCAAAGTTGCCACACCCCCATAGGTAGTTAAAGAAGGGTTCCTTTTATTTATCCAACTTCATTTTTTCTTTATCTATATTATTTTTGTACTCTTACTCGTGTCTACCTGTGGTGTAGCGGTTATCTTAGATATCTACAGACCTGGATTCAAGCCTGTGTTGGGTAGACACACCAGTGCACCACGACTGGTTATCAAAGGCCGTGGACATTGACTTGGTTGTCGATGTTATGTCTGTCCATATGTTGTACATCTCGTCAGGGTCGTAGTTAGTGTTTTGTGATAGCATTGTTACAAGCATAACCGAATATGCAGGCAACAATCCTGTCATTGTAATTGTGTGTTCATTCCTTGCCGTCTCGTACTGAAGTGCTGTGGCACAGTGGTTAAGGAGTCTTGCTTGTATTCAAGAGGTACTGAGTTTGATTCCTGTCGTGAGCGCTGCATTGTGTTCTTGAGCAAAACACTTTACTTACTTCAGTCCACTCAGCTGTAAAATTAGTATCAGCACTACTGGGGAGTTAATCTGCGATGGACTGGCATCCCTGTCCAGAGAGTCATGTACTCTCATCAACTTGCGCCATGGAAACCGGGGATAAGCACCGGCCCAATGGCTCGGATGGATTTAGCTTTTAGCTCCTTTTATTTATCCAACGTGATTTTTTTCTTTATCTATATTAGTCTTATTATCGTATTATATTATAATGATATATATATATATATATAGTCACTTAAGCATTGTACTTATACTCATAAAATGTGAAGTCTTGTACTCATGGCTTTGGGACTCATACCCATACTCCGGTCCTTGTACTCATGAAAATGTACTCGACTACAAGTCTGGGGTGGCGGAAGGAATTCAGGGTAAGTGGGGCACTTTCTTTATTTAATATTTCTAATGAGGATCTGAAACTGAATCTGTATAAAGTGATAAATGCCTGCATTGATAGGCACATTTGGACGATAGCTTGGAGGAAATATTACAATCGTTTTGGATATTACAATTTACCACACAATTTTTAGATAAACCAAAGGGTTATACTCATAGCACTGGAAGGGTGAACTCTCATGGGGAAGGGAAGGGCAAGGACCACAAAAATCTCCTGGTTGAAGCTAAAAAAATGCACTCGTAAATAAAAGTTTCCACTAAACATTGCTACTTGTATGAAAATCTTCCATTTTCAGAATATTACTTTATTTTTGGGATGTTTTCTTTCAATTTTTAGGAAATTTCTCCAATGGTTCCACCATCCATGGCTATAGCTTAATTAGCTTGTACCTGAATCTGGTACTTAAGGGCTCATTATAAAGGGCCTTTTAATAGAAAGAAAGGCACCAGATGTTTGACAATTCTATCAATTAACTAAGAAAAATATTCAAGTTTCATAAGTTTGCACTTCGGCTTATATATTGGCACATGAAATCCATTGAGACGATTCACCAATATAATCAATGTTTGCTCATAGTAATGCATTGACATTTGAATATAAGGTTGTAAATCTTAAGCACAAAATACACATCAATAATGTTTGAAATGAAACATGTTTTTCTCACACTTAACAGCATGTCCTTGTATTCATTCAGCCCTTGTATTCATTCACCAGGAATTCCCCCTTCCGATCCCTATTGATGCCTGTTTTTCAAATATGCATTGTATAATAAAGTTGCAAAAGTGAATATACATCATAAACATCTTAATTTCATATCTATGTTTACCTTACTTGACTAGGGGACACATGAATTTTATTGGAATCAATAAATCGATAATCAATGCATCGAAAACACCCCTTGATTGTGAATCTTTTTGACACTCACTCTGTGTAAATTGTTCAATGCGAGCCCATTTTGATGAGATAATTTGTTCCATTTTCATGTTTTTCAACCTATTTTAAGACAACGTGACTAATCCAAACGAAGGAAAATATCTTACTGAAAGCAATGAACATCAAATGCGATTTTCAATATCTTTAAAATATTATCTTAAGAATTCATACAAAATTACCGTCACTCTGAGAGGGGCATTGATTTGATCAAATTCTGAATCTTATTCAAGATAATCTCATTCTTACTTAGGCAATTCTCTGGCCTATAAGGCGGTTCAATTATCAAAGCATCTGCTATGCAAATGATCTCAGGGTTTTCCTCTCCCAAAGAGGCTGGAAACCTATTTTTCTGGAACCACTCAAGAAGCTCCGTCTTCCTTTTCGTGACATCCACCCCTGCTGCACCATCAGTAGAGTTTGTAAAATCATTGAAAATGTCACTCAGTATCTTCTTTTGACCAGCATCACACTGACCTATGACCCTTACACTTTTGACAGAATGTCCTGGTACGACCATTATTTTTGGTTTATTGTCTCTACAAAGACTAATATCGATTAAGATGAAGGTCAAGGAGACTGGGTCCACCGTATAGATGACACCTGTTGCTTCCGCTTGTTCATCTCCATGAACCACAGCAACAATTTTATCCACATACTCTCTGAGAATGGATGGCGAGATATTTTCTAACACTTCTTTCAACACCTCTGGTCTGTTCGAATCATCCTCCATGTTTATTGGTCTCTTGAATTTCTTTAAAAATCAACCTTATCTTGAATCAAGTTAATTTGACTATACTGGAAAACTCAGCTTCCTCTGTATGTAGAATATGCATACGGACTCAGTAGTAATGGAACATGGTAGTGCTCATTGGGTTCCTCTATTTCAAAGACAATCTAAGAGAAGAGAAAATTTCAACTTTATTATAAAATGAGATGCTACAAAAAAGATAAGCAATCATTTTCAATTATAACTCCTAGCTTGTCCAGAAAGGGGCGGGGTATCACTGACTAAAAGGGGCATCTATACATCAAGAGCACTTTGATCATAGGAGCAGATCACCCCCCCAGATGAAATGCTGAGGGTGAAAGTATCATATCCCACCCCCACCCAAAAAAAAGTAGGAGTAGGCCCCCTATATGAAAATTTGAAATGATGAAATTGAAAGCAAGTTAGCAACCATCAGGTGTTTTTGCTTGAATTTGTTCATTTTCGTGAAATTTGCTTCAATTTTTGCACAATTTCCTTCAATTGCAGGAAATTTGTTTGAATTTTCGTGCATTTTTCTTCATTTTTGTGAAACTTCCTTCAATTTTGGTAAATTTTTGTTAAAATTGCTTCAATTTTCATGCAATTTCTTTCTACATTTTTTAGAAAAATTTCTTCAATTTTCGAAAAGTTGTCTTCAATTTTCATGCAATTTGTTTCATTTTCTGGAAGTTTTTCAATTTTCGAAAAGGTTATTAATTTTCTAGAAATTTCTGTCAATTTTCTTAAAATATCCTTCATGTTAGTAAAATTTGTTTCATTTTGTGAAATTTGCTTCAAATTTTGTGTAATTTCCCTTTATTTTCTGAAGTTTTGATGAATATTTAGAAAATGTTGCATAGCTATGACAGAAAATAATTGAAATCTTTGCATAAAAATCAACACAACTCTAGTCTTTTAGGTTTGAATACCTGTTTTTTGTTTGTTGTTTGGGTGGGAGGGAGGCTACTCACAAATTTATGGAATTTTCATTTCCTTTGCCCTCCCAAAAAGTCTAGCTTCGCCACTGCTCAAGTTTACGCCCCTCAATCTCAGACAGATCTGCCCCCCTGACTTTGAGGGGAGGTTTGAGGCCACTTGAAATGTAAATAATAGAGTAATCAATGCAACAAGTAGTGTCCCTGCATCTTATTATATTGTCAGGGAACTATAATCAGCATAAAAAGAAGAAGGCAAAATAGAACTCAAAAGTATGTTTGTTTTTTTATAAACAGAGTAAATTTGTAGTAAGAAAACTTCCTGGTCACCTGCAGTTCATCTTCAGTGTGAACATAGCATTATTGGCTTATTTGAAAATTAAATTTAAAGTAGTTTATTTCTTTGAGCTTTGGATTTATTTGGCAGAACGAACCTTTAAAATACTAATTATTTTCATTTATTTCAAGCAGTAGTCTATCTGAACTCACGATATAAATGTTCTTGTAATGACTTGTCGTATCTCTTCATGACTTGAAAACCCGTTTTACTCACCTCAGCATATGGGTAGAAACCTTTTGTATCGATTGATTTAAAGTAAGCACCGGTGTCAAAATGGAGCTTATAAATACCAGCTGTAAAGTCCTGTTTGCTGATAAGCCCAGGGCATCTACCATCACTGTTGGTTCCACTGTAAGAACAATAATGGAATATACTGATGATTAAACAACACTCCTTCTACTCCAATATGACAAAGATTACAAAGAAGAAAAGGAAAGTAATATAAGTTTTGTTTGGGTTTAACGGCACTTTACCAGTTTGACCACTTTACCAATTTGAAATGAATTTTATGATTATTTTAAAGGACTATGGACATCTAGCAGATATTAGATATGTAAAAGAGCATGGAATTCCGAGTAGAAAGGTTTTAAAAATTTGTAAAAAGCTTATTTAGTTTTCAAATTATGACTAAAAACATTTTCATAATTTGTTCATTTGTTCGGAATTTGTGATATATTAAGAGGAAGAAATCTCAAAATATTTATATATTCCTTTAAATTCTGTTGTTCAAATTCAGCGATTTGTGAATTTTAGTCTATTCTTGATACATGATGATTTGGGGTGTGACAAAGTTCCATCAAATTTTGTCCAAAGTCCAATTCTATATTTCAGACAACATTGATAAGGGAATAAAAAACAAAGGTTTTACAAAAGGTAATTCTCCCAGTGATGTCATACATTATTGTGCAATGACAGCTAAAATCACAAATGCTGTAAATTGGTCAATTTTTATCCAATTCAAACAGAATATTGTACTTTTAACAGTTTAGATAATATTTTAAACCATTTAAACCCATGTTGCCTCTTTATGTCCATAGTCCTTTGACTAATTTTTCAGAAAGTGACTAGAATCCCAATTTTAAGTGCACTTCATAAGCTCACTTTTTTTGAATTTGTTCATTTATATCATAGATAATTAGCAGCATATTTTCACTGATTAAATAGTTGTTATCAATGTTTAGTAAGTACAACTTGACTGTTTGACAATATAACTTTAAATATTCAGTCATCAAGTTAACACATTCAAAATTTCTAACCATTAAACTAGTACAAAATATAAATAAGAAAAATATTTTTAAAGAACATGAATGTGTTTTAGGGGTGTTAACAGTCATATCACAAATTTATATTTTAAGACCTAAATATTTGATAAACTTGTAAAATGGCAAAATCTTGACCAATTTTCATGGGAATTGTTGTTACTTCACGGTTTTAATTTCAAATATTCTACAGACTCCAGAATTACATTTTGGTAATGTGCTCCTTTTAGCAAAATTGTGTGATGAGAACTTTTACATCCCTTCCGGTTGTAGAACGCACATGCAGTCTGCATGTACATGTTTATTTACTGTGTTGTGTGTGTGAAGTATCATTCATAGTTCACCATGTTATAATGATACATGGAAACTTTTTTTTCTTAATGTTTCTCGGAAGAAAAAGTGAAAGCGAAAGATTAGTAAGATAATACTACAATAGTAGTAACTAGACAAAAATTCTGATAGAAAAAAGAGAAAGTAAAAACAAAAACATATTGCTGAGACAGTCCTCAAACCTATAACTGTTGGTTTGAAATATGATTCTGAAGCTATCACCCAAACCATCTGGGCTATATCATACCTAAACAAAATAGAGGTTTTATTTATTAAAATACCTTGAAAAAAGAGCCAATAAATTATGCACAATTGGTTGAAATTTCAAGCTATCATATAATTTGGATCATCATATTATAATTATTGTCCATATCTTAAGTATGCAGCCAATGCAAGGACCTTCCAAGCTTAAATTTATATCAGCTTCACCACCTTGGAAGTTCCCAGACAAAATTTGAAAGTCAGTATCACTTGTAAACTGCAGAAGCATACAGCTGTTTCACAGTATTTTTGAAATCAAATATTGGAAACATTCTGTCTTGCACATAACTTGTTCTTTAAGTTATGATACTAATTCAACCTTGCAGCTACTACCAGGCAAGTTTTAAAGCGAAACTGCTTTCTGCTTTACTCCCTTGACTAAACAAATGCAACAAACATGCATGTGGCCTGTACATTTTCAATAATCAAAGACAATGTTTCTGAAAACAAATTATTCTATAAAATTAATCTTGAATACATATCGACTGGTAATTGAATCTTTCAAAAGGTACCTCTCAGATATCAGTTCCCATGCACCATATGTTGTCTGCTTATGAAGCACTATGGGTAAGTTTACAGCAGGTCTTCCCAATGCAGTGTCCAACACATGAGTAGTCAGAGGACTCTTGGCCATTCCATTTACAGATGGGGTGATCTTTGCAAATGAATACAGAGAAAGAAGATTTTCAGCTGAGAGAAAATGGGTTGCCAGAACATTGTCTGGCTATCTGAAGAAGCAGTATGGTAGCTCAGTGGTAGAGCTCTAGACTTGTACCCTAAAGTGGTTTTCATACTTTGATTAACAAGTTGTGTTCTTAATCAAGACATTTCATTTCAAATTGCCGCATTCAACTCTGCTGTGAATAGAGTACCAGTGTTAGCAGTGGAGTGTACAGTACTTAATTATACTTTGTAAGTTTGACTGAAAAGTTTGTACGATTGAGCGTCACCTAAATTCAGTGGGGCAGCAATTGGGTAGGAAAAGTGGGTACACCCCACGGGCCCAGAGCAAAAATTGAATTTTTAGGGAGCGAGCAATGACATTGCGATGTTTGTTATGGGGCTCGAGTGCCAAATTCCTCACGGGCCCCCAGTAGGGTTGGAAAAACCACTCATAAACTCGCCATAAGGTGAGCAAATAAAAACTGTGGTGAGTAGAAATATTATAGTATACTGCGGACTCGCCACACTTCATAAACCCTTGCCAAGTTGTATAAATGATTGGAGAGTGACTTGTCTTGTAATTTTCCAACCCTGGCACCCAATTGTCTAAATCCTTAAGTGGCATTTCTTGTCTTACTGGTAGGACTGTATTACGTGGTAAAATAGTCATTTTAGGGGGAAATGTCTGTATCGACATGTCGCGTATGGTAAACGTGTAGCAGGCCTACCTAGCACAGGTTGCCATAACGCTAGTAAAGTGGTAACACCTGTGATCAGTATCACCTTCCGTATGAATGATGAGACTGGGAGTATGTTAGAGTAACACGGGTATCGAGCTTGACTAATGTTTTACTCCCAAATAACCTACCAAATTACTTTGAGAACATGTGGTCGTCTTCGGAAAGTGTAACAGTAAGTTTTGAATTCGCTGATTTGCCATGGACTAAGGCCTAGCTGCAGAAAACTATCGCTAATGCATTAATTCCGGTGTAACGTACACTGGCATGTACGGCAGCGCTGCACGGATTGGCTTCACGAACAATCAGGTAGCACGCAATTAGTTGCTCTTATTATTAAAATCTGCAAGTGACCAATTTTGTGTTCCTTTTTTTTAATCGAAAAATGCTGAAGATTCCCCCGATATATATGCATACATTAGGATATAATGAGGCATAATCCTGTCTTATAAATCGTTTCTCAGTCTTATTTAATCAATATTGTCCTCTTAAGAGACTTCATAACAAATCAAGGAACATAAACCATGGCTCACTAAAGGGCTTAAGAATGCATGTAAGGAGAAAAACACTTATGTATAGGGAATTTTTAAGGCATAGGACATTGTATAATGATGAAGATAAATATAAAAGGTATAAGAATAAGTTTTTTTGACTATCAAGAAGTAGTAAAATGTACTTTGACCAGAGAGCTTGACAAAGTGTTAAATGAGCATAGAAATGACAGTCAAGGAACATGGAAATATTGAATAAAATAATCAAAGAAAAACAGCAGTCTTTTAAATATCCAGATTGCTTTATTATTAATGGTAGTAAAATTACAAATAAGAAGGACGTTACAAATTATTTTAATGATTTTTTTCTTAATGTTGGCCCAAACTTAGCCAAAATCATTCCTATTTGTGAAGGAAAAATTATATACAATTTTAAAAAGCAGACTGAGTTCCATATTCCTTGAAAAAGTTGATGAACTTGCAGAGATTGTAAGTGTATAGTTACACATTTCAAATTTAGGAAATCAAAAGATTGTGATGATATAAATGTTTTTGCAAGAATATTATTAGTTGTATAACAAAACCGCTAACTCATACCAATCATTTGTTACTGGGGTGTTTCCAGCGAAGATGAAGATTGCTAAAGTAGTACCACTTTATAAAGCAGGGGATAAAGATATTTATACTAATTCTAAACTTGTCTCAATTTTTTCAGTTCTCAAAAATATCATAAAAGCTATTTGAAAAAAGTCTAGGTAGTTTTATCGATAAACATGATGATCTGTTAGTGAACATCCAGTATGGCTTTAGAACAGAAAGGTCTACAGCTTTGGCTCTTATGGAATTGATCGAGGAAATAACCTCTGCCCTTGACAAGAAAAAGCATACTATTGGAGTCTTCATAGATTTTAAGAAGGCTTTTGATACTATTAATCATGTTCTTCTTACCAAGAAATTGCATTTTTATGGTATCAGAGGGGTTGTAAATGATTGGGTATTAAGTTATTTTACAGATTACAACAATTTGTTAAAATAGATGATTGCTTTTCTGATTTGTTAAATATTAAATGTGGTGTTTCCCAAGGCTCCATTTTAGGACCAAAATTATTTATATTATACATTACTGATATATGTATTAAACCTTGCTAAATTTGTACTGTTTGCAGATAAAACTAATTTATTTATTTCAGACTGATATTGACAGTTTGTGTAAGTGTTTGTAATGAATTAGAAAAATTAAAAGTATGGTTTATGGTGAACAAATTATCTTTATATATTGGCAAGACAAATTTCTTGTTATTTTCTACCAGGCAATGTCACAGCATTATTATACTAAGTGTAGATAACCACGTTATTGAGAGAGTATATTCAACAAAATTTTGGGGCGTAATAATTGATAGTGGTTTACAATGGAAGAATCATATTAAGAGAGTAAAATCTAAAATTGCTATCAGTATTGCAATAATGTATAAGATCAAAGACATACTAGAAATGTAATATATAAAATTACTATATATAGTTCACTTGTATTTCCTTCTATTAATTACTGCGCTGAACTTTGGGGTAATATGTTTAAATCAAATGTCCATCCAATTTATGTTTTACAAAAGAAAGCAATAAGAATAGTGTACAAGACCAGGTACGCCCTACAATAAACATACTAACAAGTTATTTATTGATTTGCATGCCTTAAAACTTACAGATTTGGTTGATGAAAAGACTGCTATAATAATGTTTATGATAATGTTTACAGCAAAGAGAAGATCTTTGCCACCAAATCTGCATTTCATTTAATTGTGAAGGAAATAATTATTATTTTACTAGACAAAATGAAAATTTTAAACATGTGTATATATATATATATATATATATATATATATATATATATATATATATATATATATATATATATATATATATATATATATATATATAATATATATAAATATATATATGTATATATATATATATATATATATATATATATATATATATATATATATATACATATATATATATATATATATATATATATATATATATATATATATATATATATATATATATATATATATATATATATATATATATATATATATATATATATATATATATATATATATATATATATATATAAATGTCAAAGTATGGACCTATATAGAGACATACAAATTGACATATCCTTTTACTTCCAATCATCATTAGTACAATTAGTAAGAATTAAACCACTTATATTTACAAGACATTAATTTACTGTTGTATTTGTTGTAATTTAATCTACATGTAAGTTTTGGGGAGAGTTATAAAATCACTTCTTTTTCTCTCCTTTTTCATTGTATTAGTATCACTGGTAGAAAGGCCAGAAACTTGCAATCTAAATTCATAAAAGAGATTTCTTACTTTCGGAAAAAGTCTAGTGGCTCTTTGCTGAACCTGCTCCAAAATGAACTTATCCTTCTCATAAAAGGGGACTCCAAGCCTGAATAGCATACTCAAGGTGAGGCCTGACCATGACTAACTGCTTATACAAATTAAGAACACCTTCTCTACAAGAAACACAAATTTCTTCTAATCAAACCAAGGATCCTATTTGTCCTTGCAGCTGCTAAAGCACACTGTTTAGAAGGCTGGGATTGCCAGGGGATGGAAGAACCATCCAAAGTTTTAAAACACAGAGGAAATCTTGGTTAGATAACACGGGCGTAACCGATGATGGTTAAGTAAAGTAACTATCCGCTTGTGTAGCAGGAAATTATGTCCCGACAGCCCAATTTCATTGGAAATCACCCCCTTCATTTAAAGCTGTTCCAAAGACAATTGGAGGGCAAATGATTTCGACTTGAAAGGATTAGTTCAGAGGTCAAGCAAGTTTTTCTTATCTGAAAAGAGGTTTTCAAAAGAAACAAAGTGGTGAAGAAAGCGTTCAAAAATCTTATTCTGTTAAGGAAATATTCAAGTTTAAAGCTCTGTCTCAACGGTGTAGAAATCATGACTGGTATAGTAAGTTCACTATAGAAAGTTGGCATCTTCATCCTCACATTCTTAACAATTATTAATGTATTTTAAAGAATGTTTATTTGAATTTTTTACTATTTACAATATTGTTCCTCGAATTTTGTTCAGGTGGTATGTTAAAAAAATCTTTACTAGATTCAGTTTTTCAACATTTTGGACATATCCCATGGTTTTCAAGCAACACAAAATCACAGGATAAAATATGATAGAAAACATACAGACTTTGAGAAATCTGAGCCTATGACATCACAACTAGTCTGATTTAGTCGTTTCTACACAAATGATACCAAACTTTAAACTTAAATATCTCCTCAACGTTTTATGATTTTGGAATGCTTTCTTTACTATTTTGCTTCTTTTGAAGACTTCTTTCATATTGCTTGACCCCTAAATTAATCCTTTAAAAATTGGACTGGTAGTTCAGTAAACATGTTTGAACGTCAGTGGAGTACCCAGGATTTTGGAGTTATTATAATTCTTTTTTGGGAGGAAGAGAAGGGGGGGGAGGCCTTGCAAAATTTTAGGGGGCCTATTTGGCAAAAGGCTTTTGTCTTTTTAATCATTAAAAATATTATATGAACAAGTGCAGACATTTCTCAGTGCCGTAGGACGGTATTCATTTTTGATGGGACTAACTTTGTTGTTTACTGATTGTTTGATTTATGTTAGCACAAGATTTCAGCGTGGGTTCCACAGGCCTGCTTAAAGGAAAGAAACGCCCGGTGAAGCCCCAAAGATATTATAACCCCTTTGAGAGTCTAATATGATCTAACTTCAGCCCATTTGAAGGGGTAGTAAGACCGAACTTTTTCGGTAATTTTTATTAGTGGGTCAAGAAAATGATCGGTCCGAATTTTGCTTGTGACGGCAGCCTATTTTAAAGGAGCACTAAACCTAAAAGTTAGGGCATATCTTTTAGTGGTCCCCTCAAAAATTAAATGGTTACCCAGCATGCAATGGTATAGCAAGTCTCTGATTAATATGAATATTTGAGTGACATTTGCCCTCAAGTCGTCTGTGGGCTATGCAGGCATGAAGTTGATTAATGAAGTTGATCTGTTGTGGATAATATATCTGTGAAATGAATTCCTTACACACCGGTTCAGCAACAGGAAAAAGTTAAATAATTGAATTTTGTGTGTGTGGGGGGGAAAGGGGGAGGGGGAGGAGGCGCTCCCATTTCATTAAGTGAGGAAGAGATGTAAAATCTGAAACGTGTGTGTTTGTTGTAGATTTTTTAAGGAGGGAGCACAGATACAGTAGTCCGTGTTTCCTACAGTGCAGTCCCAATAGTCAGATATTATTGTCCAAAACTGTAAGGTTATGACATTTTATTATGTTTGAGACAGCATTCTTGATGACCTGGCCAATGGCGGTGCCAGGATTTTGGTCATGAGGGCAAGAGAGGGGCAACTTTGACCCATGGAGGGGGAAGGGTGAAGCTATAAATCGGACAAAATATGTCACTTTACAAAATTATTGGGGGGAGGGGGGCAAGGTGATCTCATGGAGGGAGAAGAATTCCTGCCTCATAGTGCCGCCACTGGATCTGGCTGCCTGGCCCAGAATATATCTTGCTTCATTTCTATAGGTGCAACCACCGTTTCCAGAAGTATTCATGAACCCTCCATTTCCAGAAATATTCAAGAGCCCTCCAAAGTATTTGTTGGCAGTTAATTAAGGCCTCGTGATAAGATTAATAGAAACTACAATTCAACGTATTTGAATGGTGGAAATATTTACACAAATATTAAGCAGTTGACTGACCAATAGCAGCGGAAGTGTCGTCACTATATATATATCAGATATGTTGAACAGGGGTGTCAATCCGTAGTCATCGTGTGTGGTGTGTGGGGATGGGGGACACAATATGTTTGAAAATTTTACCCAGAGGTTCTAGCAGTTATCAGACATTAGGGGATCAAGCAAGATCTTTGTTAAAGTTCACAATCAAATTCCTTTTTTGTCCTCGAAATGATTCTCTTGGACGCCGGATAAATCAATTTCGGAACTTGAAGATTAGCTAAATTTTTGAAAGTATACCAATATGAAGGGCGTAGCTAGGTTGCTAAGATTTTAAGGAGTATGGGGAACTGCCAGCTGTATACACTTTGTGCAGGGACACACCCCTGGAAGCTATATGGTTTTGGTGGACTAAGAGGGTGCCTACAAACGTCTAATATTGTATTCGATCGCCTGATATATCAGGTCAAAATAAAAAGTGTAAAATCATATAGAAATTTGATGAAAATCACTGTCACGACTCATTTGAAATGGTCCGTCCTTTGCCTCTTTTTTCCCCACCCCTATGCGCCTGACAATGGCACGACCAGGCTTTAATTTTTAGGACGGATGTGCCATTTGCATACGCTCTGTGCATTCAGCATGGGGTCTACTCAAGGGCCCCTAAAGGGGTCCAGAGGCAATGCCCCATGAAATTTGATGAAAATCACTGTCAACAACTCATTTGAAATGGTCCGTCCTTTGCCCCTTTTTCCCCCACCCCTGGCTATGTACCTGACAAGGGCGTAGCCATGTTTTATTTTGGGAAGGGGTGGATCTACCAGCTGTATACGCTTTGTTTATTCGGCATGGGGTTCAGAGGCCTGCCCAATATGTGTTTTGGTGGACTACAGTGTGCTTAAAAATGTTTAATATTGTGTTCGATCGCCCGATATATCAGCTAAGTGAAAATGTAAAATCGTATTGAATATGTTGAAAATCACAGTCAACAACTATTCATTTGGAAAGGTTTGTCCTTTTTCCTTCTTCTGTGGGATTTTTTTAGGGGTTGGGAGAGGGGGGCTGCAACGCACCTGTAACATTTTAAAATAAATTGATATCAAACTTACCATCTTTCTGTCATGGTTATACACGTGCATCACTGAGTTATACGTGTTGTCATCATGCATGCGTGTTGTCATCACTCAGACACTACTCTCGTTTTTTCACAATGTACGATTAAGCGCATAGCCCATACGCGTGACATAGGCATGAAAACATTACATTTCATAGACAGTGCGTGCAGTAGAACACTAAAAGTGACTTGTCGTGATGTCATAATTTTTCACAGATATCATCAATGACGTCAAATTTTGAGTCTCTGTATAGTCTTGTTGACTGCCTGCACCCCCACGATTTTGTCACATATGGCATGATATATTCACATCACATTATCAAGTACAGAAGACATTGGAATATGCAAAAAGTGGGGAACATTTGATATTGTGTCCCTCATCACAAAAAAAGTAGGGGGGGGGGACATGTCCCCCCAGGGTTGACTCCCATGTTGTTGAATGACTCTCTTAGGATGATAATTCGTAGGTTATTACATAATATCCAGTGGAAAATCCAGCTTTCACGTCAGGGACGCTGAAAAGAAAATGCTGATAGCCCAAACTTTTTCGAACAAGTCATCAAAACCGTCAAACAGTAGACTGTATTTTTTCACACTGCTTGAAGTCTTAAATGAACACTAGACCGAAAAGTGAGGGTGCTTGTTTTTGTGAATTTCACAGATATTTTATCCTCAGAAGATTGATGAAATTCATGCCTCCATAACCCACAGACGCTGTGAAAATTGTTACACCTTTGCATGCCAGTTGCATGCTAGATAAGCATTTGATTTTTGGGGGGTACCCCTAAAAAATATGCCCTCATTTTCGGTATAGTGCTCCTTTAATTTAACTGAATATCATAATAAAAAAGGTCCCACTTCAATGTATGGTCCTTTTATCATATGGACCCTTGTACCTTATCTTACATGCAGGGTGGTTCTGCGAATTTCCAGGCCCACATGAAAAAAAAAAAAAAATTAATGATAAAGTTATTTGGTTTTAGCTATAGCATCTAATTTTTAGTTTCATGTGCTGAATATTTTGATCTCTTGTTAGCAGGTTAGACAACAGGACAGCTGAAGGTGACTTTAATGTTTTTTTATTTTTACTGTTTTCATTTTGTCCGACTGAAATACAAACCCACGTGGGGGTACATTACGCCACTTCCCCATTTTTCAAGTTAACTACAGTGCCCAAATTAAAAAATCTCTGATGATGCCACTAGGCCGCCTGGAGATCTTGATCCCGTAGAATTTAAAGTCGTAATCCACCCTGGAAAGATGCCAATTTGGATAATTTAGTCTGGGATATGTTTTCATGTGACATGTGTGAGAAGGAGACTAATTTTGAGCTTCACGTAGCCAGAGTAGTGATGGTGGCATATAGGGGCCTACCAGGTAGAGAATCAGTATGGGTTGATCTATAATGCCCAATTTTAATGATCTATAATGCCCAATTGTAAATCACCACCCCTTGTTTGTGTTTAAATATTTTACCAATACTATTCATTCTCTCCATCATTCATGACATGTCCTTCTTCTTAAAAATTTGTTCCAGCAAATCATAACCACAAACTTACTGTAGCAAATAGTGAGACCACTTTATCTTAATTAAAATAACCACACAATAAGGACTTCATCCATTGTTAATATGATACTCAGCACCAACTTCCACAACAACTAAGGTTTTCAGAATAAAGAAAAAAAAGAGGAAAAATCTGATCCAAGCTGGTTATTTATCAGGTCGGGTCTAACTGTTTGAAACTTTAAGGACCAGAACTACTAATGTGTTGAATGTTGTCTAAATCTTCATTTTCCCTCCATGAACAATGCAAATGATACCAGGTTTGATTTTAACTCTATACTACAGTATGTGTAGGTTTATTGGGTTCAAGAAATTTGGCAAGTTTTGGATAAATGTTGGCCAGTTTTGGGACATTTTGGGCAATTTTTGGAACATTTTGACCAATATTTTGGAAAAGTTTAGCCAATTTTGGGAAATTTAACCAAAAAATCCTATCATTTTATCACATTTTTAATTTTATGTTAATAATTTTTTAATTTTAGCTCCCAATTGAAAAGAAAGCATGCAACTGGTAAGGTGAAAATCTCTTAAGAGGGAGGGGGGATTTTCCCCCCTTCTCACCCCTACTTCTGGGTACAAGTTGGTAATTAAGCCTCTTCACTATTTGTTTTGTTCTTTTGCCACTTTCCCCATCGCACTCTGCATTAACTTATAATTTATAACTTCATCCCATTCCTATCAAGTCTTTGCAATTATCATCATTGTAACAATGTAAAAAATAGCATCTACATATATAATCTGTTTGAAATTCAAATATCTATATTTATGTCACATTTGATAAATTTATTTTTCATCATAACAATAACAACAATAACAAAATAATGTAAAAAATAACATCTACATATAAAATCTGTGTTAAATTCAAATATTTATATTTATGTCACCTTTGATATATTTTTCACAATGACAATAATAATAACAACAACAACAATAATAATGATAATGATAATTGTTAAGACCAAATTTGGTTTGTTTACCTGAAAGCCTTTGATGATATTTTAGTTTTGCACCCTCATTTTGTTTTTCTTGATTTTGTCATTTACTTTGTGTTGTTGTTATGGTTACTCGGCGATTTGGGCTTTCTGCCAAGATAACCATTATTCTCGAACCACAACAGTTATTTTTTGCATTTTGTTTTAGGCGTTTTTTACAATGGTGCTTTGACCGCTGTGACGGTGATGTTCAGATTATGTTGATTCTGTGAGTCCTGGAGTTACTGAAAGGTAGCCAGCTTGTGATGTCGACTGACTGGTTGATTTAGCCTTTTGTTTCGGCCCTTATTGGAGGTGGGATAATTGTTTTGGTGAGAATTTATTTACACAGTTTGTTCTCCTGTTTTAGTGGATTTTATTGGACCTGCTGGGCGAGGATTTTTAGGGAATATTTCTTTTTTTGGAGTTGTCCAACCTACTTTTGGGAATGACATTTTTGGTATTGTATTTTTATCATATCTTTCATTTGCTTCTTGAATTTTTTTTCCATTGTTTACAGAGATGGTTGAGTTTTCTTTCATTTGTAAATTTTAATTAAATGTTAACTTTGGCCACATTATATGAAGTGTTACAGTGAGTTATTTTTTTGTGTTCGCTCTGTGAATCAGTTTACACCAGAGGTTATTTGAGATGTTCATCTTACTGGCTTTTATTTTGTGGAAATTACAAATGCATTGTTGATGATGTATTTTGATTGCAGATAAATATTGTAGAAAGATTTTAAGGAGTCTAGTAAATACAAGTTTGAGCCAAAGATGTAAAATGGTTAATTAATTGCAAGTAGTAATTTCCATGTATTAAAAGAAACTTTTATTCTGAGTTAAGTTACTTTCCAATTTTTTAAATATCCTGTTAAGTCTTTTTAAGAGTTTGACATGGCTTCGGGTGTACAATGGAAGGGAAGATGTTTCACCCACCTTTGTTTGTAATCGCCTTTGAGTGTTAGGTTTTCAATGTTGTGTAATTGCTTTGTGTTTATTGGTTTGATTATCTAGCAGTCAATTGTTCTACAAGACGCATTAAACAAGCAGTATCTCAAACAGCACCTCCGTGGTGTTTTTTGGGGATTCAAGAATAAGGACCACCACATTCCATTCAAGTTGACAAAACAACTACCAGAACCTATTTGGATATTCCACTAAGATGTCATCTGAGAGTAGGGAAAAGATTCCAACAGCAAAGGGACAAGAGTATACAAAGGAGATGAAGTTCAAGGCCCTAAGAAGTGCTTGGAAAGATCTCAAAGCTGTTTCAGAGAAAATAAAGTCCCTAGTTGCAGAAAACCTATTAAATGAAAGATGCTAATTCTAACTGGTTGAGCAAGTATGAACATTTCATGAACATTAATAAAGAATATTCCAAAAGGCTAAAGTACTGTAGAGCATTTAGATAATTGGTATGATGAAAGGATAATTTATGTCAAAAATGGTACATCAAATGTAGAAACATGGCTTGCTTTCAAGTCTAAGAAGTTAGGGCCTTCTAAAGCTGGGTCTAACACAGAATCTAGGTCATCGGTGTGTATCAAAACGTCATCGATGAAACTGACTCAAAATAGCTAGAGAAAAGGAATTACTGGAAAAAACTCAATTGTTACAAGAAAGGCAGGCCTTAGAAAAGAAGCTGAAGCTGTTAGAAATAGAGATGCAGCATCAAGCAGAAGCACATAAAATTGAGAAGGAACTAGCGGAGTCCAGGGAAAGAATTCAGGTTTTGGAAGAAATTGAAGATCAAGAAAATAGCCAATGTTTAGATAATAAGAGCTTAGGAGAAGTCAGCAATCCAAGCAGAGGGGATGAGAGAGCTTAATTGAAGGAAGGAGAAGCTAGACCTTGCAGGACACTTGTCTAACACTCGGAGCAACAGGACAGCAAAAAACGTGGTGAAGTCTTGATTGAAATTCAGAAATCAAAACTATAGAGATTAATAACTTCAGTGCTGATTGCATGCAATTCAATAAGTTTAAGCAACAATTCGGGTCTATATTTGAAGGGCTGTGCTCTGACGATGAGAAGATTGCCTACTTAGAGCAGTACACTACTGGTGAAGCGCATCAAATAGTGGTTGGGTTTTCATATCTAGAGGCTGCGGTTGGCTATCCGCTGCTATTAAAGAACTGAAACGAAGATGGGGATCCTGAGGTTATTGCTAACTCATATGTCCAGAAGATGTTGAGCTGGCCACCCATTCGGGCAGATGATCCCAAGGCTTTAGATGACTTTGCAGTCTTTCTGAAAGAATGTGAAGCAGCCACCAAGTGTGTTGCAGGTTTGGGTGTCCTGGAGTTTTCTGAAAACCTAAAACATATTATTCAGAAGCTTCCATTCTATCTGCACAACAGATGGAGGGGTACTGTGCAAGGTATTCGCCAAAGGGAAGAAAATTAGGTTCAGCAATTTAGTCGAGTTCGTCAGACGGAGTCAGTCAAGTTAAATGACCCAGTTTGTGGCAGAAATAATTTGGTGCTAGAGAAGAAAAAAAATTAGATCATGGAAAGGCCAGATTGCTGCTGTGACCAATGCAGAAGACAGGAGTCTTAAATGCTGGAATTGCAATGACCTTATGTCTTTGCTAGTTGCCCAAGGCTTAAGGCTATGAGCCTCAAGGAACAGAGAGACCTAATACGTGGTCTGAGGTTGTGTTATAGGTGTCTTACCAAGGGGCACATGTCAACTAAATGCCAGTCAACCAGTGGGGGCTGTGAAGTATGCAGGAGAAATCTTCACACCCTTTTGCATGATTTCACACGAGGGCAAGATCCAACCAGTAACACACAGGCATCAACTAATGCTAGGACTGCTGATCAGTCAGTCTGCTAATGCCACGAGCTCTAGTAGTTGCACCGTGCCCATTAATCCAGTGAAGGTGACGAAGGGGTCTAAGGTTGCAGAATGTTATGCGTTTTTGGACCCTGGCAGTAATAAGTTCTTCTGTACTGAAATGTTAGCACATGAGCTGAGGGCGAGTGGTAAACAGACACAACTCAAGATAAAGACGATGGGAGCCCCCTGTAGTGTGCCTACTACAGTTATTTTCAGTTTGAAGATAGAAGCAATCAGTGGAGATGGGAGTTCCAAGTGAATCTGCTTCCAGTGTTTACAAAGTCTAGCTTGCCAGTAGAAGGTCACATTTCGATTGAAAAAGATGTTGAAACATAGGAACATTTGAGAGAACTGAATCTCCCTAGACTAAAGAATGTCCATCGCGTTGATTTGTTGATCGGTGTCACACAGTGAGTAAGTAGGAAAACAAATTGGTTTTAAACGACCTCATTTGCATACGGAATAGCAGAGATAACTTATTATGTAATCGGCAAAATAAAGGTATTGACCAATTTATCAGTGTGGGTAGTTAGTTGCTGCACAACAGGCAAATCGGGAGGTCGAAGTTTCTAGTGTCAGTATGGACACAAGCGGTAGTTAATGAGAATTACCGATTATATCAAAAATGCAACTATTTTGTCATTGAGGACAGACTTTTTGACTTCTAGTTAATGAGAACTATTTCATTGGAAAAAGTGTTTGTCAGTGAGGACAGTGAGAGTTATTTTTACCTTGTCAATGAAGACGTAGGTGAGGGAATTATGTGCAGTCTGAGAGAGTCGGTATAACTTTTCGTCAGTAACTCGGTCTACTGTGGCACAGCATATGGTACCAGGTGAGGACTTTAAGCTAGATGTCCAACCAAGAGATTTCAGATGATTTATTACGCGTACCTTAGATGACCTACCAAGCGTTTCTAGTTGATTAGTTTAGCGTATCTGGATATCCGACAAAGTGTTGATGCTTAACTAAGGGTACTTGTCCATCAAAGCATATTCAGATCGATGTCGACGTATTCAGATGTCCAATAAAAGCGCATCAAGATGTTGATATTAAACGTAGAATGGTGATCGCATAAAGCGTGGTGTAATCATGTTAGAGCGTATATACTTGAAAAAAAGCTTACTCATTGAACGTCACAGCTGTTACGCAAAGAGTAACTCGAGTAAAGTTTTTGTTTCTATTTTGTTTTGTGGTATAAGATACCACACAGATGTACATATATTTGTGATGTTTTGTTATGTTGAAGCAAGAATGGCAAAAATTATATTTTGTTTCTTATAAAACTTAAACGATGGTTCGAGTTATTATTCTTGGGTGTGTTTCAACTGGGTGACCTTTTCAAACAGTCTAACTTCGCTTTACGATTCCATAACCTGTGACAATCTGCAATAATGTTCCTGCTGCTTACGCACCTCTTGATGTTAGGACGAGCCCTTTAGGTAGTCCATATGTTACTAAGACCCTTCTTGGATGGGTTGCTTGGGGAGTGAAACGTGGAGGGAGTGGAGTAATATCTAGTAACTTTACTCAGGCTGATAGCAGCTTGGAGAACCTATTTAGACAAAGTTTGAATTATGACTTTACCGAGAAGGCGGTTGATGACTGCAAGGAATGGTCTTGCGAAGATAAGAAGTTTATGAAGCTGATGAACAGTTTCTGCTAGATGGTCATTATCAAGTGAGTCTAGCACTGCGAAATCAACAGCTAAGATTGCCAAGTAACAAACAAATGGCGATGAAACGACTGATAAGTCTTGAGAACAAAATGAAGAAGCTACCCAAGTTCAAAGAGGATTACATCACCTTTGTAAAAAATGTGATTAGTAAAGGGTATGCTTAAAAGGTTCCAGCAGGGCAACCTGAAGAAGGGAAGGAGTGGTACATACCTCACCATGGTGTGCATCACCCACGAAAGCCAGAGAAGATCAGAGTGGTGTTTGACTGTGGGTCAAAGTATTGTGGAACATCCTTAAATGACGCCTTGCTTGCAGGACCCAACCTAATAAACAACCTCCAGGGAGTGTTAATGAGATTTAGAGAGCATCCAGTGGCATTATCCAGTGACATCGAATGCATGTTTTACCAGGTTAAAGTGCCAGAGAGATCTAAGATTTCAGTGATGGCCGGAAGGTGCCACAGTCCTTCCGCATGAGTGTTTATTTGTTTGGAGCTGTGTCTTCCCCATTATGCGCTATCTATAGCCTGAGAAGAGCTGCTGCAGACAACTTTTGCCAGGTAAGCATACAAGCAGTGAATACGCTACTTGACAACTTATACATGGATGATGCTCTAAAGTCTGTTGAATGTGTTGAGGATGTTGTCAAGTAAGTCAGAGAGTTGAAGTCATTGTGTAAAGGAGGAGGGTTTAACCTGACTAAATGGTTCAGTAATGAGAGAGAAGTCTTGCGAGAGATCTCTATGGAAGATAGAGCTAAGGAATTGAGGGATTTGGACTTGGATTCTTCTCAACTTCCCACAGAACGAACCGTGGGGGTGCTCTGGAATGTAGAGACAGATGATATCAGTAGAGACAGAAGATCCAGAGAATAGCTACTACACGAAGAATGATGTTTTTAGTGGTGAGTTCGATTTATGATCCTTTGGGATTTATTGCACCACTCATGCTACCAGCCAAGTTCATTTTGCAGGAGATGTGTAGAACAGGAGCTAGGTGGGATGATAACCCTGAAACCAAGGTGCTGGCGAGTTTAGAGCTCTGGAAGACAAGCATTGAAGATTTAGAAGGGGTCAAGATTCCTCAATGTTATGGACAGCAGACTTTGACAAGGTCCAGAGAGCTACACGCTTTCGCAGATGCCAGTGAAGTAGTTAGGATACAGGTGTGTTATATACCTAAGACAGATCAACTATGAGGGAGATGTGCACTGTTCATTCCTGTTTTCTAAGGCTAGGGTAACTCCGCTAAAGAAGATAACAGTCCCTAGGTTGGAACTTACAGCTGCTACTCTGGCGGTGAAGATGGCTGCCATGCTTTAGAGAGAACTTGATGTAAAGATTGACAGTTTTATATTGGACTGACAGTACAGCTGTACTAAGATACATAGCTAATGACAGGGGAAGGTACCATACATTTGTTGCAAATCGTATCCAGGTCATTAGAGAAGCATCTACTCCAGCTCAGTGGCACCACATTGACACCAAGATAAACCCAGCAGATCTGGCATTAGGAGGGGTCAAGACAGTTGGAATGCTTAATGACAGTATTCGGTTTCGTGGTCCAGACTTCTTGAGGAGCGGAATGGCCAAGCAGAAGATTGATATGAGAATGGAAAAGAAGGATCCAGAAGTGAAGGTTAGCTGTGCAGCTCTTCAATGAGATGAGACCTTGGGAAGAATCATGGCCTATGTCCTTATGGCAAAGAAGAAGTTCTTGAGATTGATTGGCAAATCAACAGAAGAATTTGAAGGGGCTCAACGACTGACTCCTAAAATGTTGGAAGAAAGTGAAGTGGAAATCATTAAAGATATTCAAAGAAAGGCATATTCAGATGAAATAGAAGCTCTGTCAAAGGAAAGAGTGTCTCTAAGGGAAGTTCGCTGTTTAAGCATGCTCCTATACTGACTACTGACTGAGTCATCTGTGTTGAAGATAGATTGAGCAAATCAGAATTATCCTATGAATGAAGCATCTTATGGTTCTACCTAAATCATCACGAGTTGCTGTCTTGATTGTGCAAGATGCACATTGTGCAGTGGGCCACTTTGGAAGGAATAGCATCCTAGCCAAAGTAAAGGGAGAAATTTTGAATCTATGGAGCCAGCCAGTTGGCGAGGAAAGTGGCTAGAGACTGTGTTCAATGTCATCTCTACCAAGCAAAACCATGTGAGCAGTTGATGGCAAACCTACCAGCAAAAAGAGTTGAGGCTAAACTTTCATCATTCACACACTGTGGTATGGACTATTTTGGCCCCTTGATGGTGCATAGGGGAGATCAGAAGTAAAACGCTATGGGGTTGTATTGCCTATTATGAATTGTTGTTTGAAATGCTAATTTTGCAACCGGTATATAAATGAATGTTAAACACGTTTTTGAGGGTAATTTTTAGTGAATCCGTTCCAGCTCCTTCGCTTTAGTTTGAGTCAAAGTTTTTTGGTTGTATTTTCTGTTTGATAAATTCCAGCCGAGTAACTCAGCAATGGATTTTTTAACTGCAGGTTGATGTGTTTCTGGGTTTTCTTTTATTGACGTTTGTTTTCTGTGGCAAAATTCAGAGCCAAGGACCCTGTCCGAGTAACGGAAACGTACCACAGCAAGGAAATTGCTGTACATCACAATACTAATAAAGCTTTGATTATTTGGCAATATTAAAATGTTGGATACATTTTTCAATGTCATATAAAGTGATTACACAGTCTAACCAAATCAGAACCACTTAAAGGTATCCAAAATAAATTAACAACAATGACAGCAATCATTGCCCTGTTCCATACAATATTTCATTGTTTTTTTTACACTTTACTATAAAGTATTTCTCATCATCTTAGTTTTAAATAAGATCACATTTCACACACTAATCTTTGTTCAATCTATAGGCCTTTGACCCCATGAGACAAAGCACCTCATTTCTTCCCCCTGGCATCAAAATTCTTGTACCCCCACTGGTTGCATTGGCAGCCTTAAGGTTGACTTGAAGTCATCCAGGATGCAGGTATTGATCCTGGTACCCCACTGGTTGCATTGACAGCCTTAAGGTTAACTTTGAAGTCATTCAGGATGCAAGTTGAGGCAGGCGAAAGAAATAAACATGCAGAAAAGGCAAATGTAGTTTTCATACCCATCAACCACCATTAGGAACTACAAAGTTGTCAAAGCCAAACAACAAAGAGTTGCAAAAATTTAAAGTTCATAAACAAGTAAATGATCATGGCAGAAAACATTGTCTACAAGGTGGGTAGTTACAGAGAAAACTCAACCCGATGGTGAATAAGAAATGGACTTGTTGTGGGAGGATTTGAAGAGGAGCGTCAAGTACCATCTGACTATCAATTGCGTCCAAACCTACCTTGAGATTTGTGATGGCAATTGCTGCAAGTGAAGGATGGAAATGTGAGAGCATAGATATTAAAGCAGCATTTCTGCAAGGAAAAAAAGATCAACAGAGATGTGTACCTGATTCCACCTCCCAAAGTGAGAGAAATTGGTGTCCTATGGATGCTGGTTAAGACACAAACAATGTATGGACTTAAAGATGCATCCATTTAACTGGCTCTTTAGTGTAAAAGAAGAACTCTTAAAACTAGATTGCAAGCAGCCACAACTGGAGAAGGCACTCTTTTTATGGTACAACAGCAGTAAAGTGAAAGGAGCATTTGTGATGTATGTTAATGACTTTTTCTTTGCTGGATCACATGCCTTAATAAGAATGTTATTGATAAAATAGTTCAGGTTGGACAAGGTTGGAAAAAGTCAGATTGAGAGCTTTTGTTTTGTTGGATTGAATATTTCATAGAGTGAAGATGGCATCACAAATATGTGGCGAAATGGACGAAATACCTTTACTTTTAAAAGTAAGTCTGAAAGAATGTCACCATTGACCAAAGGTGAGATGCAGAATTTAAAAGCCTCAAACTTCATGGTAGTATACTGCTAATACATGTGAGATAACAATTCCTTTATCTTCTTTTGTTAAAAAAAATATTTGTCCATTGAGAAAATGAAAAAGGGTGCATGAGCAACAAACATGAAAATATTCAAAACAAAAATATTCAACAGAGGAAAAGAAGGTCCAAATACAAAAACCTATACAGGCTACATATTTATAAAAAAGTTTCAAGAACTAGCATTTCCAAACTCCTTCCTCCAGCAGTTTTACTAATACTAGAGAGGAGGCTCCTCGCTTAGTGAGGCAGTCACCTAGTTTCATGTTAGTTCCATTTTACTTGAAAGCACTGATCTGTTGGGAGGCTAACAACTCTTTATAACCTGAAATTTCAATCCATGCTCACGAACATAGTTCGTGGAATGAACAGTTTCATATAGAGAATGGCCATCAGTGATACATTCAATTGTTAATACTTTAGAATCAGCTCTGCCAAAGTTCAATTCTGAATAAAGGATGGAAAGGTACACAACTGTATCAATGGGATATGGCTAGAGCTTCAGCTACAAAAGTACTACAAACAACCCTTCTGATCTTCTTTGAGTGCCAAACCAATGGTGAGAAACATCCATTGTCACCTAACAAAAAGATGAAACACACTAATTGGAGACTAAATCCCCCAAGCTGATGAAATTTGGGCTGATTTGATTGGCAACCCACATGATCTGTCCAAGCATTGAATGCATGGCTTTGTATTCAGATGCATAAATGGTTGATATTCAGATGCATCAGGGGGCATTGCTGTCATTCATAAATCACAAATTAATTTGAAGCATGTCACATCAAACTTGTTTAATGCCAAATCTTTTGAATATGCCATAATCTCAAACAATAATAGATCCTTCAATCTTGTGGTGATATACCGTCCTCCACCTTCTATTGTTAACAAACTCACAGTTAAAGAATTTTTAGATGAGTTTGATGATTTTGTAGACAATTTAAATGATCTTCCTGGTCAAGTTGTTTTGCTGGGTGATTCAATGTGCACTTTGATGTCCCAACTAAGCCTGATGTTCGTCAAATTGCTACTACACTTTCATCTTCTGGACTCATTCAACATGTAAATCAACCTACACACAACAAAGGCCACATTCTTGATCTTGTCATTACCAGAGAAAATGAAACTTTTATCATCTGTTGAAATTCATGAAAATCATGTCTCAGATCATTCTGTAATATGCTGTAAACTTGACTTACCTAAAGTAGTTCCCAATAATGGAATTATTTTAACAAGAAGATACAGTGCCATTGATCACTCCCGACTTTCACAAGATTTGTCATCCAATCTTAATCAATTTTCTTTGCAAGAAACAAATGTTGATGACTTTGTAGCTGATTTTGGTACTGCCATTACATCAGCCCTTGATCTGCATGCTCCTGTTCTTGAACGCAAAAAGAGTGTCCGTTCGCGCCCTAAATGGTACAACAAACCAGTTGATGATGCCAGGAGAGAACGGCGGCGCTGTGAGCGCAAGTGGCGCAAAAGTAGATCTCTCTCTGACCTATCAGCGTATAATGATTCAAAGCAACATGTAAGAACTGTTCTTTTCTGTGCAAAGAAAGAATTCTACATTGAGAAGTTACAGTCTTCCACCCCAAGGGACATGTTTGCCACTGTCAACACACTTCTCAACAATAATTCAAGAATTCTTCCACAGAGTGAATGTCCAATTACACTTGCAAATGACTTTAGTAATCTTTTTCAGAATAAAGTCAAGGACATCAGGCACATGATTAATGACCTACATGTTGACTCACCATCTATTCTGATAGAAAGAAGGTTTCCTTTCAATTGTTCACTTCTTTCTGATTTCCAGCCTGTCACTGAAGATAAACTTATGAATATAATCGCGAAGTCACCTTCCAAGACATGTGCTCTTGATATGATTCCAACATGGCTGTTGAAACAACATGTGAAAACTATCCTCCCGAAACTTACAGAAGTTGTGAATGCTTCCTTAGAACATGGTATTTTCCCGAAAGCCTATGGACATGCAATTGTAACTCCCATCATCAAAAAACAATCTTTGGACAAAAATGAACTCAAAAACTACCGCCCAGTCTCAAACATTGCTAGTTTCAAAATATACTGAAAAAGTTGTAACCAGTAGACTCACTGAACACATCAACAAACACAAACTTTTTGAGCCACTACAATCGGCCTACCGAACTTCACACAGTACTGAGTCTGCCCTACTACATGTGCAAGATTATGTTCTTCAAGCGCTCGACCAGCAGAAAGCTATTTTATTTCTTATGTTGGATCTGTCTGCCGCGTTTGATACGCTAGACCACCAAATCATGCTTCGTCGTTTTGAGCATAGCTTTGGCATTTCTGGCAACGCTTTGGATTGGCTATCATCATATTTTAATTGTCGGACTAACCATGTCCATGTTCCTGGAGCTGACTCCAACACTGTAAATCTTGAATATGGGACCCCACAAGGCTCTGTTTTAGGACCTTTGTCATTCACACTTTATACTATCCCAATAGGTGACATATTGCGGAAGCACAAGATTGAGTATCACATATATGCTGATGATATACAGATTTTCTTAGCCTTTAACCCTAAAGTTCCACTCGATGCTGAATGTGCTTTATTCAAACTGACCTCCTATGTGCAAGATATCCAACAGTGGATGATTGCAAACAAACTTAAACTTAATGAGGACAAAACAGAGTGTATCATAATCTCTTCATCAAATGCAAGTAAAGCCCTTGAGAACCTCAAGTTTGTATTTGACAATACTTGCATCTCACCAGTCACTTCAGTTAAAAATCTGGGAGTTGCTTTCGATAATAGAATGTCAATGGACAACCATGTGACACAACTTAGTAAAACAATTAATTATCACATTAGAAACATTGGCAAGATTCGTCGGTACATTGACGTTGAAACCTGTCATTATGTTGTTCGATCACTCATCCTATCACGTTTGGACTACTGTAATTCCCTTTTGAATGGTATTACCATGAAAAATGTAAATCGCCCACAGAAACTCCAAAATAAAGCTGCTAAGCTTATCTTCAGGAAACGTCGTCGTGATCATGCCTCACCCTTGCTCAACAAATTGCATTGGCTCCTGTGTCACAGCGAATTTTATACAAAACATGTCTTATTGTCTACAAATCCCTGATACATCAATCACCTGAATACATATCCAACAGTCTGAAACTTTATACACCAGCACGATCCCTTCGCTCCTCTTCTGAAAACTTCCTGACTGAACCCAGAACTAACACCAAAGCTGGTTCTAGGGCTTTTTCAGCTGCAGCACCCCATGTTTGGAACTCTTTGCCTTCACACATTCGCCATGCCAGTTCACTTGGACAGTTCAAAACACGTCTCAAGACTTTTCTTTTTTAATCATGTATTACTTACTGAACTTTGGGGCAGCATTCTGGGCGCTTTGTATCCTATGGAAAAGGCGCCTACTACAAATGAACATGGATGGATGGATGGATCAATGTTTACAGACCTCCGTGGTGTAGTGGTTAGTGCTTTGTCCTCTCTCACCTACACGTCCCAGGTGCGAATCCCAGAGGGTCTGCAACCAGTGAATTCCCAATTGGTTATCAAAGGCCGTGGCCGTATTGATGTAATGTCCAGCACTGGATGCTTTCGGGACGTTAAACCTTGCTATGCTATGCTATGGTTGAGTCCTTCTGTTTAATCCTTTCTCTACTGAGAGTAATGGGTTGAAGACCGCTCAAATATTGATCCTGATCAAGAATAAGACAATTTCCCATAGTAGTCAGGCTAATACATAAATACTTTAAATACTCAAAACTCCCTAAAGTTATCCTTTTTCAGTAAAACCAACAATAGAAAACAGCTGGATCAACTGCAGATATCTCAGCACCAAAACATACATAACTTCTTTGATTTTGTTGTGCCAATACAGGAAGGTATCACTGCTACCGTAAACACACTTATTGAGATGCCAAAGTTTTCTTGCAGTCTCTGCTTCAATAGGTCTGATAGAAACATCCCTAGACAAATTCATCCCTTGTAGAGAAGCTCTTTAAATATCACTCAACTTCAGTGTCAAACCTTTCTGAGCAATGGTTGCAAGCAGAAGCCATAAAGATTCTTTATTACAAGTTGGGGAGTCTTTTCTAACACTGTCAGGTCCTTCCCACATATTATTAGCATTTTTCTTACACAAAACTTTTGTCTCCATTGGTAAAACAATCAAGATTTCTTGGCTGTTTAAGTGTCTCAGAAGATTCAGCTTTAATGAAAGCTTTTGGGCCACTCTGCAGTCTGTGAATTACATAATGGACTGAGGAATGGCCCTAGCAGACCTCTGGGGTCTCCCAGGGATCTGCGAGGGCCATTCCACAGTCTGTAAATTACGTGATGGACTGCGGAATGGCCCTTTTGGACTCTGTTGTTTAACTAATCGAATTGTGGTCAGGTGTTCGGCAACATATTTGCTGATAGTGTAATTGTTGAATTTCAGTCAACTTTATATCAAGACTATTATCAGAAGGAATAGTCCAAATTCGGTTTAATAGGTTTTTTATATGGCTCGCGGCTTAATATGTAAGTAGTATTAATGTATTTTTCTTGTACTAGCGTAATTATTAATTCATCAATTTAGGAGAAGAAATAATTGGGTAGTGCTAATGAAACTAAATTTGCCCAAATTAAAAGAGGAATGCTTTTTTATGAAATTTATGAAAATTCATGATTGATTACTTGTTATTATTTTAAAAGCGAATTTCTTGAGAAAATCATCATGGAAGTTATTATACTGACGTGATAATTTGATATTTTTTGTTTTGTTTATTGATTTGAGGGAGATATATTTAGATTTTCCCACTTAAGATACATGATGTAGGATTTAGAAGTAAAGTCTTTTACCACATTCTGAAAACATTATAAATATGTGAAGCCATATTAAAGAAGTATATGTACTTGATAAATCATGCAAGATTATGTGAATTTTATTTATGCTAGTGTGGGTAAGTAAATGGATGCTATGAAAACAATGCCCTTGAAACTATTATGTTAAACAGCAAACAATGCAAACTATACGATGCAGTAAAGAAAAAGGTCTTATAAAGGTTATTGCCTTATTTTTCCCGGCAAGTTTTAAAGTACTTTAAGAACTCAACATAGGGAAATTCTGGATCCTGGTGTATAACGTTAACATTGAGACGCATGAATAAGCATACCTAAACCATTCTGCTATTCATTATCTCTAAAGCGAAAGAATGCAGTATACTATTCAGCAAGAGAGACTTTTATCATTGTCTGAATAATCAAATAGGTAGGCCAGGATCTCTCATGATCATGGAAGTATTTTTAAGTTTTAGCTTCATTGCATTCAATCATTCAAAGTTGTGCATTACCTATATTGAAAAGTCTGTGTCTCTTACTTGGCTTAGTAGTTTTGTCAGACCTGTGGTAATCCAACTGAACCTCCTGAAGGGGAGTTCTGACATTGGGGGCTTGTTTTGGTTTTGAAAAAAATATGGTCGGGTTGTGAAGAGACAGAACTTATAGTAAGCTTCATATATACTTAGTTTTAAGGACATCAGTGGGTTAATGTCTAAAAGTGCAATTCTCCTTACTTTTATCATAATTTGTATTCCTTTGTATTAATTGTATGCCAAACTATTAAGTTTTTATGGATCTTAAACTTGAAGAGATTTTATAAATAGGACGAGCTTTAGGATTATCAGGGCAAGACCTTCGACACTATATAGATAAGGAAAGAGATAATCAAAAGCAAAACAAAATTGATGCTGACAAAGCAGCAAGTGATGATCGTGCCCATCAATTAGAAATACAAAGGCATGATAGGGAACTTTTTGTACTGCAACTAGAAGTAAAAAACGCAACGAAAGAAACACATAGGGAAAATGACACTAGTATGGACCAAGTGTTAAGTCTTTTTTATTTCGTCAGAACGCCCTCTTTTTCGTTCATTTCGCGCCGTTTGCCAAGCGTGTCCTCTGACGTCATGCTTCATTCATGGCCTGCGTTTGTAAAAGACAAAGCCATAGCACGCTAAAATTCAAGCGTATACTTTGAGAATGATTTTGTAGTGAATCTACCGCGAGTATTTTTATCAAACTTTGAACAGATGTTTGCTGGTGAGTTGCACTTCATGTTGTTACATTTGGGCTGGGTCCATCTCTTGTTGTTTTGTCATATTTCCGATTATATTCTGCGATCCCTTTTTTCAATGATTGTCATGTTCACTTTCACTCGATCTCATTGTGTATCGCAACTTCAATCCAATTTCTATCTCTGATTTGTTTTCAATGAAGTCACTTAACTTACCTGTTATTCTATGACTATGGTTCAGAAAGATTTGTAGAACATTATGAACTATGTATTGCACGATTTGTAATTGTATTTTAAGTGTAAAAGGGAATCAAAGCTATCGTTAGAAAAGTTGTAAAACTTAGTTTCTCTTCACAAGTAAGCTGTGCTAATACACAGGTCACGCTTGTTGTTTACAATGGGTCATGAAGATTCATGAGCCCTACCATATATGGATTTGTCCAGTGTTCAATGAAATGAACGATCACAGCATCTGTTATGTTACTTGGAAATGTTTATAAATGTTCTTTTGTTCTTGTGTGTGTACCTTTTGAAGATTATGTCTTGATGGCAGGTTTATGTTAAATCATATGGCTTAGTTATGTTCATGTTCGTGTCCACAGGCGTGGCAGTATACAGAGTAGAAGAAGAAAGGAGTCGAAGGAGATAAGAGAGTCATATTCATGTGAGCAAATTGTATTAAGAGGTTTGAGCGTGAAGTTGTTACAATGTTTAAGGCCCATCAAGCGTTCAGGTATTCAATCATACTTCTGTTTTTGGGTCAAAGTGTAATCACTCTATGAATTATGTCAAAGATTCTGGAGTATGAATGTATTCATAAAACATGTTATTCTTTATAAATGCTATTAATTGCATCGACTATGAATTTATGGATATGCAGCTTTGTTTACCTATTGTTAATAAAGGGGCAGAAGTTGCAATTATGTCAGCTTGGTCGTTTTTGGGTGGTGTTTCCAAGCACCACGGTGATCAGGGTTAAAGGTTAAAGGTAAAATTACAAGGTAATGAGTTAATGTGCAGTATTGCAATTGTGTTTAAGGGTGATTGCAGATTATTTCACAATCTATTATTTAATATTATTGTTATACTATTATGTCATGTAATCGTATTCATATCTTGATGGAAATTATTGAGATTTCCTTGTACTTTTGTTTATAGTCACCAAATGGAAGAAGTCATAACTGACACAGTAATAAAGCCTGAAGGGAACAGGACTACTGATGGTCGACTTTGTTTGTTTCGTTCGTGTTGTATGATGAGACTAGGACGCCCTCTGTAATGCAGTAGGTCGCCCTCTATCCCCATAACTAGCTTCATAGTGCAGAGCAGTCACACCAAGAACTTGATACTTCTTCAAGGAAAAGGGCATGTGTCCCTAAATTATCTCACTTTGAGGACAAGGAAGATTTAGACGCTTATATAAACCGTTTTGAAAGATATGTAAACAATCAACAATAGGATGAAGATGACTGGGTGGTAAATTTAAGCACCCTCTTACAGGAAAGGCCCTTGAAGTCTATTCCTGCATGGCAGCAGAAGAGGCAACAAACTATGATTGGGTAAAAGCAGCCCAGCTAAATTGTTTCCAATAAACGAAAAGGGCTTTAAAAATAAATTCTGATCTGTGAAGCCAGAAAACAAGGAGAGTGCAAATCAATTTGTTACAAGATTAAGAGGGTATCTTTGTCGTTGGATCGGGTTGTCGGGTACAGCAGAAGATTTTGATAGCCTGAAAGATTTATTACTCAGGGATCAAATTTTGAGCAGCTGTAACAGAAATTTGCAGCTATTCCTGAACCAGTGAATCCAAAACAGTCAAAGAAATGGCTAAATTGTCTGATCAGTATTTAAGGGCTCATGGTGGGCTTTTTACTTCATATGAGCGATAATGTAACTCAGCAGCAAAACAATCAACAACCATTTCACAAACAAAGTCTTGAAAGGAATCATACAAATAGATTCCATCCAAACAGTCCTACAAATCAATCGGGAGTGAGGGGAGTGTGTTTTATTTGTAACAAAGTACTGTAGGGCACATGGCCAAAGATTGCAGGTGGTGTAGTACTGTAACAAGGAATGCGTCGGTTTTGGAGGCAACTGATGTTAAAACCAAAGCTGTTTGGAGATACAAATGACTCTGCCTACACATGTGTCAGCTAAAAATAATTAATTCCCTCCAGAAAAGGAGAAACCTCTGGAAATTGGGGGATTGTCCCCCTGGATTAGCAGGATGCATACTTCATCCCCTTGCAACACTTTTTCAGAGAAAACAATATTGATATCTTTCATGCTAAAAATACTTATCTTACTATTTAACTGGCAATTTTCTTATTTTTGTAGGCTAAAAGCAATTTAATTTCCTTAAAAGAGGGAAAAATCTATAAAATTCCAGGGGACTGTCCCAATGGAATTTAAGGAAGTGAACTTTAGGCCCCCAAAATGATATTTATAACTAAAAATATTTTCATCATTCATAAGATGATTTAACAAGATATCTCTCAGGTTACATCTTCATTTTTGTTATTAAATTTCCTCAAATAAAGAATAATTATATCCTTTTTTGAGAAAGGAAGGGGGGGGGGGGAACTGGGGGAAGGGGGTCTCCTTCCTCCAAATTACCAGGAGAAAGAAGCATCAGTCCCCTACTTTTTTACTTTTTCAGAAGATTACAGTACTTAATTTGAAATTTCAACTGAAAAAAGTTTCATAAATCAATAAGGATTTTGTCATTTGCTATACCTTAGATTGAAGAAACTCAATGAACTGCAAAAAATGGTATTTCATGCTATCCACACAACAGAGGGTATTGTGCACTGTAGTGTGAACAAAATGGTGCCTCCTTGGTGTCTCATCATTTCCCCGGTGTGAGTAGTCAGCTGTAGGTAGTTATTTACACATATTTTCTAGATTTGACTGCAGACTTCCATAACACAATGATGAAAAGTGCTCTATTTTAGGTACTGTATGCAAACAATACATGAAAACTGAATACACCCCATGTGGAGATTTTCGTGCTCTTCAAGACTGCCAAATTCCAGAAGTCTTTAGTCAAAAACCTCTGACTAGATACATTTAAAAAATGGGAGACGAAAGTTTAAAGAAAAGTTCCCATTTTATAACCTCAACTTCGTTGAGCTAATAGAAGAAGTGATGAATGGTCCTCCCCTCCCCCAAGGAATATAGGGCAATTCTTTCCCCTACCCCATGTGGTGAAAGACAGGAAGTGAAACCACCCCCTGGTGCAGGCATCATGCACGAATTCATTGTTGTATGCTCCATAAATGTTTTGTAATCATTAACATGCTTACTACCGCCATTCTCAATTCAAAAGAGGTGTTGGTTTGTACTACTGGATCCATGACATTCCTGAACAGCATACAGTAAAGGTGGATGATGCTGATTGGTCCTCACTATCCTCTCCCTTGCAGGTGATAGAAAATGGTGGACAACTTATCTTGCATATATCTTGACTTCTAAGGGTCAGCGGTGATTTCCGGTCCCCAGGATCTTATCTGTTCAGTCACCAAATTCAATAGTTGATTTTGTTCTGGTGTGAAGTATTTCCTGTTAAAACAATTAATTCAATGGTTGTAGATAATATGAAACAAACAGTACCTCTGTTTCTGTTGTCCACTTTGAAAATGAAACATGCAGATACAACCATTAGGCATACAGACACAATAAAATATGGGCTAGCGTACCTGAGTTTGTTTGTTTGATGAGGGCTTAACGGCACCACTACAGCAAGGGTCAAATTGTGCCTGAGAGGTTAGATCATTCCAGAGGTAGGAAGGAAAGTAAACAGGGGGAGATTGAGAGAAACACGAGAACTAAAAGCCATAAAGCTGGGATCGAGAGAGGAGGTGCATGGGTGGAAAAATAATGTATAGAGAGAGAGGGGGTGGGGAAGGAGGACTAAATATGGTTGTAGAGGGAAGCATGATGAAGGAAGGAGATAATTTTATCTGAGGGTTTTTTTTGGAAGAGCTCGGCTACTGAGTTGTGGGCAGCGAGGGAAGCTCTGGGAAGGTTGTACAGGGGGTAAGCAAGGAGAATGTGATGGACTGTGAGGGTGCAATGGCAATTGTAACGGAGGGGTGGAGGGAGACAGTAAGGAGGTGGGAGTGAGTGAGGTGGGTGTGATCTATTCTAAGGCGGGTAATGTAGACGTTGTCGAAACTAGATAGGTTGTGAGTAGTGGATTTGATCGGAATGGTGGGCTGGATGACGTGGAGTTTGTTATTAATTTATGAGTCCCATGAGGTTTGCCAGCGGCCACGAACAAGGGAAGTGATAAGCGGTTTGATGACAGAAAGGGTTTTGGGAAAAGGGGTAGGGGGAAGGGTGAGGGCAAGCTTAGCAGCTGCATCAGCCCTGTCATTGCCAGGGATGCCAACATGGCTGGGTATCCAGAAGAAAAGAATATGTTTCCTACAGAGGGGGGTGTGGGGCGAAAGGAGTTTATGGAGGATGAGGTGAGATGTGGGTTATCCCATTTTACATTGAGTAATGAAGTAAGGACAGCCTTGAAGTCAGAGAAGATGGCAAAGTGGCTGAGCGGAGAGTATTTAATAAAGTTGAGGGTGAGGAGGATGGCCATGGCCTCGGCCAAAAAAATAGATGAGTAGTCGGGAAGCCTGCTACTGAGGGTGATGTCTTGGATGACGGCAGCAGCAGCAGCTGTCTTAACATTATATGATCATTGAGTTACATTTTACTCCATGATATGATGAACACAAGAAAAATGATTTGCAGATCTAGCAGACAACATGATCGCATGACTATTAAGTTCATCACACATCATGTACGTGATTAGTAATTCAGCCAACGTGACCACGAATCATCAAAATGAGAGCCTGAGTGGCACATTCTGGACCAATTTTTGCCAACTTACATGGTGTGTGCATGTGTAGTGTTGGAGCTCAATTTTTAAATAGTTGTTTTTATGTTTCACGATTATTTTGTACATTTTTAATTGCCTTAATTTGACTTTAGATTTAGTATCGCAACATTAGAATTGTAATGTACGAAGTAGCAGAGCCTAGTTGCACGAAAATTTCTTTGTTCAGTATTAATTTTTGGTATCGCGATATGTCGCGAGAGGCATATTTCATGTGTGGGAAAGGAGATATCGCGATAATCGATCTGTCATGACAGCACTATAAACTATCAGCATTATGCAATTTGACATGGAAAATCAATTCTGTCCTCGAGAACAATGCAACATTTCACATAAAAAGATATAAAAAGGTAGGGCTGTGAACGCTTAACTATTAATACTTTGACAATTACACATGTGAAATAGAAGTTTAAGAAAAAGCTACTTGCAATTAATTGTTTTTATTTTTCCATTTTCGCAACTGGTATTTTATTAAACAAATCACCAATTGATATCTTTTCACAATTTCTATAAATACTCCAAAATGATACATCTTTTAAGTTCTGTTGAAATTTTTTGGGTTGTGTCGACATGCTAATTAGTCCAATTACACACAATGGTCACAAGAGTGTGCTGGCATTACAAAGTAATCCTTTAGAATGGGAGATGCCAACCATACTATTTTTGCAATTTTCTGCATTAGAAAAATTTTGTGTTAATAGATTTGCATTTGTGACCATATTTTGGCATTGATTAATCGTAAATAATTGCTAAAATATCACAAATTCTTGCGATTAAGCATTTAATGATTTCAGAAACATTCACAGCACTAAACAAAGGCTATAACAGATTTGATTGACTAATGAGAAGTACTTAGTGCTCTGACAGGAAGGACAAATAGTTTTAAAGAGCTCAAAAATCATCAAAACTACTAAAATCAACTTTAAAACAGAACAAAAGAGACTTATTGCAAATCACCTCAAAATGTGGTGGAGCCATTCCCCATATCAAGTTATCCTCAAAGCCTCTTGACTCAGGATCACAAAACCCCCTTCAGAGTGTGTGCATTGCATTCTTTATTCAATGTTGGAAGCGCATCAGTGAACACAGTGGCATTGACAGGGATGCCCTTGTGGGTGTCGCTAGATGTGGGGGCTGTAGAGAATAAGCGATTCTAATCGATAGAGGTGCAGGTGCAGGAGAAATGACCACGCTTTCAGAGAAATGCCATTATATGAGATACCTTATGCCACTTATATTAGATACCTTACCACCCAGACGGCCTTCCACAATGCCCGGATGGCCTGCCACACCGCCCAGACAGCCTGCTACACCACCCAGACAATCTGCCACACCACCCAGACAGCCTGCCACACCACCCAAACAGCCTGCCACACACCCAGACAGCCTAGATACAGACAACCCGCCACACTGCCTGGACAGCCTGCCACACTGCCTAGATGGCCTGCCACACCACCCACAAGCTAGTTTATGCCAGTTATATTAGATACCTTATGCCACTAACAGGCCTCCCAGAGACTCTTTTTTAAATAAAGGTTTTTTAAAGGTTGGAAAAGTTGAAATAAAGATTTTTAAAGGTTTTGGATTTAAATAAAAAGGTTTATAAAGGTTAACTCATGGAATAAATCTTCATACATTGGGCATATTCTGGGGCAAAAGGCAGTTGGTGGTGCCAAAAGTTCATTACTTACGTGAAGTTGGAAATTTTATTTTGGTCCTGTTACTTTTTTAAATGTGTGTTGAGAACAGATATGCTATTAAATGGATGTGTATACTTACCAATGAAGCTAAAACCTTGGCACTCAAATAATTTACCTTACTTAACTTTGAAAATAAAGGTTTTTAAAGGTTTTGAAGGTTATTTTGAAAGGAATAAAGGTTCAATTTGTCAATGATTTTTAAAGGTTTTAAAGGTTTACCGGGAGCCCTGCACTTATATTAGTAAATTAACGCCACTTATATTAGATACATTATGCCTCTTATATTAAATACTTTATGCCACTTATATTAGATACCTTACCTCCTAAACGGCCTGCCACACTGCCCGGGTGGCCAGCCTTACACCCGGATGGCCTACCACACTGCCCGGATGATACCTTATCCCACTCATATTAAAACCATATGTTATATACCTTTCTGCCCAGACGGCCTGCCACACCGCCCTGACAGACTGCCACACCGCCCTGATGGCCTGCCACACTGCCTGGACATCCTGCCATATCGCCCAGATGGCCTGCCACACTGACAGGACAGCCTGCCACACTGCCTGGATGGTCTGGCAATATTTTGCAATATTTGTTCTTTCTTGCAAAATTGATTTGACTCATCAGGTAATAATTACATGTAAATGTACTGATTGTCACAATTTAAGTATTTTGACTGTGTGTTTGTTGGTTAATTTAACAGCCTTGATTGAGTGGGATTTAAAGCCTTATTATGGCCTATTGTTAGTTTCACTGTTTACTACTGCACATTCGCGGTGTATTTCCCAAGTTAGCCTAGGCCTACTCAGATTTTGGCGAAATCAAAGTGCAAAATATCCCCATTCATAGGTGATTACTGTGCATTTGTGATTCTCACAATTAAAAAGGATTATGCTAATCAGGTTTACAGTTTGTGAAAAGTCATTGATTGGAAATATGTCAGCCAAATGTGTGTGTGATTTGAATCATGAATGATCATATTGATTTTCAACGGCAAGACCGACTAAGAGGGTTTACAAGGATTTGCGAGCATGTAGCGTGTACACGCTACATGGTCACAGCTCTATAATTTGGTATATTTTGATTTTACTGCTTGCTTACAAATGCCAAAAGCCAAACAAAAATCTATCACAGATGTAAACCCTCAAACTGATTATCATCCTCAATGTCGCACCTAATTTCGCAAATGTTAAACCACAAAGTTAACACTGAATGACCAAACATATTTGTATCGGTATCACATATACATTGCAGTAGATTAAAAAATGAATAGAAAACAGAGAGGGCTGATGAACTTCAGTGATTATTGAATCACTGAACTGCTTTATGGTACTAGAGCAGACAATATTTTCTTCAAAGTTATAAAATGGAATACCTTAAGACTTTGGAGGAATGTGAAGATATGAAGTCACAGATAGCCTGATGTAGTTGCTTCAATACAAATAAGATACTTTAGACTTACGTTCTTACATAATGGAACAAAAATGCTTAATTCTTCACCATTCAGTTTCTTTTAATTCCTCTTTCATATAAGATAGACTTGCTTGACCACGGATATAATCCTTTAAGCAAAAACTATTGAAAGCATAAAACGAACAAAAAACAGAAGGATAATGTGTAACAATATCATACCTAGTAAATCGAAGAGTTGCTAGTGGCAATGGTAGAAAGCACATTGGTTGTCAATGTGACAGGTGCATCGGTGCTGTACGTAGATCGTGTGATGATGGCTGCTAAAGTAGCAGGTGTTGTGCGTAGATCGTGTGGTGATGGTTGCAAGTGTAGTTGCAGCAGATGCATGGATCAATGTGACTGACTGGTTGATGGGCTGAATGTAAGAAAAATAAATCATCAAGCAATAAAAGAATACACAAAATGGTAGATTATGTACAAATAATAATGAATATAGCGCAGCAGTTCACAAATCAAAATGTGACAAGATACAATCAAAATTTTATTTCATATCATGATCTTTTGTTCTAACCAAATGTATTGCAAAGTATACAGATAATATATCTTTCTGCAGAAAAATATGTAGCTTGTTCTGATGCAATTTTGCAAAAAGGAAAAAATACCTAAAGCTTAATACTCATTTGAAGCATCTTTTGTAAACCAGAGAAGCCTGCAGCTTTTTTTCTTAATAAAAAAAAAAGAGATCTTCCATAAAAAATGTGAGTCAGATTAGTTTGTGCGAGGGTCCTACTGTTAGAGATCATTCTGCAATTTGAATAATATTTGTTTGTATTATCATAGGCTCTATAGCAAGGATGATGACATCAAGAATATTAATCTTGAGGACTTTTTCAAAAATATTGATAAACCTTCCATATATATTGTAACTGCAGTGAAACTATTACAATGACTGAAATCACTCAGTCTGTTTATAGTATGAGTTACAATGAGTTCCCAGCGATGGATGGTTTCATTGTTGAATTCATTCAATTCTTTTTGCATGAGCTATCCTGTTTCATTCTGAGAACTTTTCTTTATTATGGTAAAGACAATCTTTTTATAATAACTGGAGACCAATAATTCTTCACATGTAATTTATAAAATAATCTTTGCGAGTATTGCCAATGGGTTAAAGTCAGTTTTAAATGCATTAATTAGTTCAAACAAATGTGGCTTTGTATACCTAACAGCTTCATCCAGAAAATATCAGAATCATTTATGACATTTTAACATTATGACATTTTAACATTATGACATTTTTTGGCCAACTGAGAGTTTATGTTTACCTGGATAACTTTTTCAAATTGATTTTGAAAAGCCTTTTGATTCTGTTGATCATGGTTTCATTTGAGATGTACTTTCTTGTTTTGGTTTTGGTCCAAATATTATTAAATAATGTAAACTATTATATTGGGATAATTTCTCCTAGGTTTTAGTTAATGGCTGGTTAACCCACAAAAAGTAAGTATTGTGAGAGGATGCAGACAAGGAGATCCTATTTCTCTGTATTCATTTATTTTATGACTTGAAATATTAGGAATGTTTATTAGAAATGACATAAGTATTAGAGGTGTGGAGGTTTGCAACAAACAATTTCAGTTATCGTTAACACAGCATGCCAACAGTACTTGTTTGATACTTGATGGTTCTTATAATTCCCTTTCTTCTGTAGAAAAAATTTTGAATTTATTTTCCAGCATTTTTTGTTAAAAATTAATTTTGATAAAAGCTCTTTATTCTGGATCAAGAGTATGAAAGATTCTAACATCATGTTTAAGAATTTTGAGAACTTATAATAAAAATTTTTCTGGTAGCTTCAAATTTCTTGGACTGATTTTTTCAAAAAATATTGATGAAACATTGAATTTAAACTATGAACAAGCTCTGCTTGATATTGAAAAGAATATTTTTGTCTGGAGGAAAAAGTCATTGAGCTTAATTGGAAAAATTACTGTTGTTAAATCTATTTTACACCCAAGTTAAATTACTTTCTTGCTTTTCTTCCTGACTCACAAGATAACCTGGTTGATGAAATCAATTCATTATGTTTTATATATATCAAATGATAAGACCGAAATGATAAGTAGATTACAAATTAGTCATAATTATAAGCATGGTGGCCTCAAAATATTTCAAATCAAACCTTTTATATATGCTTCAAAACTCTTGTGATTAAGACGTTATTTGCAATGTGGTAAGAAGGAATGGCACAAAATGTTCAAGTATTTTGTAAAACACACTGGGTCACTTTTTATCATTGCAGTTATTTCTAGAACTTCTATTAAGTTTTAGTACGATGTTATGGATGCCTCGAAATTACTTACTAACAGCATTGACATTGATAACAGAGAAAAATGTTTATCTCAGTTTATCTGGGATAAACCCCGCTTTGTTATTGATAAAAGCATTGTTCCTTATTACACAGCGTGGTTGAGAAATGGAATTCTTTTTATTAATGACTTTTTTAATGTTAATGGCTCTTTTATGTGGTATGACGACTTCAAAAGTAGTTACAATGTACATTGTAATCACTTTCAATTGGTTTCTGTCAAAGCAAACACCTTTAAGGCATTCCAGAATTGTTTTTGCTTTTAATGAGTCTATTAAAACTATTCTTTGTAGCATGGGTTTTGTTCATGTATGGTATAAACAAAATATTGGTGATGCTAATTTATTCATGGATATTTTAAGCAAAGGATTTTAGACATTGATATGCAACATTGGACGAGTTCTCTTCATGAATTTGATTATTTACGTACCTATAGGTTGTTTAAATGTGGTAAATATGTAGAACCTTAGGTTTTTTATCTTCAGAATTATAATCAAAGGAAATTTTTGGCTAAGTTCCATTGTAGCTATATTGATATTAATGTAAACACCGATGCATGAAAAACATTGAGTACATTCAAAGAGTCTGTTCATTTTGTAATAGCAGGGATATTGATGATGAGTTACATTTTTATTAGTTTGTCCATTTTATTCAGTTTTGCACTCAAAATACATTCCTCTATAGTATTCAACCTATTCTGATATGGATAAATTAAGCTCTCTCCTAAATAGCGGCTCCAAAACTGTTTGTTTATCTCTTTCAAATTTTGTAATGCATGGATTGAAGTCCCGTGAACCAGCCTGACATGCAGTTATGTGTATCTCTTTTGTTCATTATATCATTCATTATATATCTCAAACGTCTTGTTTTGAAAGGTATACACAGTTGTTTCAACAGTTCAAGCAAAGTATTTATGTTATTATATGAAATGTCCTATTTATACCATGGATTATATAATATATGTAATCATAATTCATGTTTCCTAATATAATTATTATTATTATTGTTTATTATTATTGTTTTATTAAGTTAAGTACCTTTCTTCCTTTTCACAACATGCGCACCTGATGTTATTGTGAAATAATTTTGTATGTATGATATTGTAAACACGACAAGGGCCGATGGCCTAGAGCACCAAATAAACAAAACGAAACAATTAAAATTGTCTTTCCAGATCTCCCTCTTAATTAAACATCACAAAAATGTAGTTTCTTCAGAAAATTCTTGACCTTCAAAGTAATAATCATTTTTTGTGAGGGTAATTGTGAGTTGGATATTGAAGCTGCTATAACTGACAGACATTAGTATGATATTAATTTTGCTGTTTTCAGAAATACCTCTCAAAACTGAGAACTTTTCAGTACAAAATTAATAACAGCATTTTAACTACCAAAGATTTTGCTACCAAAATCAAGGTCAGTGACAACAAACCATGTACTTTATGTTGAAACTATTCTCCATCTTCTCAGCAGCTGCAGCAATGTTCAAGCATTTTATACGTCTTTTAAAAGTATTTCAAGAAAAATGTGACTACAATCTTAATTTCATAACATCTGATCATAACATGTTTGGCTACTTATCTAGAGATAATTTTAATTTAGAGCTTAATCAAATTCTTCTACATGCTCACTTTTACATCAATACTATGAAAAGTGAGAACAAGCCCCTAAATGCAGCAGTCAAACAGCATCTTCACCGGCCCCTGAAGGCACATTCAAGAATCGACGTTGTAATTACATTGAATCTTCAGGTCAAAAATTCCAACTTTGGGTGAATCTTGACCAAAAATATTTTTGGATGGTGTGAATCTTGAACAAAGTTTTTTTTTTTTGGGTGGTGTGATTCTTTAACAAATTTTTAGGTGAATATTTGCCTAGAAACTATTGTAGATGGGTAAATCCTTGTCAAAATTCTTTCAATCAAACAACGGAAATGCATCAAATCCAAATCATTAATGTTGATTCAGTGTCAAACTGAAAATGATAATTTCTTACTATTTTCCGTCCGCGTATTGACAGAATGAAGACGCGTTTGTTATCGTCGCGATAGCACCACTTACCTATTGTACCTTGCATAAATAGCTTTCCACGAAAGCTTATCTGGACCACGTACCCGTATAGTTTTTACAGAAAAATATCAACAAACCATCTTCCTCGTACTACGGAGGTATTATTATACATCCATATTATAAGTGCAGTGGTGCCATCATGCGTTAGAAGAACAAGAAGTGCTGATACACAATAATAAAATTGTGCTACAATAGAACAAAAGGGTGGCTCTTTAAAGTACATGCATTATAAATATAATTAAGTAACAAAAAAACATGTTTTTCTCTATGGTGAATTTTCACCTGAAAAAAATTGGCGAAGGTGAATCTTGACCCAAATTTTCTTTGCCAGGGTGAATCTCGACCTAATTTTTTGGGCGAAGGTAAAACTTGACCTCGATTTCTTTTTGCCAGGGTTAATCTTGACCTATTTTTTTGGGAAGGTGAATCTTGACCCCAAAAATTTTGCTGAGGTGAATCTTGAACTAATGATTTTTTTTTGGCAGGTGAATCTTTGCCCAACAAGTATTTCAGGTGGGTGAATCTTGACCTAAAAAATAAAAAAAAAAGGTGAAGTCTTGAGGGGATCTGTAAAGATGCCATTTGACTGCTGCATAAGTGTTGAATGCTTTCTTTATTATCTTGAAACACAATATGAAAAATATTTATGTCACATAAAAAATAAATCAGAGTTGTTTCAGCAATTTGGGAAGTATGAGAAAAGATTTTTGATTAGTTTAAATTAACTTTCTTTTAAAAATTCAACTTTTGATTTCATGATTCAGTTATTGTAAATCTTTTTTCTAAGTGAATGTACATGATGATCTATAAAGAAAGTCTTTTTTAAACCGTTATACATTTATAGCTAAAACCAGAATTATAAAATATTATAAAAAATCTCACTTTTCATTATTTGGAATAATGCCCTTGAAGAGGAAATGAAAGACAACCAACACCTTCATCATCACTCACACCAACAATCTGAAAGAAACAAAACAATCATTATTATGCAAACAATACACTTCTCTGGATTTTCCTTTGTTATTTATAAAGGCCTATATGAATAGAAATTTAAAGGTCTATGCACAGGTACAAAAGTCTTTAGTTTAACCATGTATACAATTCTGACTTTAATAGCATTTTAATTTTGCACACAGCATGTGTAGGTTTCAAGTTATGAGTAATGTTTGACATTTCTGAAATAGGCCAAACAATGGAAAATGCCTCTAATGCTTTTCTTTATATTTCTTAACTTAATTTCAGACCCTTAAATAGTTCACAATATCTTATCCAGCTTGAGGTTGCGTTGAGGTATATAAAGATAATAAATAATCTTGATTATTATATCATATCATATAGGCCTATCATACCTTAATTAACATACAGTACCTTTTAGAAAGAAAAATGGCAGAGTTGAGAAACAATGGATTCACATGTATAAGAAAATAGAGACTTTTCTGGTTCATACATCAAGAAGTAACACAAAGAAATTTGCATATTTGCCCACATTTGCATAAAAATCTTCAAAAAGCTATCAAATGGCCAATTTGTAACTGATTTTGATGGCATTTGAGCTTTTTTCATGTTTTTTTGGTGGATTTTAAATCAATTAAGATACTTTTGCCACTATCTGTCCATACTGTTTATCTTTAATAAAATAGAATTTACATTTATAAAGTTGAATCACTGAACACGCCACCACAGTAGGCCCCTATGGTAAAAAGTGTATTGTGGGTATATGACTATGTAGCCTAGTACAGAAACTATACCTTTATCAGCTTCACTCCACAAAGTTTGTGAGGTATAGGAAATCGCCTGTTGATTAAAACAACAGGTGCAAAAGTAAATAGGATTTAACACATGCTCAAAAATAGTTGCCCTAACTTTAGTATCATTTATAATAAACACCAACATACATGAAAATTACTACACTTTTACTTCAATATGTTGTGTACATTCTCCCATAGCTATTAAAATATAATTTGCCTGAAAATATATTGAAAATTAGTAAAGAAAATTAAATTCTTACCCATTTTGTTTCCGAGTACATTAAAAACAATAACACGCAGTGTCACACACAGAAATGTATCTTTACCAAATCTTACGAAATGTATGGGTGAAGTAGGGGTACAGGAGGCAAAGCCCCGAAAACACCCTGGATTATCATAACAATTTTGACCAACTTTGCTGAGGTGGGTAACATTGGGGTGGTTGAAATTCGGGTCAACATTAGGCCTCGTCAGATACTACTGTGTACTGTAGCCATATGCATCGTACACGGTATAATTTGCTGGTAGTGTTTAGCATAATGTTAGGCATACTGAGTGAGATGTTTATCTAATACTATGTTAGGCCAAACAATGAGCAATAAACACTCAGCAATAAGTAACGTTAGAACTAATACAAGAAATAATCATGACATTACTAGAATGTTTACTTTCTTCCCTAAAGGAAATGAAAATCAAAAGTCTCAACTGGGCACTAATTGTTACAGTCAATAGTTCATGTCCTCTTGAGAAAACATTCAGATTCAGATTTTTGTGGTGAAAATTTACAGTCAATAGGAGAAAACACGATTTTTTGTGGTTTCGACAAAAATTGGACATACCTCAGGCTCAACTGACAACTCCCCAAAATTTAATTATTGTCCTGCATTTGTCATGATAATTCAGCAAAAAAAATCCACACCCAGGAATGGCTAAAAGCGTGGGAAAAAACGTCACGCTGTGAAACTGAAAATACCTAGGTCTACATCATTTTCGCGCAATAGGTACTAAAAGCACAACGTTAAGGCCTAATTTTTGCCACAAAATTACCTCAAAATACCATAAAAAATCGGATAATAATTATAATTTCTGGGAGTTTTTAGTTAAAGAATGTGCAATTTTTGTCGAAATCATGAAAAATCGTTTGTTTTTATTCTCCTACTGGCACTGCAAGAATAGTGCTATTTTATCTAACGTTAGGCTAATGTATTTAAACTTGCCTAACGATAGTAACGTTAGGCCTAATGGATTTTTATTTTGGGTGAGCCCTATCTAATTACTACAGCGCATTTTACTTTGTAACAGGCAGCTTTTCATAAAGAAAAGCAACAAAGATAGATGAAATACCTTTTCTTACTGATCACTTTTTTTTATTAGCAAACTGACGAAGACTTAAAAGTTTAAAATACTTTAAAAACCTGAGGCAAGATGGTACTGGTAGCACGATACTATTCATTAATCGATAAACATACCACCGTATAGTAGCATGGAACTAATTTATTTGCCTCTTGAAGCATATGATGAAGGACTTAAGATCGTGGTCCTTTTTGTACCAAATGTTATAGATTTGGGATTCTTTGTGATGTTTTCCAAAAAGTACCATCAAATATCTCTCGGATGAGGGTACTTTCAATAGGGGGTCACTGGAGGTTTTGACCCCCCTTTTTTAAAGACTGAAGTGAAGAGTGTAATACATCCTCACCAAATCAAATTTTGGTATGGGTTTATGGTAAAATAGTTCGCCATGAAACTTTACTTAAACAAATCTCGACTTGTTTGGATATACATAGTTAAGACCTATCCTTTCTCTACATGGGCATATGGAAAAGTGGCGGTCATTTGCTTCCATTTTAAGCCTTGCCCTCCTTTACGCTGTATGAATAACTAAAACAAAAGGTACTTAACGATCTATTAATACATTTAAATTTTATTTGTTCATTTCAGCTAAAGAAGTTTCTGGTTCAAAATGTTGTTTTATATCCAATAAATTTGCGTGCTTGTTTATATTATTTGCTGTTTTGTCGTAAATGTTGTATTTATGAATCTGCTTTGCCTTTATTTTCAATTGAAGTGTGTGAAAGTTCTACGGTGAAGTCACAAACAAGGCATGTTTTATCTAAGAAAATGATAACACCAGCTAAACTGATTTTCGTGACTTTGATGTGTCGTCTTTTCAACTTTATAACATTAAGTCAGTTTATAGTTACAAATGCGCATGCCCGGAACTGATTATGGGGTCAGGTCAAGTAATAATAACAATCAGCGCCATACGGTCCGATCACATGTAAACCAAAACTTCCTCTGTGTCAATTCTAACTCATGATGGCTTTGTGGGGACATGGAGATGGGTGCCATGTGGGACATAGAGATAGATGCCATGCGAGACATAGGGATGGATGCCATGTGGGAACATAGGAATGTGGACATGGTGGGGATGCCATGTGGGACGGAGGGAGGGATTCCATGTAGGCATATGGAGGAATTACATGTGACACATAGGTAGAGATGCCATATGGGACATAGAGATGGATATCATGTGAGACATAGCGATGTATGCCATGTGGGCACAGGGGAGGATGCCGTGTGGTAAATAAGGTGGTATGGCATATGGGACATATGAATGCATGGGATACCATTTGGTACATCTTTAGGATAAGATGCCATGTGGGACTTAGAGATGGATGTCATGTGGAACATAGGATGGTGGGACATGGAGAAGGATGCCATGTGGGACAGAGGGAGGAATTTCATGTAGGACATATGGACAGAAAAGGATGTCATGTGGAACATAGGATGGTGGGACATGGAGAGGGATGCCATGTGGGACAGAGGGAGGAATTTCATGTAGGGCATAGAGACAGAGATGGATGTCATGTGGGATATAGGGATGGATACCATGTGGGGCACAGGGAAGGATACCGTACAGTACATATGGTGTGATGGCATATGGGACATCTGAGTGGGGTGCCATTTGGTACATCTTTAGGATGAGAAGCCATGTGGGACATAGAGATGGATGTCATGTGGAACATTGGAGGGTGAGACATGGTGAGGGATGTCATGTGGGACAAAGGGAAGGATTCCATGAAAGGCATAGGAGGAATGACATGTGGCACATGGGTGGGTAGGGATGCCACGAGGGACAGAGAGATGGATGTCCCACATGATATCCCACCCTTTTCTACACATGGCATTCTCACTATGTGCCACATGGCATCCCTCCCTATGACCCACGTGGCATATCCTACATGGCTTCAATCCATATGTCTCAAATGTCATCCCCACCCTATGTTCATATCTATGTCCCACATAGAATCTCACCCTAATGTATGTCCCACATGGCATCCCAACCCTGTCCCACATGGCATCCAACCCAGTTGTCCCACATGGTATTCCACATGATGTCCCTAATGGAAGGAACATACATTTCGAAAGCTCAAATACATACATGTAAGGGCACCTAATCCACTCAAATATTAAATGAAAAAAATTGTGAAGTAGTCAGTGTTATTCTATGCGTGTCCGTGATGCTTATGGCAAGACATTCTCGATTGACCTCTTGACCTGCATTGCGCAATACATATTATCGTAACCATGAACTGGCTTATTACTTTGACTGCATGCTTCGCTGCGTCGTATATACCCCCTCCAAAGAACCTTGTTGATGTTTAAAAGCCTGAAGTAAAGCCTTTGTTTTTTTAATGACGTCATTCGTATTCTAACAACAAGACCAAATATTAATTGTTTATATTTTTCGTATATTTTGACAATGCCTTCAACGAATTTAAGAATTTAAATTCAGTGATAGCTGAAGATATATCAGGAACATCATCATACATAAATATTTAAAAAGAAGTACTTATGCTATTGAAAATTTCGTCACTCAATGATAGAAATTGCTGTAACATTTTCAGATTTATAAGGAAGCATCTATTATGCAAATAGGGTTTTATGAATTACTCGGTAATGTGTAAACATTACAGCATCCAATTCAGGCTCACGAAATATATATTAATTGTTATTTATTTGCGAAAATCAAATAATCAAGATTATTAATGAACAAAACGGACATGAAGATAATATAACTCGCGGTAACTTTCTTAAGTTGATTTTTTAAGTCAAAAAGATTCCCCCCATCTTTTAAATGAAACATCCCAAATTTGCTTGTACGGCAAATGATCGCTTTGCGTGTTACACTTTTCGATATGCGTGGGAAGGTTCACCTCTCTGAAGGGGTGAGGGGGAGGGGGGGGCAAAAGTCCAAAAAAATTACTTGCAAATTAAGGCTGCTAATCCAGAAATTCCATTCCTTTCAACTTCAAAGAGATTTCCTTCATTTTCGGAAAATTTCCTTCATTTTCAGAAAATTTCCTTCATTTTCGGGATTTTTTTTTATTTTCAGAAAATTTTGGCTAGTTTTCGGGAAATTTTGGCCAGTTTTCGGAAAAAAATTGTCCAGTTTTTAGGTCATTTTGGCCAGTTTTGGGGAAATATTGGCCAGTTTTCCTAAAATTTGGGCCAGTTTGACCAGACCGGGAAAAAGATGGCTCGACCGGGAATGCAAAACCTCATCAGGGGGCATCTTTTCCTCTCCCCCCCCCTCCATTTCCCCTACGCCACTGCTTCTCTACCATTCCTTATATTTTCAACTTCTCATGTTGGGCTGGCGCAATAATACCTTACTACCTCCACCAACAAAGTTGGACGGAAGTTGTTTTCGCTTGTCAGCTTGTGTTTCTTTGTCTGTCATCAAGATATCTCAAGAACTGATAATTGGATTTGGATTAAATTTGTTGTGTGGTTTTTTCACTGCTTAAGGAAGAAGTGGTTCAAATTTAAGACATATTGAAATAGAGGAAGGGTGAGAAAAGGGTGGGGACAAGTTTTTGCCTCTGTTTGTTTGTCCGTCATCAAAATATCTCCAGAACTGATGATTGGATTAAGAATAAATTTGGTGTGTGATTTGTCACTATTTTGGAGGAAGAAGTGATTAAATATTGAGATACATATTGAATAGGGGAAGGGTGCAAATGGAGGGGTGGAGAAATTTTCAGGTGAGTTTGTCTGTCATCAAGATATCTTCTGAACTAAAATTGGATTTTGATTAAATTTGGTGTGTAATATTTTACTGTTTGCTGTTTCATAAAAAATTGATTAAAATTTGGGACTAATTGCAACAGAGGACTGGAGGAAGGGCAGAAATTGTGGGGTGGGGATGTTTTAGGATGAGATCTGTCAAGATTAAGTTGTCAAGACTATAAGTTGAAACTTTCCAATAGAATGTACTGAAAAATGACTTTGCGCTCTGAATGAAGTTCTCAACAATACATTTTCTGGACTCAAAGAGATTTACATCAAGTGTTCTCTGGAATCAATGAAAATGAGCCAATTGGTTTCTGCCATGAATGGAAAATGATGGCATATGAATCCTGGCTGAAAATAGCTCTAACAATGATGAATAAAACATTTTGAATATAAACTAAAAACAATGGTATGGCCTTGGAAGAAATCCAATTAGAAGATAATAAGTGTTTAGACTGCAAATGTTCATTACATATCAAAACTTGGGAATGAATCTTGGTGGGCCTAGGATTTTGAAGTAGATTATATAAGTTGGGTATGGAGATCAAATGAACCCTAAAAATATTCTAGATATGTTAAAATTGCAACGGGGCGGAGGTAAGGTATGCACTCTAGAGAATGCTAATATTCTAGCCTAGTTCTGTGCTACCTATGTCTATATTGTACATACATTTGTATATATTAACTTTTCTATTTTCTGTCGTGGCCCTCAGGTCACGACAGGACCGGCAATGTAATATACATGCTCAAAATCCGCCATCTTTGTTGACCTCACTTGAAATTTTTAGAATATTTACAAACTTTCATTAATCCAATTAATGATTTTGACTTATTTTGAAAAATATAAAACTCAGTACTGCGTGATTAATTTTACAAAGTAGGAATCCGGAATCTAAAAACGTACAGATACACAAAAATCCATTCAAAGTTCTAATTACAATTTTTGTTGGCCACTACCATTATAAAAAGAGGTGAGCAAAATGTGGCAGATTAAAGATTATTTCTAGCCAGTAAACTGAAAACAAAAAACCCTATTGTAGATGCTATGTAAGTAGGCTATTATTTTGCGCTGTACAAGAACTGCCAACATCTTGCAGTCCTGAACTGATGTGCTTGAATGCGTCAAAATATTACATTATTTTTGAATGCATCAGGAGTTATTATTTGAACAATTCACTGATACATTAGTACATAGAAACCAGAATGAAACTCCCTGATCCAACTTGACTGACTGGGCACAAAGTGGATCAAAGTTTAATGTGAAGGACAATTACATGTTCTAGTGCCGAAACACGTATTATGAAACTAAAATCGTATCATTGTAAAATGGCAATGGAATAAAAATTAAATAAAAAAGAGGTTGCAATTGAGCCTTTAGTCTGTCCTCGCTTGGAGGGTGTGTGTGTTGGAGGGTGGGGGACTAATTATTAATGGCAATATCAAGCTAAAATCAATGGAATAATTTGATAATTTACATCATAAAATAAAACAAGCCGCCAATTCAGACTCTACTTTTTCAAGATTACTAAAATCTAAGCTACTTATAAATTACGCTATCATTAATGTATCGAGATATTGTATTTTTTTATGATAAGGAGGGGCCCGGAGAGGATTGTGTTTTTCTCTTTAAGTGCGTGTTTGTGTCTTATTTGTAATTGTTCATGATAAGTTTACATATTTTTCAACATTCACAGATTCTATAAGTTCATTGTTTTATTTTCATTTCTTTTTATTGCTTATTACATATTTTTTTTAAAGCGGACTGCTTTGTGAAAGCAGTCTCTCATCTAGTCCTCCTCCACTGTATAAAATACACTTTGTAAAGTTTTTGCATATATCAATATCTGCTTGTGGAAAATAAAATCTTGAATCAACAGACGTAAAGAGTTGATGATTTCTTCAGAATTTTATCAATGATGCCTATATGTGTACTTGAGAAAGAATAAATGGGCTTCGATCGGGCAATTTGTATTCACAGGAAGTATAGATTTCAAGGCCTTAACCATCTCCATCAAAAAGTGGAGGAGACTGGTGGCGAAGGAAGTTAAGGTGGCACTATAGACCCCCCCCTCCCCCTCCTAACAAAGCCCAGACCAAGTTGTACACTCGAAATCCAAGACACAAACAACATCTTTCTAAACTACTTTTCTTCTTTTCTTTTTTAAATCCTGCTAAAAATTAAGCGGGAGGGGAGGGGGTGTATTTCCTGTACCTGTGAATAATGGCTCTTCAAAAAAAAAAATGGAATTATATTTTTCTATCAGTATCACCAAATAACTATTTTCTTTCTACCCAGACTAGTTATGACGTCAGACTAAATATGACGTCACAGCCTCAGATGCCTCAAAGTCCTTATGTATTTTAAAGAATTTGTTTTATATTTTCACTGATTAAATTATTTTTCTTCAAAGTTTTTTTTCAGGTGTTATATTATAAGTACCATTCCTAGATTCAGTTTTTACTACTTTTTTGGCATATCTCATGGTTTATGAGCCACAAAATCGCAAGACAAAATATGATAGAATACATAAAGACTTTGGGGAATCTAAGGCCATGACATCACAACTAGTCTGATTTCAGTCATTTCTATACAAATAATACCAAACTTTAAATTTAAATATTTCCTTAACGGATTAAGATTTTTGAATGCTTTCTTCACTATTTTGTTTCTTTTAAAGTCTTCTTTCATAGAAGATAGACTTGCAAGTGTTATTTTATTTTTTTCTCCTTTTATTAACCCTTCCTCATTCAGGTTGTTATTTTTGGCTGAGGTAGCGGTAATGAATAACTTGGTTGGTCTAAAAGTGCCAAGAAAGCGCAAGGTACCGGCAAGACAAGGAGGAGGGGACCGAAACCCAACGTATGTTGATGTAATGGCAGAACAAAAGTATTTTACAGGACACTAAACCTTGTGGTTGCAGAAATTAAATCCAGATTTCGTGAAAATGATCCCTTTGGAATTAAGCCCCGCACACAACTTGGAATTAAGCCCCCACGACAACTTAGAGTTAAGCTCACACAGCTTGGAATTAGGCCCCGCGCAGCTTAGGAAATAAGCGCCTGCATTGCTTGAAATGAAGACCCCCCCCCCCCCTTTGTCTAATATATTTTATGACTCCACCCATATCCCTCAAGTGCAATGAATATTCATTGCATTTTCAATACGCTCGATGCGTTCCACCTGTCGAAATATATCTATTCAAACTTTTCCATGCAGTTACAAATTCTTGAACTTACAGATAAATGTCTCTATTTTCCAATTCTTTCATTCATTTAGATGATTCATTTATGGGTTGATTATTATTAGCAGATAATCTATGGCTGTTTAATTATCTATAACCTTGAGCTTTTAAGAGACATCAATGATCTAGTGGTCATAACATCAGCTGGACAATCTAGTTCAATTCCTGGTGGGTCCCCAATTTTTTTAACATCTCCTAACAAAAAATTGTTTTAATAAAATATTTAGATTTTCCCTTAAATCTGAACTATTACATTTTCATTATCAAATATTTCAATCTCTTTCTTTATAGACGTACCCCTCCCCTGCACCCAAACACCTACTTTAAGGTGATATTAAAAAGTTCAGAATATTCTTTGATGCAATGGGTTTTCTTGGTTTCACCCATCCCATTTATGAGTTATGACATACACGATCAATGTCCCCAGCCCAAATACGATCAATGTCCCCAGCCCAATTACAATCAATGTCCCCAGCCTAATTACAATCAATGTCCCCAGCCCAATTACAATCAATGTCCCCAGCCTAATTACAATCAACGTCCCCAGCCCAAGTATGATCAATGTCCCCAGCCCAATTATGATAAATGTCCCCAGCCCAATTACGATCAATGTCCCCAGCCCAATTACGATCAATGTCCCCAGCCCAATTACGATCAATTTCCCCAGCCCAATTACAATCAATGTCCCCAGCCCAATTACAATCAATGTCCCCAGCCCAATTACAATCAATGTCCCCAGCCCAATTACGAGCAATGTCCCCAGCCCAATTACGATCAATGTCCCCAGCCCAATTACGATCAATGTCCCCAGCCCAATTACAATCAATGTCCCCAGCCCAGTTACAATCAATGTCCCCAGCTCAATTACGATCAATGTCCCCAGCCCAATTACGATCAATGTCCCTAGCCCAATTACGATCAATGTCCCCAGCCTAATTACAATCAATGTCCCCAGCTCAATTACGATCAATGTCCCCAGCCCAATTACAATCAATGTCCCCAGCTCAATTACGATCAATGTCCCCAGCTCAATTACCATCAATGTCCCCAGCCCAATTATGATCAATGTCCCCAGCCCAATTACAATCAATTTCCCCAGCCCAGTTACAATTAATGTCCCCAGCCCAATTACGATTAATGTCCCCAGCCCAATTACAATCAATGTTCCCAGCCCAATTACGATCAATGTCCCCAGCCCAAGTATGATCAATGTCCCCAGTCCAATTACGATCAATGTCCCCAGCCCAATTACGATCAATTTCCCCAGCCCAATTACGATCAATGTCCCCAGCCCAATTACAATCAATGTCCCCAGCCCAATTACAATCAATGTCCCCAGCCCAATTACGATCAATGTCCCCAGCCCAATTACGATCAATGACCCCAGCCCAATTACAATCAATGTCCCCAGCCCAATTACGATCAATGTCCCCAGCCCAATTACGATCAATGTCCCCAGCCCAATTACGATCAATGTCCCCAGCCCAATTACAATCAATGTCCCTAGCCCAATTACGATCAATGTCCCCAGCCCAATTACGATCAATGTCCCCAGCCCAATTACGATCAATGTCCCCAGCCCAATTACGATCAATGTCCCCAGCCCAATTGCGATCAATGTCCCCAGCCCAATTACGATCAATGTCCCCAGTCCAATTGCGATCAATGTCCCCAGCCCAATTACGATCAATGTCCCCAGCCCAGTTACAATCAATGTTCCCAGCCCAATTACAATCAATGTCCCCAGCCCAATTACAATCAATGTCCCCAGTCCAATTACAATCAAAGTCCCCAGCCCAATTACAATCAATGTCCCCAGTCCAATTACAATCAATGTCCCCAGCCCAATTACGATCAATGTCCCCAGCCCAGTTATGATCAATGTCCCCAGTCCAATTACAATCAATGTCCCCAGCCCAATTACGATCAATGTCCCCAGCCCAGTTACAATCAATGTCCCCAGTCCAATTACAATCAATGTCCCCAGCCCAATTATGATCAATGTCCCCAGTCCAATTACGATCAATGTCCCCAGCCCAGTTACAATCAATGTCCTCAGTCCAATTACAATCAATGTCCCCAGCCCAATTATGATCAATGTCCCCAGTCCAATTATGATCAATGTCCCCAGCCCAATTACAATCAATGTCCCCAGCCCAGTTACAATCAAAGTCCCCAGCCCAATTACGATCAATGTCCCCAGCCCAATTACGATCAATGTCCCCAGCCTAATTACAATCAATGTCCCCAGCTCAATTACGATCAATGTCCCCAGCCCAATTACGATCAATGTCCCCAGTCCAATTACAATCAATGTTCCCAGCCCAATTACGATCAATGTTCCCAGCCCAATTATGATCAATGTCCCCAGCCCAATTACAATCAATGTCCCCAGTCCAATTACAATCAATGTTCCCAGCCCAATTACGATCAATGTCCCCAGCCCAATTATGATCAATGTCCCCAGCCCAATTACAATCAATGTCCCCAGCCCAATTACGATCAATGTCCCCCAGCCCAATTACGATCAATGTCCCCAGCCCAATTATGATCAATGTCCCCAGTCCAATTACAATCAATGTCCCCAGCCCAATTACGATCAATGTCCCCAGTCCAATTACAATCAAAGTCCCCAGCCCAATTACAATCAATGTCCCCAGTCCAATTACAATCAATGTCCCCAGCCCAATTACGATCAATGTCCCCAGTCCAATTACAATCAATGTCCCCAGTCCAATTACAATCAATGTCCCCAGTCCAATTACAATCAATGTCCCCAGTCCAATTACAATCAATGTCCCCAGTCCAATTACAATCAATGTCCCCAGTCCAATTACAATCAATGTCCCCAGCCCAATTACAATCAATGTCCCCAGTCCAATTACAATCAATGTCCCCAGCCCAATTACGATCAATGTCCCCAGTCCAATTACAATCAATGTCCCCAGTCCAATTACAATCAATGTCCCCAGCCCAATTACAATCAATGTCCCCAGCCCAATTACAATCAATGTCCCCAGCCCAATTACAATCAATGTCCCCAGCCCAATTATGATCAATGTCCCCAGTCCAATTATGATCAATGTCCCCAGCCCAATTACAATCAATGTCCCCAGCCCAGTTACAATCAAAGTCCCCAGCCCAATTACGATCAATGTCCCCAGCCCAATTACGATCAATGTCCCCAGCCCAATTACAATCAATGTCCCCAGCCCAATTACGATCAATGTCCCCAGCCCAATTACGATCAATGTCCCCAGCCCAATTACAATCAATGTTCCCAGCCCAATTACGATCAATGTTCCCAGCCCAATTATGATCAATGTCCCCAGCCCAATTACAATCAATGTCCCCAGTCCAATTACAATCAATGTTCCCAGCCCAATTACGATCAATGTCCCCAACCCAATTATGATCAATGTCCCCAGCCCAATTACAATCAATGTCCCCAGCCCAATTACGATCAATGTCCCCAGCCCAATTACGATCAATGTCCCCAGCCCAATTACAATCAATGTCCCCAGCCCAATTACAATCAATGTCCCCAGCCCAATTACGATCAATGTCCCCAGCCCAATTACAATCAATGTCCCCAGCCCAATTACGATCAATGTCCCCAGCCCAATTACAATCAATGTCCCCAGCCCAATTACGATCAATGTCCCCAGTCCAATTACAATCAATGTCCCCAGTCCAATTACAATCAATGTCCCCAGCCCAATTACGATTACAATCAATGTCCCCAGTCCAATTACAATCAATGTCCCCAGTCCAATTACAATCAATGTCCCCAGCCCAATTACGATCAATGTCCCCAGCCCAATTACAATCAATGACCCCAGCCCAATTACGATCAATGTCCCCAGCCCAATTACAATCAATGTCCCCAGCCCAATTACGATCAATGTCCCCAGCCCAATTACGATCAATGTCCCCAGCCCAATTACAATCAATGTCCCCAGCCCAATTACGATCAATGTCCCCAGCCCAATTATGATCAATGTCCCCAGCCCAATTACAATCAATGTCCCCAGCCCAATTATGATCAATGTCCCCAGCCTAATTACAATCAATGTCCCCAGCCCAATTACGATCAATGTCCCCAGCCCAATTACAATCAATGTCCCCAGCCCAATTACGATCAATGTCCCCAGCCCAATTACAATCAATGTCCCCAGCCCAATTATAATCAATGTCCCCAGTCTAATTACGATCAATGTCCCCAGCCCAATTACTATCAATGTCCCCAGCCCAATTACAATCAATGACCCCAGCCCAATTACAATCAATGTCCCCAGCCCAAATACAATCAATGTCCCCAGCCCAATTACAATCAATGTCCCCAGCCCAATTACGATCAATGTCCCCAGCCCAATTACGATCAATGTCCCCAGCCCAATTACGATCAATGTCCCCAGCCCAATTACGATCAATGTCCCCAGCCCAATTACAATCAATGTCCCCAGCCCAATTACGATCAATGACCCCAGCCCAATTACAATCAATGACCCCAGCCCAATTACGATCAATGTCCCCAGCCCAATTACAATCAATGTCCCCAGCCCAATTATAATCAATGTCCCCAGTCTAATTACGATCAATGACCCCAGCCCAATTACGCCCCTCTCCCTCCAATAAGAAGAGTTTATTAAGCCATTTGGATGTTTGGATGATGATGAAATGCCCTCTCTCCTCCAATAAGAAATAGGACCTATCAATTCATGATGGATAACAAAATATATGTATATAAATAAATAACTAAATAACTATCTTCTTTTCTTGCACTGTCGGCCAGTCTGCCAGTCTGCTAATACAAAATTACTTCAATTAAATATGACTATAATATTCAACAGTTCTCTGTTAATTGGAGAGGACGGGGCCATGCAACATGCTGACTTGAAATTCAAAATGGGGTCTCTAACTGATTAACAAAATGAAATTAAGAAGATCTCAACATCCTTAGATGTTAATCATAATGTAAGGAGTAACATTTAATGGGAGTCCATAAAATATCGTTAACATCCCAACTGCACCTCCCGGCTTCTAAAAAAAATAAGGCATTGGAACTAAATAACCTTTCTAGTTTGAGATGTCTGCATTCGCTCCTTCATGCATGGCAAATTAATTGTTCTCATTATTCATGCAAATGTCCAATGTCACTGCTGTTTTCTACATACAGATATAGCGCCCGTCAGTACATAGAGGTGGAAGTGGCTGCAGTGGCTTTGTGTTAATGAGTTTTGCTCGTATTCGAAAGGTATCGGGTTCGATTCCCGTCGTGCGCATTGCATTAAGCAAGACACTTTACTGTACATACTCCAGTTCACACAGCATTTTTGGGGAGTTAAAGAAGGCATAAAGTCTGATCATTACTGCATATAATAGAGAATAGAAATCTTAAAGAGGAAGGCTCGTCTTATTAAAATACAGTAAAACTGGGGTGCGATATTTTGACGTCACTTCCGGTTGTGGACGCAAGATCCGATCCACTGTCTGTTTGTACCACAGTACAGCCAGACACTAGCATGTACGTTGTGTGTGCCGAGTTACGTACACAGCGTATTACGTCTGTACGTTACTGTGACGAGAAACTTGCTTGTTTTTTTTAATGCGTTTTTGTCAGAAAGCGTAATATTAGTATTATAATACTACAATAATAGTCATCAAATGAAAATTACTGAGAAAAAAAGAAGAAAAAAAGATGAAAGCAAAAGTCGCAATAAACGATTCTACCGGGGCTCGAACTCACGACTGTTTATTGGAGAAAAAATTGCTTTCGAACGCCGTAACAACTGGGATAATTCGTGTAACGACATCTAACGCGTTTTAAATAACTATATACCTTGCAATACGAGACAACGAATCGCGCAGCAAAATTTCAACCAATCAAAACTTTCAAAGGAATTTAAATATTGTGCACATATGACGATTTCGCCTGTTTAACCAACTGCCAAACACAGCAAATCAAAATCTTATTCTTAATTCAAGTTATCCATGTTTGAAATCGACACATGGGGGCTGCTATTTCGTTCAATTCTGTATTGAAATATTGTGCATGAAGATATAATTTCCCCAATAGGGACATAAGGATTATACTGTATTTCTTTATAAATGAGATAAAAGCTTTTATCCCAAAATGATGTGACACAAAGTTTTAACAGAACACAACAATTTCCTTGACTCGTACAAAAGAAGAACAACTTTTCATAAACAGATAAGCTAGAAAACTTGAGGTAGATTTTAAAGAAATACAAAACATTCCAACATCCTCCTTGGCTGATGACATCATAATCTGCATGTTTTGAAATCAAAATGGCAGCTCCCATAGTACTATTGAAGGATTAGTTTAGGGGTCAAGCAAGTCTATCTTATATGAAAGAGGACGCCAAAGGAAACAGAACTTTGTGAGAAAGTATTCAAAAAATCTTATTACGTTAAGGAGATATCTAAGTTTAAAGTTTGATATAATTTATGTAGAAACGACTGAAATCAGACTAGTTGTAATCTTATTGATTCTTTATGTATTCTATCATATTTTGTCCTGCGATTTTGTGGCTTAAAAACCATGGGTTAGGTCAAAAAAGTAGTAAAACTGAATCTAGTAAGGATATTTATAAAATACCACCTGAAGAAAATTCTAGGAACAATAATTTGAAAAGTGACAAAATTAAATAAACGTTCTTTAAAATACATTAACAATTGTTAAGCATGTGAGGGTGAAGACGCCAACTTTCCACAATAGACTTACGACACCAATAATTTCTACACGGATACGTCAGAAATTTAAACTTGAATATCTTCTTAACTGAGTAAGATTTTTGAACGCTTCCTTCAACCTTTTTTTTTTTTTTTTTTTTGAAGTCCTCTTTCATATAAGATGGACATGCTTGCCCACTGAATTAATCCTTTAAGTAGTACTAAAATTTTTAATAATTACAAAAAATGTGTAAGATTGCTTCGGGAGTTATGAAACTTGTCAGTACAATTTTGTTATTTTCAATTCTTTTATATAAAATAAGAATTATGTCAGACATTATGTCTCCTTTAACCTGCTGGCGGCGTCGAGGTTACAATATAATCACTCTTGAAGTAGGCCGGCATCATTTGGCAACTAACTGTTTCTTACATTTTCAGCTTTTCTTAACCACTTCTGCCCTTTGCAGCTTTTGTTCCCCGTTTTCACCAACACCAAAATTTTCTTTTATATATATATATATATATATATATATATATATATATATATATATATATATATATATATATATATATATATATATATATATATATATATATATATATATATATATATATATATATATATATATATATATATATATATATATATATATATATATATACATATATATATATATATATATATATATATATATATATATATATATATATATATATATATATATATATATATATATACATATATATATATATATATATATATATATAAATATATATATATATATATATATATATATATATATATATATATATATATATATAGGTGTGTGTATATATGTATGTGTATATATATATATATATATATATATATATATATATATATATATATATATATATATATATATATATATATATATATATATATATATATATATACATATATATATATATATATATATATATATATATATATATATATATGTGTGTATATATATATATATATATATATATATATATATATATATATATATATATATATATATATATATATATATATATATATATATATATATATATATATATATATATATATATATATATATATATATATATATATATATATATATATATATATATATATATATATATATATATATATATATATATATATATATATATACATATATATATATATATAGGTGTGTGTATATATGTATGTGTATATATATATATATATATATATATATATATATATATATATATATATATACACACCTATATATATATATATATATATATATATATATATATATATATATATATATATATATATATATATATATATATATATATATATATATATATATATATATATATATATATATATATATATATATATATATATATGTATATACATACATACATACACACACCTATACATATACATATATATATATATAAGTTATACGGTTTATGAAATGTTATGGCAACGGGATAAGCTAATTAATCATTCAAATTCTTCATATCTTGACGAGAAATTCTTTAGTAATCAAATAGAAATAAATTACTTGTTCAGTCATGCTCCCTTTTTAGCTTGTAGGAACCTGCTATAAGAATCACAAAACAAAGTTTGACTGCTTTAACTGACCTCGTTGGTGTGCCTATCATCTATACCCTGCAGCTAACTGCAGGCTAACAAGCATGGCAAGGAAACCACGAAAAGTCAGGTACCTGCAGGTATTTATTTAAAGATGTAGTGATGTAATGATTGAATGATGTAACGATTGAATAATGTAATGATGAAAATGGTTAACGGTTTGAAGGAAAGGTATTGTCCCATAAATACATTAAGAAGTGAACGCTTGTAACGTCACTTCCGGCTTTTAATTTTACCTTTGAAATCTGCTCTTATCGATCACACATCCGTCGAACTGAACATACGGACATATGGGCTTATATGTATTATCGATAGCATCACGAATTTTTCGCAATCAATCAAACCGGAAGTGACGTTGCCAGTATAGCGGCCTTCACTTCTGCATTTATTTATGAGACGATTTCTTTCCTTTAGCAGACGTTTGTAGCAGGTCAAATATCTATATTATTTTCCCACTCCCTGCTTATTTTGCATTAATAGATTAATGACAAAACATTGTAAAAAAATATCTAATTTAAGGCTCGTTATCTCATGTGAAATACCCTCCAAAATACTAGATCATTTTTTCTTCTTCTGCAGAAATCATCACGAACAATCTCAAAACGTACTATTTCCACGAAATTGACACCAAATTCGAAAACGCTTATCCAAGGACCTTGTGTGGAAGGTTTTTAGTCCTTTGTTCAGTTGTTTATCATACATAGGTTTGAATGAGGCAAATAATCAGTTCCGTGCTATCAAGTGGTCGCCCGTCACGTGTATATCAGTATATAAACCTATTTATGAGGCAAGTTTCCCCTGGCGGATTCTCGTAAAACAATATATGCTACATTGATCTTCTTTGTCCGTATATTTGACTGAATTATTAACATGATCAATGTTCAGTTTTTGACCGAAAATATTTTTTTCTATCAAAAATGTTCCATTTTTTGACCAAAACTGCTAAAAGTCTTTAATTTGAACAATATACCGCTTCAATTTTGACCACAACTCTTCAATATCAAACGCACCCCACACTCCTTCTTTTGTGCCCTGTATATGCATATAAGCGTGCGCCTAATTTGAGCAATTGAATTTTGCGTAACTTTTTTTGCATAAATTAAATTGAAGTTTGATGCCTCTGGATATGTGCGCTAAAGCAGGAAAAGCCACGACGGGCGTAGGAAGGGTCACCTTTCAGTGGGTAAGAATCCTCAAAATTTTCTGGTTTAAGTTTCAAAATTGTTGTAGCTAATCGGGAAATATTCAATTTTCGGGAAATTTTCAAGATATTGCCTTTATCTGTTCATTATTGTGAAATTTTCTACGATTTTCGGGAAATTTCTTCTATTTCACAAAAATGTTTTCTTTTTCAGGGATATTTTTCTCAAATTTCGGGAAGTTTCTTCAATTTTCAGAGAGATTAAACAAAAAATTTAATGACTCAACCTAACATGCTATCAAGTAACTTTCAAGGGGTTTTCTTCATCCTTTCGTCAGTTTGTTACTAACCTGGAGCAAATCCGGGTAATGACACTGTCGTTGGTTATTATGTTCGAGACGTCGAATCCAATCGAGTAACTGCTATTGTTACTTTAGCGTAAGAACTGAAGAAAGACACGGTAAGTGTCTGAAGTTAAAAGTGACTGTCTCAAGTTAGTTTCACCAATTTATAATCTTGGATACGGTCTCCACCTGTCGGTATAAAACAGTTAAGCAAGATGAATTAATTCTACAACTGCTTTTCAAATACACCAGGCTCATCTCAAGTCCTGATTCAAACTAGTCGGATAACATCTGAATGTAGTATACGCTATAGCCATTTATTATCCGGGAACTTTACAATCGCTGGCAAATTGGTAGGCACAGTCAGGGAAAATTTACGTACGCAAACTATGCATATTGCGCTCGATCATGTCGATTGATTATCGGTAAATCAATGTAAAATGGGTTATTCTGACCTATTTCATTATCAATATCGTACATACAGACATAAAGCTTCAACTAACGGCCAGTGTGGATGTCTCGGAGGTTTTACGGGCTGTTCGGAAAAAGAAGTTATGACGTTAAAAAAACAGTTGGTGTCCTGCGGAGCTTGCTAGGTATAAGGATCACGAAAAGTTCACAAAGGGTTTGATATGAGATATGAAAGTGCTTTTTGTAAAACGTCTGTCCAAATAGGTTGAGAATAAGTCGTTTCACTCTTATGTTCGCTCAAACCAAAAACACAAAACAAGGGGGTTGTTGGTCCCCTTCAGGCCGTAATGATGGTGTTACTATCAATAGTGGTAAGGATATGGCTGAGGTTTTGAATGTCTACTTTGTGTCTGTTTTTACTATGGAGTCCCTTGCTGATGATGTTGTGGATTATCTTTAGTTAGTGGGCACTCTCCAGTATTCATAAAGGATGTTGATTTTTCAGTTGATGTTGCGTCCAAGAAGTTGAAGGGATTAATTTCAAATAAAGCACCCGCTTCAGATGGTGTACATCCTGCTTTTGAATGTGAGTGTTCTGATGTTCTTTCTGTTCCCCTGAGTATCATTTTTTCAAAAAGCTTTGATGTTGGTGTTCTTCCTAGTGATTGAAGAATTGCTAACATGCTAATATCACTCCTATTTTCAAAACAGATGACCACAGATTGCCCTGTAACTATAGGCCAGTGAGTCTTACTAGTCTGCTAGTCTTGTGTGCAAGGTCATGGAGTCCATTGTTAAGGATGTTGTCTACTAGATTATTTACTGGTCAATGGTTTCTTAAATTTGTCCCAGCTTGGGTTCTTACCTAAGAGGTCTTGTAATTCTAATTTATTGGAGTTTTTTGATGGTGTTACTAAACTAGTTAATTCTGGTTAATTTAGATTTCAAAAAAGCATTTGATTAAGTTCCGTTAGCAGGCCCATGTTAAAAACAAGAGCGCTTGGTGTGGAGGGAAAGTGTGCCAGTTGGATAAATTCTTGGTTAATTGACAGGTCACAAAGAGTTGTTAATGGTGAAGTATCTCCATGCAGAAGTATTAGTTACAAGTGGTGCTGCAGGGTTCTATATTAGGTCCGCTTCTTTTCTTAATCTTTATTAATGATAATGATGTTTCCCTTGGCTCCATGATTTGTAAATTTGCTGATGACACTAAGCGATACAGGATTGTGGATGATGCTGGATTCTTCATTGTTGCAAACTGATCTGGATAAATTAGTTCCTTGGTCCAAAACACGTTGGCAGATGTCATTCAATGCTGCTAAATGCAAAGTTGTTTATTTTGGTCAGAACAATTTGGCTTTTGATTACTGCATGAATGGTTCAAATCTTGGTTGTGTTGATCAAGAAAGTGATCTATGTGTTGTCATTACTAGTAATTTGAAGCCTTCTATACAGTGTGCTTTAGCAGCTGCAAGGGCAAATATGATGCACGGTTTGGTTAGAAGAAATGTATCTTTTTTGGTAGAAAGGTTGTTCTTAATTTGTATAAGTTGTTAGTCAGGCCTTACCTTGAGTATGCTATTCAGGCTTGGAGTCCCTTTTATGAGAAGGATTAGTTGATTCTGGAGCAGGTTCAGCGAAGAGCCACTAGACTTATTCCCGAAGTATACAAGGAATCTCTCTTATTAATCTAGATTGCGAATTCTTGGTTTGACCACGCTTGATTTGAGAAGAGTACGTGGCGATATGATTCAGGTTTTTAAATTCCTATCTGGCAGTGATTTTTAACTTCCTGTAATTTCTTGCATGTTTCAGCTAATCCTCATGTGACACGTGGTAACAATTTGAAGTTGACCAAAGAGTTCTCACGGATAGATATTCGGCGTTTTAGCTTTTCGCGAAGAGTTTTTAATGAGTGTAATGGTTTGCCTGAGTTGGTAGTTAGCTCCAATTCTGTCCACAATTTCAACAGTTCAAAGTCAACATTGATAAATTTCTTACTAACTCTCTTTGATTTTTGTTTTTATGATTTTTTTGTGGTGGTGTTAGTTTCGGCTTTTTATGGGGTGACTAACTCGTCATCTTGTTATGTTATGTTAATTTGGTCTCAATAATTTGTACGCAACTAAGTGGCACAGTTGGTTGTGATTTTAACTGGAAATGTGTTTGTTTCGCAAGCAAACAAAGCTCCAACTTGAACTTTTCACAAGGCCATGCGGCATTAGCAACATTCAGTCATTATCGCTGTAAAAACTCACCGTCTTTCGGCGATTGTAATTAGGCTTAAATTAGAATGATTTAAAAAAATATATAAACCGTAAATCCGGGTAGGACTAGAATCAGCAAAAATCTGCATATATGGGCATAGTTTTACAGTCAGTATGCTGGCTATTTTGAACCATAAACCCTGAAGTTAGGCCTACCTGCTATTTTATATATATATATATATATATATATATATATATATATATATATATATATATATATATATATATATATATATATATATATATATATATATATATATATATATATATATATATATATAATCATAAACCCACTGAAGTTAGGCCATCTAAAATTAAATAAGCATATATATATATATATATATATATATATATATATATATATATATATATATATATATATATATATATATATATATATATATATATATATATATATATATATATATATATATATATATATATATATATATATATATATATATATATATATAATTTATTGATAAAATCACATCATCTTGATCAAGGCAGATTTTAAGTTGATTGAATGTTCATTTTATATACAAATGAATTTCTTGTCTTTATCTGGTTGTGCATTACAATAAATCAAGACAGCTAGATGTGAATTTGATGTGGGATTTTTCTCTGGGATTGGTAAATGTATATTATGTTTAGTATGGGTGGACTCCATGTTTGTGTTTTTTCTTAACTAAGCAGTCAACTGACTGAATTAAGTGTTATTTTTGCACTATTTTGAATGATATAAGATTATGCGCATGTAGGATGGCTATAAATGTTAGATTTAAATGCCAAGAATTGCTTTACTTTTTAAACAGTTTAATATTTATGATTTTGAAGTCACTATATAAATCACACAATGCAAAATTGATGATTTGAATGACTGCAAATATTACCTGCTGATGTATTCCCCAAGCTAGCCTATATGTTCCAGCACTAAAAGTACATTAAACATCAAGCTTCACGAGGAGATAGAATTGAAATAAAGTAATGTATGGTCATATAATACTCACATAGTACCGCCATAAAAACTTGAAAAGTGGACATCTTCTTTAGATGTCTCAGTTTTTATCCTAAATCTAATCTTATTAATTGTTATTTTATTGCCTTTTTTGCCAATCTTTTACATCATGTTAAATTTTATATTTTATATTTTATTGTAAACAAGGCCTCATCTCAACCAGCTTTTAGCTGAATGAGCTTTCCTGTATAAAATGAGCGAAATCAAATCAAATAAATAGACATGGCCTATTCATCCCATCATAAGATCATATTCTCAGACTATAAATGATCATCCAAATGTGGTTTTTCTAACTGCTTATGTCACCTGTTTGGCAACTCAGTTGATAGTGTAGATGTTTACATACAGTTTTGTATGCTTTGTGTTAAATTATAGTGTATGAAAATGTGTCATACAAATAAACAGTGCATATATGCATACTCTTCTTTCGCCTTTACTAAGAATTCACTCACCATGCTCACTGAACTGTGTGCATGCTGGAAGACCAAATTTTCATAAAAAATGTAAAATACTTACAGGAAAATAATATATGTAAGAAGCCAAATATCAGAATATTGATATCCTTATGTGTAGTACCTGTAAAGCTCTATCTTCATGGAATATTATCAAATGAGAAAAATCGTAATTTTTTAAAACCACTTTTTAAAGCCTGGTGCAAACACTTCTTCTAATGAAATAAATGCATGTACATAAAATCACCATGGTAGACTTTAACCTGCCATCCCTCTTTATATTTTAGTAATACTAATAAGTTTTTTCGTGCATAAGCAATCTTTATTTTGTTTTTCGTTTTCAGGGATAAAATGTGACCGTCATTCTCAATCCTGGCAGAAAATTGGCAAAGTTGTTTCCAATGAACAGTAGTTGGAAAAATTACTGGTCTTACTCTCATTCCTAATAAGAATGATTTCCAACATGTGTACATCATGTAACGTTAGACCTATTTTTATTGACATAGCCTAAACTTGACAACACAACAATAATTACCAAATTTTATATACGAAAGGATCATCAAGCTTTAGTTGACACATAATTTCACTGCATCCCAAATGTGGTTGGTCAATAAAAAGTTAAATCTGGGAATTTCAGTACCAGGAAATGTTACTGCTTGTCCATGCACTTTGCCTATACTTTAGTGTTATACAACTTACAAAGGTCAGTAGACAATCCTAAATTTTAGAATTAAAAAAGTATACAGTGGGCTACTAGGTAACATGAAAAATGTTAAAGAGATACAAATAGACAAAAATGACGGTGGGTACCATGAAAAAAAAAAAAAAACGCTGAAGTTAAGCTCCAATATGTTAACTGACCCAATAATGCAGTAGGCTACTGTATTTGCATTGTGTTGTAACACGAATCCTTCATACCCAACAGCCCAAATCACGCAGTGACTAAAACCTTTGCTGACAAATTAGTATGAACAATTTTCTTACTTCGAGGGCTAAATTCACTGTCCAAATTGTAGCCTTAGATAGCAGGCTGTTAAATTTGTGTTTATATTGGACTAAATCTTATGCCATGCACAAATTGAATTACTGTAGGCCCCTAAATCTTTGAAGAGGAACCAGTCGAAATCTACTATGGACCGGCGAAATATATTTCTCGTTGTCGTTCTTTTAAATTTGAAAACGGTTTTTGTTTCTTTTTTCAGCAAAACTGCGGTACACTAACGTAACAGTTAGCCTAATTAGGATTAAGCCTAAGATTTTAGATGTATCGGCGTTGTAAAGTACGTTAAACCTTTAAATTATCCTAACGTTAAGGCTAATCTGTCCATTAAAAGTCCTCGTAAGAATTGAGTTAAACTTGTAGTTTTGGCGCCAAATTAGCTTCCAAATAAAAGAAGAAAAAAACCACAGTTCTTTTCGGTAAGTCAAAAAGCGTTTAGTGGCAAAATTTGCCTTGGATCAATCACTGAGAATCTACTTTTTTATACGTTTTATGTTGACTTGGTGTACGATTTGGTTGTTTGCGCTGCGCTGTGCTGCGCTGCGCTGTGCTGCGCTGCGCTGTGCTGCGCTGCGCTTTGCCTACCAAAGTTGGTTTGTTTACAAACTTGCCGCCGGATGACGCTATTTTGCATTTGGTGGATTAGGTCTATACAGTCAGAAAACGCTATATACTTTATAACGTTGAAACTGCTGCATTCGCTTATCATAGAAGCGTAGATTAATGTCGACTACGCGCTAGAATAAGGTCTTTCCGCGATGATCTCAGGTCAACTTTTGACAATGCCTTTTATCGTCATGGAATACTTTTACGTAACACTATATATATATATATATATATATATATATATATATATATATATATATATATATATATATATATATATATATATATATATATATATATATATATATATATATATATATATATATATATATATATATATATATATATATATATATATATATATATATATATATATATATATATATATATTTATATATATATATATATATATATATATATATATATATATATATATATATATATATTATATATATATATATATATATATATATATATATATATATATATATATATATATATATATATATATATATATATATATATATATATATATATATATATATATATATATATATATATATATATATATATATATATATATATATATATATATATATATATATATATAAACATATATATATATATATATATATATATATATATATATATATATATATATATACATATATATATATATATATATATATATATATATATATATATATATATATATATATATATATATATATATATATATATATATATATATATAATATATATATATATATATATATATATATATATATATATATATATATATATATATATATAAATATATATAAATATATATATATATAAATGTATATATATATATATATTTATATATATATATATATATATATATATATATATATATAAATATATATATATATATATATATATATATATTTATATATATATATATAAATATGTATATATATATTTATATAAATATATATATATATATATAGATATATATAATATATATATATATATATATATATATATATATATATATATATATATATATATATATATATATATATATATATATATATATATATATATATATATATATATATATATATATATATATATAGATAGATATATATATATATATATATATATATATATATATATATATATATATATATATATATATATATATATATATGGTCCATGCAGCATAGCTGCAAAATATACTGCGTGTTGACGTGCAAATATGCAAAAGTAAATAGAAGACAAGGTATGTCGAATTCCGTCAACAAAGATTTATCAAAATACAAAATTTTCGGGCTTCCTAAGCCCTTCTTCAGCGTAGACATTCAACAGGAAACAGTTTCAGTCCATTGGAAACTGATTTGGCTATTTTTTTTGGTATTTGGCTGGTAAACTTGTGGCAGAACTAGCAACCCTGCTTGTGAATGTTCCATTGATGATGACAACACTTGAGCTCCCAACCGCACCGCTTCCCCCTCCTCCCCCTGAAAATTTAATCTGGCTTCACCCCTGGAAAAAGTGGCAGTGGGTTTTCCCAGGGAGTTGTTATTTGGGACAAATCCCTGGTTTGAACTATAACTGAACTAAGCTGACCAAGAAATGTATGGTTTTATTACACACTCAGTTGGCGAGAAAACGTATGTCGCCAGCACTGCATGGTCTGCGGCTCTCCACCTATCTGTGAGTAATGCATTACCAAATTACCGCAAATGTGTTACATCTCGCTACGGGACACATGGCATGATCCACTTTTTTCATTTCTTACAAAGGAGTAAAAATAAAACCTCATAAACATTATGAAATACTTCCGGATCGATTGTGACGAAAAATACTGCTTGTAATTAATTTAAGAACTTAAACACCGGTCTTAAAGTTCACGTGAAGTTCTTGTTTACCTATATATTTTTCTCCTAGCGTGATTGTAAACGACAGGTTCGGCCGAAGTTCAAAGAAAACGGCTGTGTCCCGTTCAGCGTCAAGTTGAGTTGTTTCCATCTTACAAATTGAAACTTTCCGACAGATGACGGAACCCTAATTATCGAGCTTGACGAAAACACGGTTTGAGATCTCGAATGTACGTGCGGATGGATAACAGCGAGTTGAAAGAATTAGTTCAGTGGTCAAGCTATGGGCGGCCGTTTGGGCAAAAATAAAAATAAAAAATAATAAGAAACATAAATATAAAAATGAAATTAACAAAAAAGAAACTAATTAAAAAAGGATGTCATAAGAAAAATATAAATTTAAAATGAAATAAATGAAAAAAATTCAATACAAAAAAAATTATAAAGAAAAATTATTAATAAGAAATATAAACCTAAAATGAAATGATTGAAAAGAAACCAATAAAAAAGGATGTTATACAAAAATATAAAGTAAATAGAAAGAAATAAATATAAAAGATAATAAGAAACATATAAACTAAAAATGAAACATAAAAAGAAACCAATAAAAATCTAAATATATATAGTAATAAGAAAACGACAAATTAGATATAAAATAAATAAAAAGAAAACAAAATCCAATCAATATACAAACAGAAAATATATCTCCAAATATAACTACTTATATATAAACATTTCTATAAACAGTTTATCTTTTAATCTTTATCTTTAAATCATTATATCTTTAAACATAAATTTAAGTTGTCTCAACCTTTTATATATACAAAGAGAAATATAAGTTCAAAAACATATATACGTCCAAAAAAATATGTTAAAAAGAATATAAATGCGCAGCACTTTGCGCACCACAATACAATGTAACGTGTGTTGCGTACACTAGCTATCTATTACCGATTATACCTGGCAGCAGTTTCACTGCGCACCACATAACAGATATGAGATATCCATATCGGTTTCGTCAACGTACGACTGGAACACGTACATGAGGCCTGCAGGCAGTCAGGTAGTAGGTACGCCGCGTAGGTACAGCTGTCGGAGCTGCGCAGTAGGTTGCCACAACGCTAGGAACTTCGTCATGCCCGTCTCCCTGTGGCGTGCAGTGCGATGCTGGCATGGCCGGTATAAAAGTAAATCCCCCCCCCCACCCCACAGTAAATTTGGGCCCCCGGTCCTTATTTCCTAGGAAATTTGGCCCCCAGACAATTAAGCCGTGGCCCTCCAGTAATTTTGGTCGCCCTTCATGGTAAAAACGGTCCACTAGGAAATTTGGGCCCAGGCCCTTCTTTCCTATGAAATTTGGAGACAACAACTTGTCCCCCTTTTGCAAGAAAAAGCCCTTTTTCTCCCTTCACATTAAATCTCACTGCCGTTTTGCGTAAAGCACACCTTTTTTTTCTTTAGTGTATTTAGCTTATCACTTCTTATCACTTTTTTGCTGATTACTTCAGTACACAAAATTAATTAAAGGAGCCGTACAGACACATCAGTAAATTACCTAGTAAAATCAGTCCGGAGGGGACCAAATTCACTAGACATTCCTTAGGATATAAAGTCCGGGGGCCCAAAATTACGGGGGGCAAAATTTACTATCAATTTACTATTGGTTGATCTAGAGCTAGAGCGCTATGCGCATTGTTAGGGGCAGGCCCAACGTTAGGCGTACTCGGCCCCGTTGATCCACGATATCGAAGGGTACTATTACTCTTAGCCGGGGCACTCCCTTCTATTGCTTCCGACAATAGTTCTGTTGCCCTTCTAATTAGGCCTACAGCCTCTACAATTATCGGGTTAGAATTTGTTTCTATATCCATTTTTTCCACATGAGATTAAGTTGGCTTCACGCTAAGCATAGCATGATGCATTGCACAAATATAACGTATTCGAGCGCTAGTGTCAGCTTGTAGGCCCGTAGTCACCACGCCTGGGCGCAAATCCTGGTGAAGTGCATTGTGGTGCGCAAAGTGCTGCGCATATTTATTTTTTTACGTTATTCGTTTTTGTTTTTACACTTATAATTTGTTTTGTTTTTACAAATATTTTTTTTTTTTGTACTTATATTTCTGTTTCTATTTATAAACATATAAAAGGCTGTCTGTACTTATATTTCTGTTTAAAAATATATCTCTGTTTCATAGATATAGCAATGTTTACATATTTAAATTTTTTATTTTTTTATTTGGAGATACATTTTCTGTTTGTATAGTATTGTTTATAATCATTTTATTGTAGTGGGACATTGTGTGTTATAAGATCTTACCGATTTTTAATTGTAGTTGTGTTTTTTTCTATTTATTATTTTTGTTTCTTTCTCTTCATTGTTCTCTTGTTACCTTTTTTCATTTGATATTTTTCGTATTATAATTTATATTTTCCTTCTTAGATACTTGTCTTTTTTTAATTGCTTTTTTTATATTTATTTCATTTTTTATTTATATGTTTCTAATTATTTCTTAAAATTTACTTTGTATGGAATTCTTTTTATTTATTTCTTATTCAAAAGTTATGTTTTTTTGTGTATTCTTTCCCTTTTTAATTCATGTTTCTTAATATTTTTTCTGTCTTTTTAATTTTTGCCCAAACGGCCGCTCATAGTCAAGCAAGTCCATCTTATATGAAAGAGGACTTCAAAAGAAACAAAATGATCAAGTTTGAAACTCTGTCTTATCTATCTGCAGTCTGTGCACACGTAGAAATGAATGGTGTAATAAGTTGGCGTCTTCGTCCTCACATTCTTAACAATTGCTAATGTATTTTAAAGAAGCTTTATTGTATTTTTTCACTATTTACATTATTTTCCTTGAACTTTCTTCAGGTGGTATATTATAAATACCTTTCCTAGAATCAATTTGACTACTTTTCGGAAATATCCCATGGCGTTTTAATTTAAGCCACAAAACCGCAGGACAAAATATAATAAAATTCATAAAGACTTTAAGAAATCTGAGGCTATGACATCACAACTAGTCTGATTTAGTCGTTTCTACACAATTGTTACCAAAAATTTAAACTTAGATATCTCTTTAACGGAATAAGATTTTTGAACGCTTTCTTCACTATTTTGTTTCTTTTAAAGTCCTATTTCAGATGGACTTGCTTGACTTGAACTATTTCTTTAATATAACAGAGTTGTTCAAATAAGCGCGAGTTAAACTCAAAGGTTAACCATGAAATGGGACAGAATGCCCGCGTGCGGGTGGCACTGACGAGTAGTAAGCCCATATCCCCTTTCGGCTCGTATATGACTTCAGGCTATCATGTGTATCATATAATTTCAATAAAAATAAACAAAAAAGATACAGACAATTGGTAAATGAGCAAGACATAGGGGAGACAGGTGGTGAAGGCTAGCCGCTATACTATACTGAACAGTCTGGGACTCTCAGGCGGGTATCTGCTGTGGGGAGGTGAGGGGAGGTGGTTGTGAAAGGTAAGTTCCCATTAATTTCTTCACCTAAAATCAATGGGGGCTTAAACCCTGATTTAACCTATATTTAACGTGCTTTTATTTTATTTTTATCCAGCCAAAAGTGTGTGTGTGGAGGAAGGGGAGAGGGGGGGCTTTTTTTCCCTCGGGAATGACGGCCCTAACTGGAAGGGGATATTTCATTTCAATTGCAGAATATATGTACAGTCGTGGTGACTCACCGCGGATAACTTATGGGGAAAATAAGAATGTGGTCGACTGCAATAATAAAACTCATAACAAAACAGAATGAAAGATTCGAAGAAAACACGTCCACATTTGCCTTTCAAAATAATAGTTTCCTCTTACCTGCCAATATAATACGACTCAAGTCATTTCCGGACATGTGCATGGCCACTTAATGGGGCAGAAAATGAAGGTTTTATCAGTTTCCAGGTGAGTCTTATGTCAGGCAGTCAGGCGGCACTTCAAATAAAAACAACAAACATCACACCTCAAATCAGGTAAATGTTCTTCTTAAAGGTCATCGTAATAAGGTGTTCTTTGATTACCTGTTTGGACCGCGCGGCAAGGTCATTGACTTAAAATATTTGTACGTCATGAAAATGAGATTACTTTTACCTGCAAATTTGATAACCGTTTTATATGTGGCATATGTCCCATGTCTTCATTTTTCAAAGGGGTAGTTAAAGTCCCAAGCTGGTCATTCCAGGGATTTGTTGTCCCGAATAACAAATCCCTGGTCATTCATTCTGTCATTAGTGGCATATTTTCATATTCCCATATGGTCCTCTTCCGCTTGAGGAAATTAACCAAAGGCCGATTCGTACTAGTTCACAACAATTAACAGCTGTCTGTAACAGGCCTCCATGGTCAACCCAGGAATGTGTCATATTCTAAAATGACGTCTCTCGGCGTGGCCAATCGTGTTCATCCGTACCGTGGTCAGATCAGGGAAAGTGACACCTCCCTGGTCAGATAGTATATAGAGGACTGCAGACTGCATGAGAAATACACTTATTTCCACCAGTCCACATGTCGTAGGGAGGGTATATGTCGTAGGGAGGGTATGGTGAAGTTATCATACATATCCAGTTTTTGTTGTAAAGTGTGCGGGAGGGTGGGGGCGGGGGTTTAGTCTGCAGAGGGTGAAATGTCGATTTCACTGATAAAATCATAGATTGATCTGCATCATGCCCGAAAGATCATCGTGTCCTCCCGCGGTTCTGACTCGGGCAACATCATTAGGTACCGATTTTAATTGGGCAGGGATGTGAAATGTCGTATGTACTGTTTACACCAGAGATATATCTCAATTATGCCCATGCCCGACTCGACTATATATCAGAATCATCGTGTCCTTCCGAGTTGGCATTATGCTGACTTGGACAACATCATTCGGCACAGTGGCGGATCCTGCCGGGGGAGAATAGGATGGCAAGCCACACCCTCTTCCCCGGTAAAAAATAGATATATCCCTAGGCAGCCAGTCCTATGGTCTAACACATCATGCACACTTGTCAACCTTTTTTAACGTAAGCCTTACACTTTCTCACCGTATATATGCCAGAGGGACATCACCTCCCAAACCCACCTGCTCGGCGCTCGGGACACTACCTCCCAAACCAACCTGCTCGGCGCTCGGCATGATGCTGACAACTTGATTTTCGGGTCATCAATCTTAATCCGGGCAAAGATGGGAAATGACGGATGCATTATAGCGTACCCATCTTTCCAAAAGTTCGGTGGTTGGGGAAACCACGACTATTGATAGTTTGATGTCAAAGTCTGAAAAGAGGGACCCTGATAACGTTATTTACGAAAAAGTGGGGATGACTGACTGGTCGAACGTTTTATTTATATAAGAGATTTATGAGAATTCCGCCCGAATCGTCTCCACTCGACTCGGCATGATGCTCATTCCCGGGTAAGTCCGGTGGCTTAGATCCAAAATCTCTGGCGACGCCACCAGTGGGGATGGGGGCAGCGGCGTGAGAATAAGTGGGGGTTAAAAAGTGGGGGTAAAAATTAAGGGGGTAAAATTTCATATTTTTCAGTAGCCTGACAATCACGGAATATTGTTTGATTGTATGATCATGTCTTTAGATAGGTCGGGTAAATGCAAATTTTCGTCGGTAAATTTATCTACCCCCTCCCCCGGGCTTATATATCTGTATATCATGAAAATTTGCAAAACGAAAGTCTAACTGCCAACTACCGTACTTCAAGTTCTTTAAAACTGAGTGCGAAACATGTCAGTGCAAGCGACGGAAGATCTTTGAATCTAGAAGGGAGGGGGGGGGGAGGCACAGGATCTGTGGGGCACTTCCCAACTGTCTCATTTTGAAAGCATGTAGCACAGCAGTATAGCTTAGAAAGGGATTTTTCTGTAAGTTTTTGGCATTTCGAATGTGCAAGAATGAGTTGATCTCAATGAATAATTGATTTGTTTTACATGAAAATAACTTGTTAAGTAGGTTGGAGCTGATCCATTTATACATTTGAAAGACTACATAGCAACCGAGATAAAATTCTAGATCTTATTGGCAACCAATGTGACTTGAAGCATTCTGAAGCACTATCATATTTCTTCTTCCCTAAAATCAGGGAGCTGTAAAATCAATCTCGATGCAAAATTTTAAACCCTTTGTCATTTAGTTATTGACGTACTTGGCAAGCCATAAAACATATATATAAAACAATACATATATGTATATATATAAATATATATATATATATATATGTATATATTTATATTTATTATATGTATATATATATATATATGTATATATATAAATATATACATATATATTTTTTTATATATATATATATATATATATATATATGTATGTATGTATAAAATATATATAACATATATACATATATATATATAAATATATATATATATGTAATACATATGTATACATATAAATATATATATATCTATACAATATATATATATATATATACATATAAATATATATATATAT
>JAIGNY010000249.1:0-87500 GCA_020152595.1 Chiridota heheva
GAATAGGTTGTCTTTCATATTACTTTACTGTAAGCAACTTATATAGCTTATGTAAGCTCCTATATCGTTGACGCAGTTTAGTTACTTTTTTTTTATCGAACAACTTAAAGTTTGAAAAAATTCAAAAATCTTAAGGTTAGGGTGGAGGTAACATGCCCTTTCTCAGATATGTTTCATAACTAGTTGTAGGTTTTTTCTTTTTGGAGCCTGCTGATTATAGTAGTTTAGTCTCCTTTTCACTTAAGACTCTCCATTTACACAACGGTCGTTGTCATGTTATCAGTGAATCTTTGAGACTCGAAATATGCTTCAAAGGCTGAATCTTAGAATCTTTAAAATGCTCAAATTACGGAATAAAATTATATTTTAAGGAGTTTTTGTTAGTCAGCAACATTGATTTGCATACAAAATGTGTTTCTTCCCCGACACACATGTTTATGAAAATCAGACATAAATGTCATCCATGCTGGATGGATCTTGCCGGCCATTATCACGGATGAACTGATGAAAGGGACCTTTCTGATTCCCCTCACATCTCAGCGGACCTTAATTCTCTCCTTAATTTCATCATAAAGAATATTCGAAACTAATTTCATGCATTATAGAGCTGTAGGTGGTAGAGCTGCCGGAACAATTATCAGCGGTCTGCCCCCCCCCCCTCCCCCCCCCCCCAATCCTCTCCTGAAAGTCTCTGGCATTCACCTGCCTATGCCAAAATGTTTGCGAAACTCGATATGTAGGCCTAATTATTAGTCATATCCCACAATACACTTTTTAATATACTGGTGGCGTGTACAGTGGGCTATTACACTTTTCACACATAAAGTCGGAGGTGTGTTGAACGTTAGGCTACCAAACGTAGGCCCATGGTCGATTGGGCAAAATTCGCTCCAATCTTGCGATTTTACTATATTATGTACCTTTCTTGCTTTAATTTAACTCTTATAAGTAGTTCTTTGAAGATGTTTTAGTGTTCAAAAAGAAAAAATTAGAAGACCCTCTATGTTTGTTTTGACCAAAAAGTCTTTCCTAATCGAACTTTTGAAGTTTTTGTCACTCATGCCAGGATCGTGCTGTTTATGTCGACGTCATATTACATTTATGGTTGTCGTACAGCTGATTGGCTAACAACTCATACACATATAAATAGAAACAAGTAACAAGTAAACATTTTTATTGAAGTTTGACCTCATGAATAATCAACAGAATTTATTCTACTCTTAAAGTAATAGCCGAGTAGTTGTTCGCATTGCACAGAAAATAGATGAATTATATCATTTCCAAGTAAGTTTCATACGGGATTAACAATAAATTTGTTGTGAACTTAGAGATCAAAGATTTTTAATATTTTAGTGAAGAATATTCTCAGGGAAGTTGTGTGAAGTTAAGACGTTTAGCCAAAAAAGTTTTGCCTTCCATCTCCAATGGCGTGCATAGGAACAAACACAATCTTCGTGATTTTCCAAATCAGTAAACAGCAGCAATGACCCAATGTCAGCATACAGAAACGTGTTAAAGTGAAAGAAATTATGGCCAGAAGAAGGTAAATGATTTCATCACTAATGTAGGCCTAACAGATAAGACGGTTAACTTTATTCTACTTACTGCTGGAATATCGTGCAGACATTCACATTTCCCCTTAAAAAATCTTCTCCACGAGTAACATATCCAACAGGAATTACTTCAAGTGGTCCACTGCGTAAGGAAAAGTGGGAAATAGAAAGATAAAGATACACAAGGATATGCAAGTGTTGCCTTGCAAGTAGTGCCCAATGAGTGAGGTTTTTTTTTCTCACTAGTTAAGGTGAGGCCTTGTTGATATATACAATAGCAAATATAAACTCAAATATCAGTATAAAATTGGCAAAAAGACAAATACAGCAAAAGTAACAAACCATAAATTGAAATGTATGATAAAATCTAAGACATCTAAAGATGTCCACTTTCCAAGTTTTGATGATAGTACTGTACTGTGTGAGTATAATACGAACATAGAGTACTTCATTTCAATCTGATCTTCTCATGAAGCTTGGTGTTTAAAGGAGACATAAAGTCTGATACAATCAATATTTCATATGACAGAGGATTAAAATCTTAACCCACTTTTATTTTTTTTTCATATTTGAAGTCGACACATGGAGGCTGCCATTTTGTTCAATTATGTATTAAAATATTGTGCATGATGACTTAATTTCCCCAACATGGACATAAGGATTATAATGTATTTCTTTATAAATGTGACTAATCTTTTTATTCCAAAATGATGTGACACAAAGTTTTAACAGCATGTTTTGAAAATTTCATATGAACACAAAAATGTCCTTAACACTTACAAAAGTAAAACAATTTTTTACAAGCTAGAAAACTTGAGGTAAATTATAAAGGAATACAAAGCATTCCAACATCCTGCTGGGCTGATGACATCATATTCTGCATGTTTTGAAATCAAAATGGCGGCTGCCATGGTACTATTTGATAGCAGCATTAAAGCTTGTAATCACTACAATAAATATGTTAGATTGCTACGGCATTACGGTAGGTATAAAACTTGGTTAAAAGATTTGTTATTCTTAATTCTATTATATGAAATAAAGATTATGTCAGACTTTATGTCTCCTTTATCTTTCGGTGGTGAAATGAAATTTAAAAAAAAATGTATCAACTTGGTGAATATACAGCAGGTATTTGCAGTCATTCAAATAATACATTTTGCATTGTGTCACAGTGCCTTAAAAACCATTCCCTTTATGTAGCCTAGCATGAATATCAAACTTTTCAAAAGGTACAAGAATTCTTGGTATTTATATCTACAATTTATAGCCATCTTATATAGGTATAATCTTATATCGTTCAAAATAGTGTATAAAGAACCTTGATTCAGTGGCCCTTGCTTAGTTGAGGAAAAGCACTAAATCCACCTTAAACCCAAAAAGTATATCAATATCCCAAAGATAAATCCCAGATCAAATCCACTTCTAAGATTTGATATAAATCACATGCATAATCAGATAAAGACATGGAATTTATTTGCATATACAATCAACATTCAATCAATGTAATATCTACCTTGATGTGGTCATAATAATTAACTATTATTCGGCTCAGTGATGCTTTTTTTAATTCTAGATGGCCTAACTTCAGTGGGTTTATGGTTCAAATGAGTAGATAGGCCTACTGGCTGAAAACATAAATCAATATGTGCAGTTGTTTTTAACGTTTCTGGTCCTACTTGGATTTACGGCTTAGGCCGAATCTTTTGAGTTTGACAAATTTGATTAAAGTGTTGATTTAGGCCTCATACTTAGATTACAATCGCCGAAAGAGTTTTCCCAGCGATTAATAACTGATTAATCGAATCCGTATTTCCATACGTGAACACTAATTTAATGGCTTTGGTTAAAAACTCGTGCAAAGTTCAAGTTGGAGCTTTGTTTACTTGCAAAACAACAAATTTTCAGTTAAAATCACAACCAACTGTTTGGATTACTCCCCACTACTATTCTGCGTAGAAATTATTTACTAAATTCAAGCATTTTGAGCAAAATTTATGATCAAATTGGTCAAAATAACCCATTTTACATCGATTTACGGATAATCAACCCAACACAATATGCGTAGTTTGCATAGGTAAAGTTTTCCCGCACTGCGTCTACCAATTTTCCTGCGCTTGGAAAGTTCTCGGATGGTAAATAACTTTTGAATTAGGTTTATGCATGGAAGTCTAAATTGGTACCTCCATGGTCTATGTACGTACTTTGAACGACATGGATTGTTTTGTCAGCAACTTAAGGCCGATGAATGGGCAGGAAAAATATATGCCGTGCGTGGAGAAATGTTGTAGGATACTTTTGCATGTATCGTCATACGCACTAAATACCACCATCTGGCCTAGACTGGGCTGAAACACCATCGAAAAAGAATGGCAAAAAAAGAAGCGTATTTTGCAGAGCGCAGACTGTTTCGTGACTAGTTTTCGACTTGCGCTTGGATAATTACGCAGCTACAGGTTGAGCATTTAAAATCCTTTTTACTAGCACAATATCGTGTGCATGTACCGCGGCTTGACGCATAAATGGACATTAACGAAGAAAAAGTGTGATAAAAACAAAGCGCGCAGTTATTCATTTCCAGCTAAAAAAAGACACACACACACACTTTACAGGTTATTATATTAGCGCTCGTGCGTAATCAGGACACACTGACAGAGTACGTATTTCGAGAAGTTTCAAGTATACGGGGATTTAGACGCGTAAGGGGGACGGGGACAAACTGTTTCTAATCCCTAACAGGTGAGTGGATGATACTATGATGGGGAAGTGGATCTTTTTATAACCTAGGTCACATACATACACATATTAAAATACATTTTATAATACATCCCTCCTGATCGAGGGGTCAAATAATATGTTAAAGTTTTCACTTAATCCCTCTCCAAGCAGCAGACGTAGTATCACCTGAAAATCACTGGTAGATTACGAGGAAACAACTACTGTTTGAAGAATTTTTTCTAACTCCAATAAGTTGTTAAGGAATAGGTTGTCTGCCGCTTAACTTTACTATAAGATGCGCTATTATCTTGGTGATTCGTGTATAACGCCACTATAATCTATAAACTTAAATTGTTAAGTCTTATGCTTATGCGATAAAAGATGAAATTAAGATAGAATTGGTATTATTAAAACGTGGCACTGATTTCTACACAGTGCACTAATTTTCCATTATTCCATTATGTAACATCGTTATGTAGCGTTCAAACTTTATGAAAACATATGCGTAAACAAAAGAGATGAAAACGGAAGAAATGGGATTAACGAACAGACCTTCCAATTTTCTTTCTGTTTTTTATTTCTCCCTTTACTTACGCAGTGGACCACTTGTAAGTGATTCCTTTTGGATATTGTACGCGTGGAGAAGATTTTTAAACAGGAAATGTGAATTTCTGCACGATATTCCAGCAGTAAGTAGAATAAAGTTGACCGTCTTATCTATGTTAGGCCTAAACACCGAGTTTCGCAAGCATTTTAGCATAGGCTGAAGAATGCCAGAGCTTCCCTTCCATAGAGGAGGAAGAGGGAGAAGCAGGCCGGTAAAATTGTGCCGGCAGCCTCATCACCTACAGCTCTACAGTGCATGGAAATAGTTTGGAATATTTTTTGTGATCAAATTAAGGAGAGAATTAAATTCTGCCTTCATCTTTTGTTGAAAGATGTTCGGGGTCAGAAAGGTCCCTTTCATCAGTTCATCTGTGAGAATGGATAGCAAGACCCATCAAACATGGATGAAATTTATGTCTGATTTTCATAAAGATGTGTGTCGGGGAAAAGGCAAATTTGTATGCAAATTAATATTGCTGACTAACAAAAACTCCTTAAAATATAGTTTGATTCAGTAATTTGAGCATTTTGAAGATGTTAAGATTCAGCTTTTAAAGTGTGTTTTGAGTCTCAAGATTCACTGATACCTTCAAGACGGACAACAATAGTATGGCCTTTTGTAAATTTAAAGTCTTAAGTGAAAAGGAAACTAAGATATTCTAATTAGCAGGCTCCAAAAATATTTAAACAAATCCTACAACTAGTATGAAATATTTATGAGAAAGGGCATGTTGCCTCCACCCTGTCCATAATAATTCTTTAAAACTTTCTGAAACGTTAAGATGTTCGATAAAGAAAACAAAGTATCTAAACTGCGTCAACCATACAGAAGCGCAACTTAGAGTAAAGTTAGAGTAACGACTTATTGGAATTTTATTATTTTTTTTCTAATACGTAAGATCGTTATGTAGCGTTCTGTAAGTGTGTTGATTTAAACAAATTGTGGGGCATCATAATCAAGAAATCTTCACCCATTAAACCCACGTTTCTAAGCTGGGGAATATAGAAACCGGGGCTAGGGCCGAGACCCCAAAAAATTACTGGGAAGGGGAATGCCCCATTTTGGTTCTCCCAATAATGAATTAATTTTGACCAGTCAGCCACGGAATATTTTTTCTGAAAATCTTCAATTTTGGGAAAATTTGCTTCAATTTTTTGCAATTGCCATCATTTTGGAGATATTTTCAGAAGTTTCTATCAATTTTGTAAAATTGTCTTCTTTTTATTTGTTTTTCATTTTTTGTGCAATTTCCGTAATATGTGGAGGAGTTTTTTTCCATTTGGGAAAATTTCTTTCATTTTCGTTAAATGTGCTTCAATTTTCGGTTTATTTCATTTCAAAGTGGGATACTACCTCACTTTGCAAGCAACAAGTTTATGCAGCAATCAAATTGCCAAACTTATCTATACAGTACATTCCTTCTTCAAGCCTTTACCTTTTATTCATTTTTGCTTATGTAAATATTCACCAAGTGTTCATTTCTATTAGGCAAAGATTCCCCAATATGTATATTTTCTCAAACATGTATATTTTTAAAGCAAAAGATTGATCCGGCAAAGAATTATTCGGAACTAGATTCATTAAGGCATGAATATTTGCCGCCTTCGTTGCTTATAAGGTCAGGATACACTATTGCCAATACTTCTTCCAAAAAAGTGTGACACACCTTTAAGCTATTACTAGGTATTAAACTTGTATGTATTCATGATTTTAATCCAAAAAGCTACAAAATAATTGCTGGATATATTCAAGATAATGAAATTTGATTACCTTAAATGCCTTAACAAGAAGATTGACGTCCTTCTTAACAAAACTACGAAGATGCAACACTGGCATGCAGATGGATGTTTGCAGCAAGTTACATTTCTGTTCATGATTGCCCATGTTCTTGAAGAATCTATGAAAACAACAAATATATCAATCTAACATGTTGCCCTAACCCTAACTGACCGAGTTATGACTGCACCGTCATGCACACCAAAGTTTGTTTCCTGCCATGTGATTGGTTGAGAGGGGACACACCATTAATTTGCAGTCCGTTTTTCCATGATATATGGTCGTTGTCAAGTTGGTGAAAATGAATAAACATATTGAAGTTGCTTGGAAAAACAAGAAATATTCAAATATAGCCTTCACCAATCAAAATAACTTGCTTGGTTGCATGTACTGAATACCAATGAACTCAAAATTTGTGTAGGATTTGTATACTTGTAAAAGCAGACACACGAAACGAAATGAACTGAAAATATTTTTCACCAAAGTTTGCCCTTTTATTCTCAAAACTAGTTCGTAATTTCCTATGTCGAATTAAGCTGAAAGGTAGGGTAACATTCCTACAGAGAAATTTTCAATTTGAGTTTTCTGTGTAAATCAGGTATAAATTACAATGCGTGTACACACTTCTTTTCAAATAATTCAATTTGAAGTTGTTTTTATATTGGAGTCTTTTCAAATTTGAAATTGAAAACAAACAGATAAATAATAGTATGTTTGTGATACGCGATGTTTGCAGCGTGTGTATGATGTAAGCACAAGGAAGTATATGCATGCATGTTAAAAAAGATGCTTTTTGTGCATATGGTATATGGTTTTGAATTTGTGAGAGTAGCCATGAATATAAATACACCATAGTAGGTTGTTCAACTTTTTCCAAGTATAACATTTTAACTTTTAAAGAAAGTATTGCATTCCCAGTTAAAATATTCTTTGCTGGTTAATTTCAAATACGAAAGATGAGCATGAATAGGGACAATGGATTTCAGCCATCCCGCCATCTCTCCGTACCATCCTGTTGCCGTGTGATATTAAACAGTTGAGCTCTGCAGACTCGTCTAATGGTTTGTATGCTAAAGTGACTTTACCCATTTAATATTTGGCAACAACTGGATTGTACGGAAAGCTGACCTTCATTACCACTTAAACATCAGTTTTTGATTTATACAAAAGTTATGATGTATGACTGGGGCCTTCTTTTATTTTATTTCCTACTTCTTTGGGAAAGTATATTCTTACTACAATTTGGATGGGGGTGTGGAAAAGACATCCAAAATTTTCGGTCAGAATTTGTTGCACCACTTCAAACTCAAAAAATTATTCAATCTTTAAAAAGAAAGATAAAAGAAAATACTATGGTCGCTATGTAATACGCCATAACATTTGCATCTAATATGCAAATTTAATCCTGGGATTTGAAAATGTTATTAATGTTATACAAATTTTGATGAAATTTTGCTACTATGATGGCCTCTACACAGCCTTATACATTTAATTATGATATCATCATCAGGTTGAACGAACATGGACATCGTTGACGTTGATTCATATCCCTCACTCCACCCAGCTGTCCATTCTGGTAGGCTTTGCTTCTCCAGTCTTGTGTTATCGATCAGCTGCAGTGGTCCAAGTATGTGCACCAGTGCGATGGGCGACCTTGAGATCTAAATGTGATAATTCAATAAAATGTTTAGTGTTTATTTTTGTTCAGGCTTTGCTTAATATATGGTAAACTATCTTTGCTGTCCAAAGAGAATTCTTGTTGGAAAAAAATGCAACTTTAAACGTAATGTGTTTTTTCAAGATATAGGCCTATTGACCACCTGAAAGAGGTTTTAGTTCTAAATCACTGTTGCCTAAAGAAAAAGCAAACATGACTTTTAGTCTTTAGGTTGTTGTTCATCAAACTTTTGAATAATATTCAATTTATGCAATGTTTGTGGTGTACAAGAGGTGGCACAGACTTAAATATTTTTGATTTTCTTTTAACATTTTCAGGAATGAGGTAGGGATGTGGTAACATTACGATCCAATTTGCAAAAATTAGATAATGTCGTTTACAGAAGTGTGACCAAGATTGAAAACAATGGGTTGACATGATGGGGAAAATGTGGGAATGTAGCACTAATATGTCACAGATATATACAATTTATACTTTGTTTTCATGGATTTTAATGGATTTAAAAAACAGATGTTAAAAATTGACAATATTTTTGCTCAAGTTTGTAACCTACAGTGGTATAAGAAATCTTTGATGCTTTAACTGAGCAGCACTATACGTTCAGCAAAGGTTAAAATTACCCCACGGTTATCGCGATTAGCGCAAAAATGTAACGCACTTACTGCGCTAAGTGCGTCTTTTATTCGGCACCCCTTTCTTGTGCTGCCGAACGGCGCCGAATTGCCTCCCAGAATTGATGGTAAACGCGTTATATAATCCAGTTGTTATATGTCCCTCACCCCTGTGAGTAAACACGTTAAGAAATTCTCTTAATCACTGAAGCAAAACTCCTCTCTAAGCATGAGTAAACATGAGTAAATTCCAGCAAATTAGCCATTCTACAGTATGTTACACATGTAACGGGCTGGAGAATGGCCCTAGCAGACCATGTTGGTCTACCAGGAATTTGCTAGAACCATTTTGCAAATTGTCACATGTGTAACAGTCTCAGGCTTGTTGGAGAATGGCCCTTGTAAGTTAAATTATATCGGCCAGTTTGAACAAAGTTTATTTCAGTCCAAACAAGTCAATTTAAATAGCAAACAAACAGACAATATTTCTTTGCAGTCATCGAAATTGTAATATCAGTTTTACTAGCTATAAAATTTGAATATTTCCTCATTATTTTTAACACATACCTCAAAAACCTGCATAAATCAGTTAAAATTAACATAAATGTACAGGCAAAATTAATTTACCAAAGGCAACCATTTACCAGCTTTTAAAATTTAAACAACATTTCTGCTATGTCCTTATATACAAGCCCTCTTATTATGGACGTTTTTTAATTAACAAATAATTAACAAATCTTGCATGGATGTATGAAGAAACTTTATCTTTACAATACTCCTAAAAAGAAATTCAATAATTTAAGAATTCCAATTTCAAAGCTGGAATTCTGATGCACATATATAAAATATGATTAATAATATCCCAACTTTTAAAAATCAATAAATAGAAAATAACAGCGGAAAAATATTGTAATACACGATGCTCTGCTGCTTTACGATATAAATCGAAGAAAGTAAATCTAAGGAAGTATACCTGTCAATGTGAATCGTCACCATATGAGACATCATTTGTATAAAGTGTCGGCTCTTTTCGTCGTTGATTGTCTTCAAGTTCATCAGCTAGGGCTGCAAGGATACTCTTCCCTCTGGGGATTTTCAGAACAACTTCTCAAATGCTGTAAAGTTGGAAATTCAAACAAAAACATTAAATTTATATCTGTACTGGACAATTGTATACAAATTTAACAAAAGTATATTTCTATACTTCGAGAGGAAACCCATATTTTAATTTGTACAAATAGATAGTTATACATGTAGATCCACAAACCCTTCGCCTCAACGAAGTACCGACAAGGCTACATTGTAAAAGCAAGGATGCTTTACGCAACGTATTCAGTGCAAAACTTGTGAGCCACCATGGTAATACAGTGCTATGGGCCATTATACAACGGATATGTAACATCATTGAAACTACAAACTATTACTTCAAAAAATCTGCATTAATTTTTTAAATAAAATGAATTCCACCTCTAAATTAAGGTGTTCAATATATTAAATATCTTACCCTTGTGCTGCGTACATATCCATATGTCATTATACGCGTTGCAACGCTCATACAGTGCAATCCAACTCCTGCGCTATGTATACGCCCGTGAAAAACACCCGTAAATTTTCTCGCCCATATTGTTCTTTCTCTAACTTGTGTATATTAGTGTATGCGTAACAATGCTTAGCGTAGAAAATTCACTTCTACGCAAGAATTTCCCTGTAAAAAACCACAGAGCCAACACTTCGAGAAAATAATGTTTCTGACACATTTCTAGCAATAATACACTTGTCAATTGTGTGACTCACTTACACCCCCGGACAAGGTGAGTCATTGCACCAAAGTGGGTGGACAAAACATGTACATTGACGTACCCTTCAGTCACTTAGGTTACTGACATTTTGTGTAAAATCTAAATAGCCCAAATCAATCACCTCTGTACAAAGTCAATGGGTCTGAAGTAAATTGACCCACCCAGTGTCACTCTGGTGACTGACAATTTGGTGCAATGACGCACATGTGTGTCACTATTTCATATGCCACTCACTCACCTTTGACTGACAGTGTCGAGGGTAGTATGGGTGACTCATACAACTGATAAGTGCACGCTTTACTCAGTGATATAATCATTTGATTCGGGATCGTCTCCTTAAATATGGAGAATTAAGTTTTTTGTGTTTACAAGGTAAGGAAATAAGTTGGTAGCCATCGAAAATTCGGAAGTTTGTTGTTTCGGTGATGTTTCATGTCCGTGAAATAATGGCCCATAGCACTTTATTGACATGGTGGCTCACTAGAGCATAGCGTTGGTGCCCATATTTTCAATGAATATGCACTTTGGAAATTAATATTTTTCAGTGTTTTCTTCTCGTGTTTTTTTTCAAGCCTTGTTTTACGCTTAACTGGTACAGCTGCTACAAGTTGCATATGTTTATTATTGTTGCACGAACTTTGGGATATTCGCGATTTTGCCGAAAGAAAAATATTTATCTTGATAAGTGAAATATCAAGCTTCTGTAAATGTATCATGAATAAAATGAGGAGAAATCAAAGAATGTATTTATATTACTTAGGTGCATAAACTTTGGACCACCTAGACGGGAAAGTTCAGGTGATTTCTCTGTACAGAGTTAACGATGATCTCAAGTTTTTGTTTTGTTTTGAGTAGCTATGGCTTTCCTATATAACCTCTAAATGTTACAAAGATAAGGTTACATTGAGCTAGGATGTTCCAAAACTTAGTAGGCTGGTTATCTAAACGAAATGATTTTTACGAAATTGACTTAAAATGCTTGAACAACATGAATATCGCGTAATCAGACGAACCAAATGTCCGATTGACGCAAGTGTACTCATGTCATCAAAGATTGACAGATCCGCCGGCTATTTTAGATAATCTACTTTTGTAGGTGTTGCTCAAACATTTCCTTAGTTTTTCGTCTATTTTCCAAGTACGAGTACCAAAAAAAAGCACGCAAGCGTAATCCACGTTCATCACATGGTCTTTTCACTGTACACTGTTAGACATTTAAAATGCGCCTGCGCGATCGTTCGTGCAGGTTCGTAAAGATGCATTTCTGTGCGTGACATTGCTTGTTATCATTTTTAACGTACGCGAAAACAAAATGGGTCGGAATTTTATTTTCTTCACCAATATTTGACATATTCTCAAACAAACTAAGTTTCTATTTTCAGGTGAGCTTGTACAAAACATATTGAAGTTAGAGTGTATGAATTTTCATGTATGTTGGTTATTGTTATTATACTGAAATTTGAGTTGCTCTAAATATTTAGGGCCACTTTTTTGAACACGTATTAAATCCCATTAACTTTTGCTTCAGCGTGCGTTTATATTTTTCAATGGGCGCTTTCCTATAGACCTTTTCAAAAGGAGTTTAATCGAACGTGAAACGTCAGGGTACTTTAACCAATAAAATGCCGGTGAATTTTCCTTTTTACTAACCAACCAATCAAGTGCGGGGAAAACTGTAACCAACAACAATACGCAAGCGTATTACCTTTATAAGCTTGTACGCATGTAAATAATAGTACACTAAGTACATTACACGTAAGACGTATATACGTTATGTGAAATGTATAAGCTTTGTGTTGTATCAAAGAGCGTGACGTCATTCGCCCTATACTTAGCCGAAGGCCGAGAGACGAAACTCCTATATCTACAGTTTGACACTTTTTGGTTCGTCCTCCACCCATGTTAATTCCAAGAGAGGGCAGCAGATATGTCGGTACTTAGAAAAGTGGAGTCAATAAAAAATAGGCAAACTGCGAATTAAATCTAAAAAAAGAAAAATTTAAATTCTTTACTCTACAAAATCAATTATATTTATATTAGTTTTATTAATAACTTGTCTTTCTAACCAAGATTAACGTTCATTTTATTTCCAACAAGAACACAAAATAACGATTTCTTTTTACAGTACATGCAGGGTTAGAACACTTTATTGCAGCATTAGATTGTAAACAGGCATGTATCGCACTTACTAACTTAAGCCGTAGTGATAAGTATATTTTAAGAAAAATACTACGCGAACAACTTTTGTAAGTGATAAATGATCAAAACTATTATATGCCTTGAACAATTTCAGTAAACTTAAAATAATGTGTTATCTTAATTGTGCCAGTTGTTGTTAAACAGTCTGAAGCTAGCTAACGCCGAACGTACGCCGTTAATTTCACTTTAACCTAACTGACCGACGTAAGCTCTGACAAATATGGGCAATAATTTCAGTTTTATTCAGGAAGAAGAAGAAGTTGCTTATCAAATCTTATTTAATTTAGACATGTATGTAGCGAAAGATTGCTTGCAAAAAGCGTCGCCGGGGTAATCATAGGTCATTGTATTGCCTAGCCAGGCTACAGTAACGCCACCTTAGGCCTAACGTTACATTGTGTGAAACCATTTGCAATTTGGTAGGATAATGTTAGGACCTATATATGTACATTACCATGATATTGAGTTAAGAAAGCTACAACTTCCTCATCAATTTGTTAATTAGAATTTGTAACAACATACTCATTTGAAGCTTATAATATTACTTTTTATTTCTGAACAATTTGTTGCTTACTTTTAATGTTATGTTTTGAGGGATCATCTCCATTTCCCCACAGACTCAAGAAAGATCATTTATACATTTTATAGTAGATTGGGGTGGGGTTAGTTATTAGTCACATACTCACTGTTCACGTGCATTTACTATGAGACTTTTGTTATGTGTACATTAACAACATTTACTGGATTAGAATACATTGTACAGTAGGACCAATGTGTATCAATAAACATTAGCAGTCATTAACAAAGAAAGAAAATGTCAGCTACTTAAAAAACAGAACAAATATTAGTAAATATCTGTCATAATAAAAAGGCCATTCTTGAAATGCAGCATTACAATTGTTAGCTAGGGTTCGGAGGGGCATGAGAATAATATGGGCCTAGGTCTAATTAGTTTTATAATTGGCATGTGCCTATCAACAAAACACCCATCAAACAAAGTCTAAACAGGCTGACCAACTGGCTGATAGGTGTGTATAAATCAAAATAAAAGTAAGTTAAATGCCAACTTGTTTAGATAGGTAGAGAAACAGTAGATCAAATTGCTCACTTATTACTTTTATTTCCATTTAAATACACTATAAGTTTTCAGTTTCATTCACATTTTTCTGTTAAAGATCATTTACCAACAATTGCAGGCCCTGAATTCATTAATCTCAAACATAATCATACAACTTTTGGAATAGGTCTATATGTTGTATTGAAGCCTAATTACTTCCAATTTATGGGTGCATTTTTAATTCTATATGTGTTATTAAAGTTGCTTTCAATTTGTTTGCAAAAGTTTCTCAAGATACAAGTTGGGAAGATAAAAAAAGCTCCACTTAAAAATTTGCTGCATAGAATTTCTCTTCTCATTGATAGGCAATCTTTAGCTTTGCTCTCATTTGTTTTTGCGTTGGTGTCCAATGAACAAATTATATTACAGTGCAGTAGTATTCCAACTCTTATGTTGTATCATTGTTAAAAATCATTGACTACTACGAAGTAAGAATATTTTTGGCAATATGAATTAATTTTGTACCAGATATTAATGAGCTGAATACCTGTGTATCATTTTGTAGTAGACAATACCCTGTCCAAATGTTTTCTGACTCCAGGCACATGTTGATGATTTTTCTGGGCAGTGGAATGTACTGTTATCAGGTTATAAGGAAATGAAATGGTAATTTTAGTGTACCCTTTTTATGCATAAAAGTTTGTCTGCCTTACCAAAAAAAAAGAAAGACACAAATCCCAAGACTGAAAATTAAACATCAAAACTAGCAGACCAGGGTTTTATTTGCAGTGAACAGACATGAAAAATCACACTTCAACATGTCTTTTACAACTAGGCTTAGCTAAGTTGACTATAGGCCACACTTTACAACCATGGGGATCTATAATTGTTAGGCTGCATAGGGAAAACCTCAAATTTTGTTGATTTGTGTTTCTTTCCTAAAAACTCATATTGTGAAATAGTGTGATATATCTATATCTACATCAGCATCACTTCACAAAGTTTGCTGATTTCAGCTAAAGCTGTGGTGATAAGTGGAGGACTTATGGCAGTATGGTCATCATAGAAGATGTTCCATAAGGAAACTGTTTGGAATTTTTGTAAATTTGATTACCAGTTGTTCTGTTCTTAAATTTAGATTTATACAGGTAATCATTGCAGTAAATCAAAATTGTGATGTCAAAGCTTGTTACCTATTTTTTTGTAAATTGGTTTCCTCCACAATGAAGACCCAATTCCTCTATCATAAATGTACATACAAATTTGTAGGAATGATTTTTAGAAGTTAATGGCAGAATAATATGTGTTGATACTTGCATCCAGATCCTGGAACACTTTACCCACCCACATGAGAACTTCTCCATCCACCACAGTATTAAAAAAACTTTTAAAGACCCACTTATTTTGATATTTTTCATTTTGTTTTAATTTTACTTTGTAAGCGCCATGGTACTTTGGTGAATGGCGTATTTAAATAACATTGTTTTTTATTATTATTATTATCTGTTTTAAACACCTTATTTTACACACCATATTATGTAACCTGTACCAATTGTTTAAGTCAATTGATGTATATTTCCTGTATTATTTACAAATGATACTTTTTTTACCCTACACACAATTGAATTATTTAATTCAAATATTTAATGTTTTCGCCTTCAACACCAGAAAGTTTAACACCAGAAGGTTTGAGATGGGCATGGCAAACTACCAATTCATTGGGTTGAACCACATAAACTGATAATAACAGTTAATAGCTTTTCCTGACAAAATGAACCCAACTGTAACAATGATTGCATGTGTCATAGAGCTAGTGTTGTTGCTTGAGTTATTTGCCTTCACCTTATGTTTGGCATAAATAACATTCCCTTCGCAAATATCCAAATATGGCTTATTTCCAGTGTCCATTAATTATTTGCCAATTTTTGTTTAAATTCAAGCAGTATACACAACAAATCACCAGACGATTTAAGTTAGGTTTGGGCAGCTAATTTGAATGTCAATGTTAGTCAAGTTCTAACTTGCATTTAGTCTTGCAAAGGTGGCTAGGGCCGGCCCATCGCTAACGTAAATAGGCCTATGGTGTTGACCGACCTTCATCAACTAGGCTAGGGCCTAGGCGTAATGTTTAACGGCTTCGATAAGGTTAGACAGTAATTCCTTTAAAATGCTTTAAACTTTCAATTTGTCATGTTCAGACGTAAAACAATGAGTAATAAACGCATTGGCATCGTACCGTACCGGTATCGCAAAAAGTACCTCCACTGCACTGTGTGTGCATGGTTTGTCAATTTGTTTCGCACTTGATCCATGAATGACGTCAAAATCAAAGTTGTTATATTAATGATTTGCAAAATCATTTGTTTATTGAACTAAAAGTGCACAAAAAGTAACGATAGAATTAGATCGGTAATACATTTTTTTTAAATAACCAATTTGCGTAGAATACTTTATTTACACATTTCTTTGGTATGTTTAATTTCTGAAATGGTTAAGTCTCTACTGCCTCCACTTGGAACCAACATGGGTGGGTGACCTAAAAAATTATCACAGATTTTGCAACACTGTAGGTATAGGAGTTTTGTCTCTCGGCCTTCGGCCTATACGTAGTGTAGGGCGAATGACGTCACGCTCTCTGGTTAAATGCACACCTACACGTTGAATGTAAATTTGCGTCAGTTTCAACTGATCTGCCTGCATAATTCTTTTCCTATGGGGATGTTTTTTTGTTGTTGTCATATTTCAAGAGAATCCCTACTGTCTACCATTCAGACTGTCTAAATTAAGGAATATGCTATAACCAGGTAAGATTTCAAATTAAAACTTGGCCTGAGGTACGTTTATTACACTAACGTTACGTTCATTGCATGTAATTGTAGGTCCTAGGCCTAGTGTGCACGTTAAAATGTTGTTTTTGTGAACGGAACATTGTATGTTCATTGGGGTTCACATTCCCTCAACATTTACGAAACATTAAAAATATTTGTGCACATTTGAAACACAAAAATAGGACGGAAATTGACAAAAATTGTTCAAATTTGAAAACGTTGATGTTTAGTGCGGAGAGCCTAATGGTATGAAATTGTGACGTTGACCTCACTGCACAGAATGTGAAAATAGTATCGAGAACTTTCGGCAGCAAATCCCTTGTTATCTGTGAATGAGACAACTAGTTTTGCATATCGGAAAAATTGTGTGAATGGAGAGGATACAGTTTATACGAAGTTTTCTGTTTGGTATGGAAATTCTTAACCAAATTGCGCTACCATTTAAAAGTCTCAATAAAGTCCTTATTTGTGTATGTAGGCCCCTATATACTGCTGATTATTGCGTGAAATTGTATTTTTAATAGGCTTGACCCCATACGCTAGTAAATTATGTAGACGATCAGGATTCCCGAAATTTGATTAATCCATTATAGTCACGTGAATTTCATCCATGCGACATTATTTAAATGAAATTTCCGGAAATTACCGATTCCGATATGAAAAGATCTATATGACCCTACCTAAAATCAGCAAACTCAGTGAAATGAAGCTGATGAAGGTATAGTTACTGTACTAGGCCCACCATGTTACCAATTTTACCATGAGAAAGTCCAGACCGGAGTCTCAGTTCACCTTATAGAGTTTGGTTTGAAGAATAATTAGGCCTAGGCCTACCCGAGTTTAGCTTTAACATTATGATCATAATACTTATGTTATGATGCTTTGCTTCCACACCTTTTACATTAGACCTCCGTGGTGTAGTGGTTAGCGCTATGTTCTCTCACCCGCACGTCTTGGCTTCGTATCCCGGTGGGTCTGCAAGCAGTGAGTTCACAACTGGTTATCAAATGTCGTGGCAGTCTTGATGTCCAGCCAGCACTGGATGCTTTTGGGACCTTGGCTATGCTACACTTCAGTAACGTTACTAACTTAGGCCTAGGCCTACAGTAAGTTGCCCAACGCAATACAAAAAGTCAAATGCGTAGCCTAGCCTATCTTATTGGTATAGCACACAGCAGCACAAGAAAATGTAAACTGAATGAAATCCACATTAATTACTCAAAAAACCCAAACAGTTGCAACAGTTTTCACTTGTTTATACATGTGAGATAAAGAACAATGTGTGATTGTTACCAGTGAAAGAGATTCTGCAGGTATTACGCAGATATTTGGCGCAGCAATGGCGTCCTGCTTCAATCTTTAGAACTTTGCAAGCGGCGCGCTTCCTAATGATATGCAGGTAACTATGGAAAAGACGTATGCGATTACGTTCGACGTAAAAATTACGGTCAATATACAGTAACGCGCTATTTTATTAGACAGTTAGTCATTATTTACGGTCCTGAAAAGTAAAAACTCACCCTGAAGTCTCTATCTCAGCTTTAACTGTCAAAGACCGTCGCACGCAGAATACGGTTTTCACCGTAAGGTTTTAAAGGTTATTTGTGTGTAGAAATTACGGGGTGTTTTTTACAGTGTAGGTCTAACATAAATAAGACGTTTACCTTTATTCTACTTACTGTTTGGAATGTCGTGCAGAAATTCACATTTCACGTTTAAAAATCTTCTCCATGAGTAAAATATCCAAAAGGAATCACTTTAAGTGGTCCACTGCGTAAGCAAACGGGGGAAATAGAAAGAGAATGTTGGGTGGTGGAAGGTGGGGGTGGGTGATATATAGACGCGATAACGTGGACAAACTGCGATTTGGACAAAACTTATGATGAGGGAGAAGGGATAGTATCCTCTGCCACATACACAGACCTACATTTTATAATGAATCCCTCCTGATCGAGGAGGTCGAATAATATTTTGAAGTTTTCACTTAACCACTCCCCCAGCAGCTGACGTAGTATAACCTGAAAACCACCGGCAGATCACGCGGAAACAAGTACTGAATTTTTCTCTTATTCCAATAAGTTGTTAAGGAATAGGTTGTCTGTCGCCTAACTTTACTATAAGTTGCGCTTCTATATGGTTGACGCAGTTTAGTTACTTTGTTTTTCCTTATCGAGCAACGTAACTTTTAAAAAAGTTTTTAGAAATTTTGAAGGATAAGGTAGAGGCAATATGCACTATCTCAGATATGTTACATACTAGTTGTAGGTTTTTTTCTTTTATTTTTGGAGCTTGCTTGATTACGATATTTTAGTCTCCTTTTTAGCTAAGACTCTCAATTAATGCAACGACCGTACTATTTTTGTCCGTTGTTAGGGTATCAGTGAGTCTTTGAGACTCGAAAGATACTTTAAATGCTAAATCTTAACATCTTCAAAATGTTCAATTTACGGAATAGATCTATATTTTAAAGAGTTGTTGTTAGTCAGCAACATAGATTTGAATAAAAATTTGCTTCTTCTCGCCACACATATTTTACTTGTGGAGAAGATTTTTAAACGGGAAATGTGAATTTAAGATAACAAGATTACGGGCTAAGAAGGTTTAGTCACCCCATAAAAAGCCCAAACTAACACCACCACCACCAAACACATTTCAAAGACGCCCAGAGATAGTAAAGAGATAGTAAAGAAGGTATCAATGTTGACCTTGAAATTGTGAACAGAATTAGAGCTATAACTACCCACTCAGGCAAACCATTTAACTCATTAACAACTTTTTGCGAAAAGCTAAAATGCCGAATATCTATCCGTGAGAACTCTTTACAATTTCTGCACAATATTCCAACAGTAAGTAGAATAAAGATAACAGTCTTGTCGATGTTAGGCCTACATTAGTCATGTAATCTTTTACCATCGTTTGGCCATAATTACTTTCACTTCGACCCGTTTCTGTATGCTGAGATTGTGTGATTGCTGATGTTCATTGATTTGGAGACTCACGAAGGCTATGTTTTTTTCCTATGCACGCCATCGGAGGTAAAAGACAAACTTTTTTGGCAGAACGTCTTTACTTTGCACAACTTCCCTGAGAATATTCTTCACTAAAATATTACAAATCACTAGGTTCACAACAAATTTATTGCTTATCAACAAAATAATCTCGTATGAAACTTACTTGGAAATGGTAGAATTTATCTATTTTCTGTGAGTCTTCTGTTCAACTATTCGGCCATTACTTTAAGAGTAGAACTCAATTTTGTTGATTATTCATGGTATCAAACTTCAATAAAAATGTAAATTGTGACCGGGGTTATTTTCCGTTCCCCCTCATAGTATTTATCCAAATTGCAGTTGTTCCCGTCATCGCGTCTAAATCCCTCCACATCAAAACGTCACACGCAAAAAATCCATACGCGTGTCGTATACTCGGAAATCTTCTCAAAAACCGTTTAAAAGAACGCTGCGGAATGGATAAGCTCAAAAAGCGCACTAAAGCGTCTTGATTCTCCTTAAAAGTCATGCTAAATTTGTATTTTGTCAGTTTGTTCACCTTACGCACGAGCGCTTATATAATAGCCTGTAAAGCGTGTTTTTCTTAGCTGGAAATGAAGAACTAAGTGCTTTGATTTTATCACATTTTTCTTCGTTAACGTTCATTTATGCGTCAAGCCGTGGTACATGCACACGATAGTGTGCTAGTAAAACATTTAAAATGCTCAACCTGTAGTTGCGTAATTATCCAATCAAGAGTCAAAAGCTAGTCACGAAACTAGTCACGTAACAATCTGCGCTCTGCAAAATACCCTTTTTTTTTACACTCTTTTTAGATGGCATTTTAGCCCAGGCTAGGCCAGATGGTAGTATTCAGTGCGTATGGCAACACATGAAAAAGTACCCTACAAACATTTATTCACGCACGGTATATTTTTTTTCCGTCGAATCATCGGCCATAAGTTGCTGACGAAACAATTCATGTCGTTCAAAGAACGTATATATCTTATGTCTGATATGCGCCGCATATGGCGTTTAGATTGTGCGTTTTCAGCGTCGCGAGCAATTCCTCTACGAATGCGGTTGTAGCGCAGAATAACGCAGATGACGTTGCATTTAACTTTTACACTGATTACTTCGGAAAGTTCAATTATACTTACGTGCACAGCATTAAAGCACGTATAAGGTGCGCACGCATATTCTATTACGTAACATCGTTATGTTGCATTCAAACTTCATGGAAACATATGCGTAAACAAATAACAACAGAAGGTAAGAAATAGGATTAACAAACAGACATTCAATTTTCTTTCTCTCTCTATTTTCCTCTTTCCTTACGTAGTGGACCATTTAAAGTGATTTCTTTTGGATATTTTACTCGTGGACAAGATTTTTAAACGGGAAATGTGAATTCCTGCACGATATTCCAACAGTAAGTAGAATAAAGTTAACCGTCGTATCTATGTTGGGCCTATATACCAAGTTTTGCAAGTATTTCAGCATAGGCAGGTGAAAGCTAGAGACTTCCAGAGAAGAAGAGTGTGTGGGGGGGGGGTGGCAGACCGCTAATAATTGTGCCGGAAGCTTCATCACCTACAGCTCTACAGTGCATGGAAATAGTGTGGAATATTATTTATGATCAAATTAAGGAGAGAAATAAGTTATGTCTTTATCTTTTGTTGTAAGATGTGACGGGGTCAGAAAGGTACCTTTCATCAGTTCATTCGCGAGAATGGATAGCAAGAACTATTCAACATCGATGAAATTTATGTCTGATTTTAATTAAATGTGTGTCAGGGAAGAGGCAAATGTTTATGCAAATCAATGTTGCTGACTAACAAAATGTCCTGAAAATATAGATTTATTCCGTTATTTGAGCATTTTGAGTCAGCCTTTATAGTATGTTTCGAGTCTCAAAGATTCACTGATACCCCGAAAACGGACAACACTATTGTTGTCCGTTTTTATGGCCGTTGCCTAAATTGAGAGTCTTAAGTGAAAACTTCAAAATATTATTTAATCCCTTGATCAGGAGGGATTCATTATACAATGTAGGTGTGTGTATATCACCAAGGTTATTATCCCTTCCCCCTCATCATAGCATTGGTCAACATCGCAGTTAGACCACATCATCACGTCTAAAATTCACCCCCATCCCCCTCCTTCCTCCACCCAATTCCACCCGTCACACACGCGTTGTCAGTCTTGGATACGGCACTGTTGATGATAGAGAAAAATATATGCAAACTGAAGGAAAAATCCTACATAGATAACGTAACCTCTTTTCAATTGAACAGCCCATTGTCATAGAATGTACTGATATACTTCAAGTTCAGTCAAAGTTTGTATTTGGTTCTGAAGAATCTTGGTGATGCCGTGTATGACGTCACCACAATTTATAAACTCAAAATTGTCAAGTCGTATGCCATAAAGGATGAAATTAAAGATAGAATTAGTGTTATTAAAACGTGGCACTGATTTGTACACAGTGCACTAATTTTCTATTATTCTATTACGTAACATCGTTATGTAGCGTTCAAACTTCATGGAAACATATGCGTAAACAAATAAGAACAGAAGGTAAGAAATAGAATTAACGAACAGACATTCAATTTTCTTCCTCTCTCTATTTCCCCCTTTCCTTACGTAGTGGACCACCTAAAGGGATTTCTTTTGTATATTTTACTCGTGGACAAGATTTTTAAACAGGAAATGTGAATTTCTGCACGATATTCCAACAGTAAGTAGAATAAAGTTAACCGTCTTATCTATGTTGGGCCTACATACCAAGTTTTGCAAGTATTTCAGCATAGGCAGGTGAATGCCAGAGACTTCCAGGGGAAGGGTGTGTGCGGGTGGGGGTGGGCGGCGGGCAGAACGCTAATAATTGTGCCGGAAACTTCATCACCTACAGCTCTACAGTGCATGGAAATAGTTTGGAATATTCTTTATGATCAAATTAAGGAGAGAATTAAGTTATGTCCTCATCTTTTGTTGTAAGATGTTACGGGGTCAGAAAGGTACCTTTCATCAGTTCATTCGCGAGAATGGATAGCAAGAATTATTCAACATAGATAACATTTATTTCTGATTTTCATTAACATGTGTGTCGGGAAAGAGGCAAATTTGTATGCAACTCAATGTTGCTGACTAACAAAACCTCCTTAAAATATAGTTTTATTCCGTAATTTGAGCATTTTGAGTCAGCCTTTATAGGTTTTTTTTCGAGTCTCAAAGATTCACTGATACCCCGAAAACGGACAACAATAGTACGGCCCTTGCATAAATTGAGAGTCTTCCTTCAAAATATCATTTGACCCCTTTGATCAGGAGGGATTCATTATACAATGTAGGTGTGTGTATATCACCGAGGTTATTATCCCTTCCCCTCATCATAGTATTGGTCAACATCGCAGTTAGACCACATCATCACGTCTAAAATTCACCCCCACCCCCTCCTTCCTCCACCCAATTCCACCCCGTCACACACGCGTTGTCAGTCCTGGATACGGCACTGTTGATGATAGAGAAAGATATATACAAACTGAAGGAAAAATCTTACATCGATAACGTAACTTCTTTTCAATTGGACAGCCCAACGGCCCATTGTCATCAAATATACTGATATACTTCAAGTTCAGTCAAAGTTTGTATTTGGTTCTGAAGAATCTTAGTGATGTCGTGTATGACGTCACCACAATTTATAAACTCAAAATTGTCAAGTCTTATGCCATAAAAGATGAAATTAAAGATAGAATTAGTATTATTAAAACGTGGCACTGATTTGTACACAGTGCACTAATTTTCTATTATTCTATTACGTAACATCGTTATGTAGCGTTCAAACTTCATGGAAACATATGCGTAAACAAATAAGAACAGAAGGTAAGAAATAGAATTAACGAACAGACATTCAATTTTCTTCCTCTCTCTATTTCCCCCTTTCCTTACGTAGTGGACCACCTAAAGGGATTTCTTTTGTATATTTTACTCGTGGACAAGATTTTTAAACAGGAAATGTGAATTTCTGCACGATATTCCAACAGTAAGTAGAATAAAGTTAACCGTCTTATCTATGTTAGGCCTAAATATCGAGTTTCGCAAGCATTTCAGCATAGCCAGGTAAATGCCAGAGACTTCCAGGGTGGTGGATGGGGGCAGAAAGCTAATAATTGTGCCGGAAGCTTCATCACCTACAGCTCTACAGTTCTTGGAAATAGTTTGGAATACTATTTATGATCAAATTAAGGAGAGAATTAAGTTTGTCCTCATCTTTTGTTGCAAGATGTGACGGGGTCAGAAAGGTACCGTTCATCAGTTCTTCCGCCAGAATGGATAGCAAGAACTATATGGATGAAATTTATGTCTGATTTTCATTAAGAAATGTGTCTGGGAAGAGGCAAATTTGTATGCAATTCAATGTTGCTGACTAACAAAACGTCCTTAAAATATAGTTTTATTCCGTAATTTGATCATTTTGAGTCAGACTTTATAGTTTTTTTCGAGTCTCAAAAAATCACTGATACCCTGAAAACGGACAACGGACAACTGACAAATACAATTAAGACATTAATGTTGCTTACATACCGAGTTTCGCAAGCATTTCAGCATAGCCAGATAAATGCCAGAGAGGAGGGGGAAGGGGTGGGGGGGGGGTGGCAGACCGGTAATAATTGTGCCAGAAGCTTCATCACCTACAGCTGTACAGTGCATGGAAATAGTGTAGAATATTCTTTATGATCAAATTAAGGAGAGAATTAAGTTCTGTCCTCATCTTTTGTTGTAAGATGTGACGGGGTCAGAAAGGTACCAAAATAATGTTTCTGACAAATTTCTAGCAATAATGCACTTGTCAAACTCACCTACACCCCTGAACAAAGTGAATCATTGCACCAAAGTAGGTGGACAAAACATGTACATTGATCTACCCCTCAGTCACTTAGGTTACTGATATTTTTTGTGAAAAGACTTATCCCAAATTAATCACCTCTGTACAAAGTCAATGGGTCTGAAGTAAATTGACCCACCCAGTGTCACTCTGATGACTGACCATTTTGGTACAATGACGCACATATGAGTCACTATTTCATATGTCAATGACTCACCTTTGACTGACATTGACGGGGGTTGTATGGGTTAGTCATACATCTGATAAGTGCAAGTTTTACTCAGTGATATAATCTGTTGATTCGGGATCGTCTCCTTAAATACGGAGAACTTAAGTTTTCATGTTTACAAGGTAAAGAAATAAGTTGGTAGCCATCGGAAATTCGGAAGTTTGTTGTTTCGGTGATGTTTCATATCCGTTGCATAATGGCCCGTAGTACTTTAATGACATGGTGGCTCACTAAAGCTTAGCATTGCTGGCCATTTTTAATGAATATGCACTTTGAAAATTAGTATTTTCAAATGTTTTCTTTCCGTATTTTCTTTCAAGCCTTTTTTTTTACGCTTAACTGGTACAGGTGCTACAAGTTGCATAGGTTTTCACTGGTGCACGAACTTTGAAATATTCGCGATTTTTCCAAAATAAAAATATTTATCTTGATAAGTGAAATATCAAGCTTCTGTGAATTTATCATGGATAAAATGAGGAGAAATCACAGAATGTATTTATATTCCTTAGGTGCATGAACTTCGGGCCCACCTAGACGGGGAAAGTTCAGGTGACTATTTGTGCAAAGTTAACGATGATCTCAAAGTTATTTTTTGAGTAACTTTGGCTTTCCTATATAACCTCCAAATGTTACAAAAATAAGGTTACCTTGTAGCTAGGATGTTCAAAAACTCAATAGGCTGGTTATCTAAGCGAAATTGTTCCTCAGAAGTAGAAAAACAGATGATTTTTTGCCGAAAATAAATCAAAATGCTTCAACAACATGAGTATTGCGTAATCAGACCAACCAAATGTACGATTGACGCCAGTGTACTCATGTAATCGACAGATCCGCCGGCTATTTTAAATAATCTACTTTTGTAAGTATTTTTTCTCCAAGCATGAGCACAAGAAAAACGCACGCAAAGTGTAATCAACGCTCACCGCATGGTCTTTTTACTGTACACTGCTAGACATTTAGAATGCGCCTGCGCGATCATTCGTGCACGTTGGTAAAGATGCATTTCTGTGCGTAACATTGCGTGTTATCGTTTTTAACGTACGCGGATCAAAATGGGTCGAAATTTCATTTTTTTCACCAATTTTTAACATATTCTCAAGCAAACTAAGTTTCTATATTTCAGGTGAGATTGTATAAAACATACTGCAATTAGAGTGTATGAATTTTCATGTATGTTGGTTTTATTATGATACTGAAATTTAAGTTTCCCAAAATTTTTAGGCAACTTTTTTTAACACGTGTTAAATCTAATTGACTTTTGCTTCAGCGTGCGTTTTTATTTTTAATGGGCGCTTTTCTATAGCCCCCTACCTAAAATCAGTTAACTTTGTGGAGTAAAGCTAATGATGGTATAGAGTTACTGTACTAGGCCCACCATGCTACCCCTTTTAACAAAATTCCTTTAGCGCCACCACCCACAACATCACTCTACATGGAAAATATATGAGTGTCCTCCATATTTGGAGGATATCAACAAGAAGATGGTGGTTGTCAGCTTGCAAATTGGAGCACAGTGAAAACATAGTTTAGGCTACTAGACCTAGTCAACTTCAGAATACTGTGTTTCAAACCTTACATTTCTCTTATCGGCCTCACACAGTCAATTACGACCCATACATAGACTATGGAAATTTAACTTGCCATTGATTTAACGTATATAGGGGCCTACATACACAAATAAGCACTTCACTGAGACTTAAAATGGTAGCGTAATTTGGTTGAAAAATTCCATACTAAACAGAAAACTTTGTATAAACTGTATCCTCTCCATTCACATAATTTTTCCGATATGCAAAAACTAGGGATATGCTGCCGAAAGTTCTTGATACTATTTTCACATTTTGTGCAGTGAGGTCAACGGCACAATTTCATACTATTAGGCTCTCCGCACTAAACATCAACGTTTTCAAATTTGAACGATTTTTGTCCCCCAATGTACATACAATGTTCCGTTCACAAAAACAACATTTAAACGTGCACACTAGGCCTAGGGCCTACAACTACATGCATTGAACGTAGCGTAAGTGTTATAAACGTACCTGAGGCCAAGTTTTAAATTGAAATCTTACCTGGTTATCGCGTATTCCTTTATTTAGACAGCCTAAACGGAACACAGTACGGAAGACAGTATGGAATATGACAACAACAAAAAACATCCCCATAAGAAAAGAATTATCCAGGCAGAGCAGTTGAAACTTTGATGCAAATTTACACTTTACGTGTACGTGTGCATACAACCAAAAAACGTGACGTCATTCGCCTTATACAACGTATAGGCCGAAAGCCGAAAGACAAAACTCCTATACCAACAGTGTTGCGAAATCAGTGATACTTTTTTAAGTCACCCACCATGCTGGTTCCAAGTGAGGGCAGTAGAGAGATAAGCCTTTACAAAATTGAACATACCAAAGAAATGTGTAAATAAAGTATTCTACGCAAATTGGTTATTTAATTAAAAAAATTATCGATTTTGTGCACTTTTAGTTCAATAAACAAATAATTGTATAAATCATTAATATAACATCTTTGATTTTGACGTAATTCATTAATCAAGTGCGAAAAACATTGACAAACCATGCACACACAGTGCAGTGCCGGTACTTTTCGCGATACCGGTACGACACGATGCCAATGCGTTTATTACTCATTGTTTTTCGTCTGAACATGACAAATTGAATGTTTAAAGCATTTTAAAGGAATTACTGCCTAATCTTTTCGAAGCCGTTATACATTACGCCTAGCCTAGTTGGTGAAGGTCGATCAGGACCATAGGCCTATTTACCGTTAGCGATGGCCGGCCTTAGCCACCTGACACTTCCTTTCCGTGGTAATTGCTATCGGCCTTTTTATTTTAATTTCATTAAGGCTAGCCAAATGCGTACGCAGTCAGACATCTGTGGTCCTAGAGATTTACAATGTAATTTTTACTAAGGTGGATCTAGGCCTAGTTATTGAAACCTAGTTTAGGCTCGGGATTATCGGGTAGTTTGTAAAAGGCTGAAGAATTCAAGTTATCAACTTAACCTATTCAATTTCAGACCTAGCCGTTAGGCCTACAAAAAGGCTACATTCTTGCTAGTTATGGAATCATTTACCACCGCTCGGCCGTAATCTATTTCACTTTAAGACGTTTCTGTATGCCGACATTGTAGAATTGCTCTTGTTTACTGGTCTGCGGCCTCATGAACGCCACCAGTCATGTCAACAAGTGTATTGTGGGATATGACTAATAGCTACATTCTTGCAAGACTGCATGCGAGTTGGAACTTGACTAACATTAACAAGAATTTAGGCTATGATTGCTTCAAATTAGCTGCCCAAACCTAGCTTGAGTCGTTTGGTGATTTGTTGTGTATACTGCTTAAATTTAAATACAAATTGGCAAAGAATTCATGGACATTGAAAATGAAATAACCTATATTTGGATATTTGCAAAGGGAATATTATTTATGCCAAACATAAGGTGAAGGTAAATAATTGAGGCAACACACGACACATGCAATCATTGTTACAGTTAGCTTCATTTTGTCAGTAAAAGCTATTAACTCTTATTATCAGTTTATGTGGTTCAGCCCAATAAATTGGTAGTTTGCCATGCCCATCTCAAACCTTCTGGTGTTGAAGGAGAAAACATCAAATCATTGAATTAGATAATTCAATTGTGTGTAGGGTAAAGAAAGTATTATTTGTAAATAATACAGGAAATATACATCAATTGACTTAAACAACTGTACAGGTTACATAAAATGGTGTGTAAATTCAGGTGTTTAAAACAAATCAACACATATTATTCTGCCATTAACTTCTAAAAATCATTCCTATAAATTTTCAAGTACATTTATGATAGAGGAATTGGGTCTTCATTGTGCGGGTAACCAATTTACAAAAAAATAGGTAACAAGCTTTGACATCACAATTTTGATTTACTGCAATGATTACCTGTATAAAATTTAATTTAACAACAGAACAACTGGTAATCAACTTTACAAACATTCCTGACCGATTCCTTATGAGACACCTTCTGTGGATGACCATATTGCTAGTAGTCCTCCACTCATCACTACAGCTTTAGCTGAAATCTGCAACCTTTGTGAAGTGATGCTGATGTAGATATAGATATATCACACTATTTCACAATATGAGATTTTAAGAAAGAAACACAAATCAACAAAATTTAAGGTTTTTTCTATGCAGCCTAGCAACTATAGATCCCCATGGTTGTAAAGTGTGGCCTATAGTCAACTTAGCTAAGCCTAGTAGAAGACATGTTGAAGTGTGATTTTGCATGTCTGTTTACTGCAAATAAAAGCCTGGTTTGCTGGTTTTGATGTTGAATTTTCAGTCTTGGGGTTTGTGTCTTTTCTTTTGGTTAGGCACACAAATCTTTATGTATAAAAAGGGTACACTAAAATTACCATTTCATTTCCTCATAACCTGATAACAGTACATTCCACTGCCCAGAAAAATCATTACACATGTGCCTGGGGTCAGAAAACATTTGGGCAGGGTATTGTGTACTACAAAATGATACACAGGTATTCAGCTCACTAATATCTTGTACACAATTGATTTATATTGCCAAAACATTTTCTTACTCTGTAGTACAGGCAATGATTTTTAACAATCATACAACATAAAAGTTGGTATACTTCTGCACTGTAATATAATTTCTTTATTGGATACCAAAGCAAAAACAAATGAGAGCAAAACTAAAAATTGTCTATCAATAAGAAGAGAAATTCCATGCAGCAAAGTTTTCAAGTGAAGCTTTTTTTTATCTTCCCAGCTTGAATCTTTGAGAAGCTTTTGCAAACAAATTGAAAGTAACTTTATTAATACATATAGAATTAAAAATGCACCCATGGATTGGAAGTATTTTGGCTGCAACACAACATATAGGCCTATTCCAAAGAGTTTTATGATTATTTTTGAAGTTGAAGACCTGCAATTGTAAGTAAATGATGTTGAACAAAAAAATGTGAATGAAACCGAAAACTTATAGTTTATTCAAATAGAAATAAAAGTAATAAGTGAGCAATTTGAACTACTGTTTCTCTACCTATCTAAACAAGTTGGCATTTAACTTACTTTTACTTTGTTTTATACACACCTATCTGGCAGTTGGTCAGCCTGTTTAGACTTTGTTTGATGGGTGTTTTGTTGATAGCCACATGCCAACTATAAAACTAATTAGATCTAGGCCTATATTAACCTCATGACCAAGCCGATTCTGGCTAACAATTGTAATGCTGCATTTCAAGCATGGCCTTTTTATCATGACAGATATTTACTAATATTTTCTTTTGTTTTTAATTAGCTGACGTTTTCTTCCTTTGTTACTGACTGCTGATGTTTATTGATACACATTGGTCCTACTGTACAATGTATTCTAATCTAGTAGATGTTGTTAATGTACACATAACAAATGTCCCATAGTAAATGCACACGAACAGTGAGTATGTGACTAATAACTAACCCAACCCCAATCTACTATAACATGTATAACTGATCTGGAAACCATCTTTCTTGAGTCTGTGGAAAAATGGAGATGATCCCTCAATAACAAAACAGCAAAAGTAAACAACAAATTGCAAAGAAATAAAATGTAATATTATAAGCTCGAAATGAGTATGTTCTTGCAAATTCTAATTAAGACATTGATGAGAAACTTGAAGCTTTCTCAAGTCAATATCATGGTAATGCACATATATAGGTCCTAACGTTATGCTACCAAATTGCAAATGGTCTCACACAATGTAAAGTTAGGCTTCAGGTGACGTTACTGTAGCCTGGCTCGGCAACACAATGACCTATGATTACCCCGGCGACGCTTTTTGAAAGCATTCAATCGTTACATACATGAGTGAATAAAATAAGATTTGATAAGCAACTTCTTTTAGTTCCTAAATAAAACTGAAATTATTGTCCATATTTGTCAGAGCTTACGTCGGTCAGTTAGGTTAAAGTTAAACTAACGGCGTACGGTCGGCGTTGACTAGCTTTAGACTGTTTAACAACAACTGGCACAATTAAGATAACACATTATTTCAGGTTTACTGAAATTGTGTAAGACATCTAATAGTTTCGATCAATTGTCCCTTAGAAAAGTTGTTCGCGTAGTATTTTCTTCAAATATACTTATCAGTAAGGCCTAAGTTAGTTAGTGCGATACATGCCTGTTTACAATCTAATGATGTGCTAAAGTGTTACTACCCTGCATTTACTGTAAAAAGAAATCGTTGTTTTTGTGATCTTGTTAGAAATAAAATGAACGTTAATCTTGGTTAGAAAGACAAGTTAGGATTAAAACTAATATTTTGTAGAGTAAAGAATTTAAATTATTATTTTTTAGCTTAAATTCGCAGTTTGCCTATTTTTTATTGACTCAAATTGTCGATGTACCGACATATCTGCTGCCCTCTCTTGGAACCAACATGGATGGCGGACGAACCAAAAAGTATCACACTGTAAATATAGGAGTTTCGTCTCTCGGCCCTCGGCCTACACGTAGTATAGGGCGAATGACGTCACGCTCTCTGATACAACACAAAGCTTATACATTTCACATAACGTACGTACGTTGTACGTGTAATGTACTAAGTGTACTATTATGTACGTGCGTACAAGCTTATTAAGGTAATACGCGCGCGTATTGTTGTTGTTTACAATTTTCCCTGCAGCTGATTGGTTGGTTAGTAAAAAAGAAAATTCCCCGGCATTTTATTGCTTAAAGTATTCTAATGTTTCACGTTCGGCTAAACTCGGCTTGAAAAGGTCTATAGGAAAGCGCCCATTGAAAAATAAAAACGCACGCTGAAGCAAAAGTCAATGGGATTTAACGTGTTCAAAAATATTGCTCTAAAAAATTAGAGCAACTTAAATTTCAGTATAATAATAAACACCAACATACTCGAAAATTCATACACTCTAACTTCAATATGTGTTGTACAAGCTCACCTGAAAATAGAAGTTTAGTTTGCTTGAGAATATGTCAAAAATTGGTGAAGAAAATAAAATTCCGACCCATTTTGTTTCCGCGTACGTTAAAAACGATAACCCGCAATGTCACGCACAGAAATGCATCTTTACGAACGTGCACGAACAATCGCGCAGGCGCATTTTAAATGTCTAGCAGTGTACAGTGAAAAGACTATGTGATGAGCGTGGATTACGCTTGCGTACTTTTTTTCTGGTACTCGTACTTAGAGAAAAAAAGAAAAACTAAGGAAATGTTTGAGCAGCACCTACAAAAGTAGATTCTTCAAAATAGCCGGCGGATCCTGTCGATCTTCAATTACATGAGTACACTGATTACGCGATATTCATGTTTTTGAAGAATTTTGAGTCAATTTCGTAAAAACAAATCATCTGTTTTTCTACTTCGGAGGAACAATTTCGCTTAGATAACCAGCCTATTAAGTTGTGGAACATCCTAGTTCAATGTAATCTTATCTTTGTAACATTTGGAGGTTATATAGGACAGCCAGAGTTACTCAAAACAAAACAAAAACTTGAGATCATCGTTAACTTTGCACAGAGAATTCACTTAAACTTTCCCCGTCAAAAAGGGTCCGAAGTTCATGCACTTAAGGAATATAATTGCATTCTTTGATTTCTCCTCATTTTATCCATGATAAATTCACAGAAGCTTGATATTTTACTTATCAAGATAAATATTTTTGTTTCGGCAAAATCGAGATTACCAAAGTTCGTGCAACAATGATAAACAAATGCAACTTGTAGCAGTTGTACCAGTTAAGCGTAAAACAAGGCTTGAAAGAAAATACGGGAAGAAAACATTTGCAAATATTAATTTCCGAAGTGAATATTCATTGAAAATATGGCCAGCAACGCTAAGCTCTAATGAGCCACCATGTCAATAAAGTGTTATGGGCCATTATGCAACGGGTATGAAACATCACCGAAACAACAAACTTCCGAGTTTCCGATGGCTACCAACTTATTTCCTTACCTTGTAAACACGAAAAACTTAATTCTCCGTATTTAAGGAGACGATCCGAATCAAATGATTATATCACTGAGTGAAACGTGCACTTATCAGTTGTATGACTCACCCCTACTACCCTCGACAATGTCAGTCAAAGGTGAGTAATTAGCATATGAAATAGTGACTCACATGTGCGTCATTGCACCAAATTGTCAGTCACCAGGGTGACACTGGGTGGGTCAATTTACTTCAGACCCATTGACTTTGTACAGAGGTGATTGATTTGGGCTATTCATTTTTTACAAAAAATGTCAGTAACCTAAATGATTAAGGGGTACGTAAATGTACATGTTTTGTCCACCCACTTTGGTGCAATGACTCACCTTGTCTAGGGGTGTAAGTGAGTCACACATTTGACAAGTGTATTATTGCTAGAAATGTGTCAGAAACATTATTTTCTCAAAGTTTTGGCTCTGTGGTCTTTTACAGGGAAATTCCTGCGTAGAACTGAATTTTCTACGCTAATCATTGTTACGCATACGCGAATATACACAAGTTAGAGAAAGAACAACGTGGGCGAGAAAATTTCACGGGTGTTTTTCACGGGCGTATATATAGCGCAGGAATTGGATTGCACTGTATGAGCGTTGCAACGCGTTTAATGTCATATGGGTATGTACGCAGCACGAGGGTAAGATGTTTAATATATTGCGCACGTTAATTCAGAGGTGAAGTTCATATCATTTAAGGAATTAATGCAAATTTCTTGAAGTAAAAGTTTGTTGTTTCGGTGATGTTACATATTTGTTGTAGAATGGCCCATAGCACTGTATTAACTAAGTCAGATAAACATCTGACCGTAGTATACGCTATAGCCATTACATGACTGCTAATACTGGGTCAGACATCATCCTATGCATATAACGGTGGAAACCGCTACATTGACTCATCATAGTCGCGTTGCATAATATTTGCGACGCACTCCTGTTTTGCGAACATTTCCAAAGAAATTTGTATTTTTGTACATACAGAGGGAGATCTTATCTCACTATGTATTAACATAGTGGCTCACAAGTTTTGCACTGAATACGTTCCGTAAAGCATCCTTGCTTTTACAATGTGGCCTTGTCGGTACTTCGTTGAGGCGAAGGGTGGAGTTTATGGGTCTACATGTATAACTATTAACTTGTACAAATTAAAATATGGGTTTCACCTCAAGTATAGAAATATACTTTTGTAAAGTTCGTATACAATTGTCCGGTACAGATATGAATTTGATGTCTTTGTTTGAATTTCCAACTTTACAGCATTTGAGAAGTTGTTCTGAAAATCCCGACAATCAAGAACAAAAAAAGCCGACACTTTATACAGGTGTCTCATATGGTGACGATTCACATTGACAGGTATACTTCCTTAGATTTACTTCCTTCGATTTATATCGTAAAGCAGCAGAGCATCGTGTATAACAATATTTGTTCGCTGTTATATTTTATTTATTGATTTTTAAAAGTTGGGATATTATCAATCATATTTTATATATATATATGCATCAGAGTTCCAGCTCTGAAATTAAATTGTTTAAATTATTGAATTTATTTTTAGGAGTATTGTAAAGATAAAGTTTCTTCATACATCCATGCAAGGTTTATTGATTATTTATCAATCTAAAAATGTTCCATAGTAAGAATTTCAAGGCTTGTACATAAGGACATAGCAGAAATGTTGTTTAAATTTTAAACGCTAGTAAATAGTTGCTTATTGGTAATTTGTTTTTGTCTGTACATTTATGTGATTTTAAATGATTTAAGCAGGTTTTTCAAGGTATGTGTTGAAATAATGAGGAAATATTCAGATCTCATAGCTAGTAAAACTGATATTACAATTTTGATGACTGCAAAGAAATATTGTCTGTTTGCTATTTAAATTGACTTGTTTGGACTGAAATGAACTTTGTTCAAACTGGTCGATATAATCTAACTCATAGGGGCCATTCTCCAACAGGCCTGAAGCTGTTACATATGTGACAATTTGCGAAATGAATCTATCAAATCTGTGGGAAACCAACATGTGTGACATACTGTGGAATGGCTAATTTGCTGGAATTTACTCATGTTTACACAAGCGTTGGGAGGAGCTTTGCTTCAGCAGTTCAGTGATTAAGAAAATTTCTCAACGTGTTTACTCACAGGGGTGAGGGACATAACAACTGGATTATATAACGCGTTTACCATCGATTCTGGGAGGCATATAGGCCCCGTTCGGCAGCACAAGAAAGGGGTGCTGAACAAAAGACGCACTTAACGCAGTAAGTGCGTTAAATTTTGCGCTGATCGCGTTAACCGTGGGGTAATTTTAAGCGTTGCTAAATGTATAGGACTGCTCAGCTAAAGCATCAAAGATTTCTTACACCACTATAGGTTAAAAACTAGAGCAAAAATATTTTAACATCTGTTGAAAGGTTTCTAAATCCATTAAAAACCATGAAAACAAAATATAAATTGTATCTATCGTGACATATTAGTGCTACATTCCCACATTTTTCCCATTATGTCAGCCCATTGTTTTCAATTTTTGGTCACACTACTTTGAACGACATTATCTAATTTTTGCAAATTGGATTTTAATGTTAACCACATCCCTACTTCAATCTCTGAAATTGTGAAAAGAAAAACAGAAATAATTTGAGCTGTGCCACCTCCCATACACCACACACATTGCATAAATTGAATAGTCTTTAAAAGTTTGATGAATAACAACTAAAAGACTAAAAGTCATGTTTTGTTTTTTTCTTCAGGCAACAGTGATTTAGAACTAAAAACTCCTTCAGGTGGTCAATAGGCCTAGTATGTTAACTGGTTAATATATCTTTAGAAATACATTACGTTTAAAGTTGCATTTTTTCCAACAAGAATTCTCTTTGGATAGCAAAGATAGTTTACCATATATTAAGCAAAGCCTGAACAAAAATAAACACTAAACATTTCATTGACTTATCACATTTAGATCTCAAGGTCGCCCATCGCACTGGTGCACATACTTGGACCACTGCAGCTGATCGATGACACAAGACTGGAGAAGCAAAGCCTACCAGAATGGACAGCCGGGTGGAGTGGGGGATATGAATCAACGTCAACGATGTCCAAGTGCGTTCAACCTGATGATGATGACATAACTAAATGTATAAGGCTGTGTAGAGGCCATCATAGTAGCAAAAATTCCATCAAAATCTGTTTAACATTGATAACATTTTAAAATCCCAGGGATCAATTTGCATATTAGATGCAAATTTTATGGTGTATTATGGTGTCGACCATGGTATTTTCTAGTACCTTTGTTTTTGAAATGTGTTTCATAATTTTAATTAAATCCCAGGATTAAATTTGCATAATAGATGCAAATTTTATGGTGTATTACATAGCGACCATGGTATTTTCTTTTACCTTTGTTTTTTAAATATTTAATAATTCTTTGAGTTTGAAGTGGTGCAACAAATCCTGACTGAAAGTTCCACACCCAAATCAAATTGTATTAAGAATATACTTTCCCAAAGAGGTAGGAAATTAATTAAAAGAAGGCCCCAGTCATACATCATACATTTTGCCTTAATAAAAAAACAGATAATTAAGTGGTAATGAAGGTCAGCTTTCCGTACAGTCAAGTTGTCGCCAGATATTGAATGGGTAAAGTCACTTTAGCATACAAGCCGATAGACGAGTCTGTAGAGCTCAACTGTCCAATATTACACGGCAACAGGATGGTACTGAGAGATTGCAGGATGGCTGAAGTCCATTGTCTCCATTCATGCTCATCTTTCGTATCTAAAATTAACCAGCAAAGATTTTTAAACAGGAAATGCAATACTTTCTTTGAAAGTTAAAATTGTTATACTAGGAAAAAGTGAATAACCTTCTATGGTTTATTCATATTCATGGTTACTCTCACAAATTCAAAACCATATGCCATATGCACAAAAAGCATCTTTGTTTAACATGCATCAACTTTCCTGTGCTTACATCGTAAACATGCTGCAAACATCGCGTATCACACACATACAATTATTTATCTGTTTATGTTAAATTTCAAATTTGCAAAGGCTCCAATATAAAAACAACTTCAAATTTAATTATTTGAAAAGAAGTGTGTACACGCATTGTGATTTATACCTGGTTTACACAAAAAACTCAAACTGAAAATATCTCAGTAAAAATGTTACCCTACCTTTCAGCTTAATTCGACATAAGAGATTACGAACTAGTTTTGAGAATAAAAGGGTAAACTTTGGTGGAAAATATTTTCAGTTCGTTTCGTGTGTCTGCTTTTACAAGTATACATACTCCACACAACAAATATGCGTATTGAAAGGGCGCCTTATGGAATTCAGTGTTGCACACTGTGCGTATGGTTATACTCAAATCCTACACAAATTTTGAGTTTATTGATATTCAGTACATGCAACCAAGCAAGTTTTTATGATTGGTGAAGGCTAGATTTGAATATTCCTTGTTTTTCCTACCAACTTCAATATGTTTATTCATTTTCACCAACTTCACAACGACCATATATCATGGAAAACGGACTGCAAATTAGAGGTGTGTTCCCTCTCAAAAAATCACATTGCAGGAAACAAACTTTGTTGTGCATGACAGTGCAGTCATAACTCGGTCAGTTAGGGCAACAAGTTAGATTGATATATTTGCTGTTTTCATAGATTCTTCAAGAACATGGGCAACCATGAACAGGAATGTAACTTGCTGCAAACACCCATCTGCATGCCAGTTTTGCATCTTCGCAGTTTTGTTAAGGAAGACATCAATTTTCTTGTGAAGGCATTTAAGGTAATAAAATCTAATTGTGTTTGATATGTCCAGCAATTATTTTGCAGCTTTCTGGATCAGAAATCATAAATACATACAAGTTTAAGACCTACTAATAATTTAAAAGTGTATCACACTTTTTTTGGAAGAAGTATTGGCAATAGTGTATCCTGACCTTATAAGCAACGAAGACGGCAAATATTCATGCTTTAATGAATCTAGTTCCGGAGAATTCTTTGCTGAGTCAATATTTTGCTTTATAAATATACATGTTTGGGAAAATATACATATTGGGGAATCTTTTGGGGAGCCTAATAGAAATGAACACTTGGTGAATCTTCACTTAAGCAAAAATGAATACAAGTGTAAAGGCTTGAAGAAGGAATGTACTGTATATATAATTTTGCCAATTTGACTGCTGCATAAACTTGTTGCTTGCAACGTGAGGTAGTATCTCACTATCCTAAATACAAGTTTAGGTTAGGTTCTTGCTCTTTCTGCAATAATATCAAAGCGTTCTTTTTAGCATGTAGTTTATTTATTTATCAAAAGGTATTATTATGGACAGAGACAGCATTAACTGTTGATTTAATATCCACTAAAACACTTAAAGCAAAAAAATTCATCAAAATCGTTTAATTATTTGCCATTTTACAGCTTTTTGAAGATTTTTGTGCAAATATGCAAACAATTGTTGTTATTCTTGTTATATGTGAACAGCACATTATGTATTTTCTTAAGTATATAATTGATAGAAACTTCTGGAAAATTTCCCGAAAATGAAGGAAAGTGCAAAAAAGTGAAGCAGATTTCCAGAAAAAATATGCCGTGTAATCTGACTGGCTGACTGGTCAAAATTAATTCATTATTGGGAAAACCAAAATGGTGCTTTCCCCCACCCAGTAAATTTTGGGGGCCTTGGTCCTCTATCCCCCGGTTTCTATGATGTGCTCCTGCTTGGAAACTCGGGTCCAGGGTTGAAGAATTCTTGATTATGATTCCCCACAATTGTTCAAAATCAACACAAATTTCTAAAATGTACGGATGAAAAAAAAAGACACCATCAAATTTAAATGTTAAAATATACTCAGAGAACTTGATAAGCATTTAGGTTACCATTTCTAAACAGGCATTGGTAGTATTGGGGAAACTCAGGTGCATGGAAGAATCCCTGATCTGAAGATTTCTTGTTTTTGATGCTCCAAAACGGCTGAAAATTAAAGCAGAGTTCCCACATGTAAATCGTGGGGTCCGGGGGCGAAGCAAAAGTAGGGATCCATGAGAAGAAAACCCGTTTAAGGGGCCCCTTGGAAGGATTACAGGTAACGAATGAACATCAAAGCCCATGAAAATATTCCTTCAACATTCATTTTCAATATTTCTCCTGTTTTTAAATCTCAATAAAATATTCAATATCATTCTTTTTCTTTAGATTTTTGATGCAGATCAATCCAGGGCCAAAGAAAGGGTCAAAAACAGAAGGAAGAAAGGGAAAGAAGTATTGAAGCATTCGCACCAAAGTACTTGCCTTGGCCAACAGCATAACAAACTTCCACATTGGGTGGATTGTGGAGGACAATAAAATAAACAAATTTATTTCCTTTATTGTACAGTCTCAATCATATACACGATTATGATAATTCATGGAAATATTTATTTTTAGAACAGAGTTAGCCGATTAAAAAAGGTTTAAAGGGGTTATGAACATATAATAACAGCGTTATTTACTAAAAAGCATTTCTAAATATGTTCAAAAATGACCATTTCACTAATCTTTTAAAAACAGCACTTGACTGAAAAGAGGGCACTGGTTTTTGCAAATTTCAAAGATATATCATCCACAACAAATTTATAAACTTCATGCTTCCATAGCCCGCTAGATAAGCTTTTCATTTTTGGGGGACCCCTTAAAATACGCACTCACTGTTCGGTCCAATGCTCCTTTAATTAATTGTCAATGACCATACCATACCTCTCTATTATCTTATGTAATTTCATTGTAATCTGTTACAATTCTTTGAATGAGGAGACTTAATTTTCTCCATTTGATTTTAACTCTTCATTTTCAGACTGAAGACTAGAACAGATTAGTTTGAATTTGAAGAGTTTGAACTTGTATTTTAACCTGAAAACCTCCAGACTGAAAACGCTAATCATCCTGTCTCCAACAAAGTTGTTGAATGGTGTATACCATCGTTACCATTTGTCTGCCAATCCATCCACATAAGTTTGCCTTTCAAAGGGATTCCAGATGAATCTGCATTGAGCTTTCAGTCGGAAATTATGTAGATATTTTGATATGTAACTTGTCATGTTTGTTTCTAATGGGGTTAATCAAATGAAAGTTAAGGAGTTTGAATGTTTTATCATTATGTCAAGTCATTTGGTAGATAGATTGAGAGAGCTGGTGTACAGTGAAGCATGGAGCTATTAACTGTTTCAGTTAATAGCTCCATGGGTGAAGAAAGGGACAGCAAGTTGAGATGAGGTGGGAGATGTATTTTTAATTACAGAATATCCGTATATGAGTTGTGTTGGAAGGTGAGTGGACAACTGGTAGGTGAATTTGTTTTCCATGAAGTTTGAACGCTACATAACGATGTTACGTATTGAAATAATAGAAAATAAGTGCACTGTGTAAAAATCAGTGCCACGTTTTAATAATACCAATTCTTATCTTTAATTTCCTCATTTATCGTATAAGACTTGACAATTTTAGTTTATCAATTCTGGTGGCGTCATACACGGCATCACTAAGATTCTTCAGAACCAAATACAAACTTTGACTGAGGTATATCAGTATATTCGATGACAATGGGCCGTTGGGCTGTCCAATTGAAAAGAAGTTACATTATCTATGTAGGATTTGTTTCCTTCAGTTTGTATATATCTTTCTTTATCATCATCAGTGCCGTAGCCAGGACTTACAAAGTATATGTGACGGGGTGGGTTGAATGGTAGAAAAGGGAATGGGGGTAGACGCGATGACGGGGACAAACTGCGATTTGGACAAATATTATGATGAGGGGGAAGGGATAATAACCTCGGTAACATACACAGACCTACATTTTATAATGAATCCCTCCTGGTCGAGGGATCAAATAATATTTTGAACTTTTCACTAAACCCCTCCCCAGCGGATGACGTAGTATAAGCTGAAAACCACTGGCAGATCACGAGAAAAAAAACCTACTGATTGAAGAAGATTTATCAAAATCTAAATAAGTTGCTAAGCAATAGGTTGTCTGCCGCCTAACGCCTAAAGTTGCGCTCCTGTATAGTTGACGCAGTTTAGTTACTTTGTTTTTACTTTATCGAACAAAGTAACGTTTCAGAAAGTTTTCAATATTCCTTAGGATACGGTGAAGTCATCCTGTCCTTTCTCAGATATGTTTCATACTAGTTGTAGGTTTTTGTTTTCTTTTTGGAACTTACTGATTAGAGTAGTTTAGTCTCCTTTTCACTTAAGACTCTCAATTGACGCAACGGCCGTACTATTGTTGTCTGTCGTCATGGTATCAGTGAATCTTTGAGACTCCAAACATACTTTAAAGTTTGAATCTTAACATCTCCAAAATGTTCAAATTATGGAATAAAACAGTTGTTTGAGTTTTTGCGACCTGATAAAAATAATTGCTCTTTATTTTCTTTATTTGAAAACCCTGAATATCACATATGTTATTTTTTATAATCATTTGACAGTAAGTTTGTGGTTATGATTTTCAAATTTTTAAGGAGAAGGACACGTCCATCGTTAGTCGGCAACATTGATTTGCAAAAAATAAAAACAACCTCTTCTCCGACACATATGTTTAGGAAAACCAGACATAAATTTCATCCATAGGTCGTGCAATCCATTCTTGCGGACGAACTGATGAAAGGGACCTTTCTGACCATCCCACATCTTTTAACAAAAGTTGAATGCGGAATTTAATTATCTCCTTAATTTCATCAAAAAGAATATTCCAAACTAGTTCCGTGTACTGTACAGCTGTAGGTGATGAAGCTGCCGGCACAATCATTAGCGGTCTGCCCCCCCTACCTTCCCCCTCCCCGCCCATCCTGAAAGACTCTGGCATTCACCTGCCTATGCTGAAATTTTTGCGAAACTCGATATGAAGGCCATTTATAGATAAGACTCTTAACTTTATTCTACTTATTATTGGAATATCGTGCAGAAATTCACATTTTCCGTTTAACAATCTTCTCCATGAGTAAAATATCCAAAAGGATTCACTTCAAGTGACCCACTACATAAGAAAAGGGGGGAAATAGAGAGAGAAAGAAAATTGAATGTCTGTTTGTGACATCAATCCTGTTCTCAAGGTCGAAGAGACGTAACCGTGTATTTTGCTTAGTTAGAGGGAAAACTTTATCATTACAGTCAATGGGATATATTTTTTTTTTTTATGAATACTTGTGTCGCCTTAGCCAGTCAGTGAAAATTAATGGTACTCACATATGTTGGAAACTATTATCTAATACACAACATTTGTGAAGAAAAATAAATTATGAAAAATGACAAAACATAGGTTTTTCTCCCATTGACTGCAATGATAAGTGACTGTTTGTTTTCCCCTTTGACTGAAGTTGAGATCGTCAAAAATATTGTTACGTCGCCGTGCACCAAAACATTCCCGGATGTCCGACCTCCAGAACGTCTTCCGTTATCATCTTTTTTGTTTACGCATATGTTTCCATTAAATTTGAACGCTATACATAACGATGTTATGTTTGTCTTGTGCACGTACATATAGTTAAACTTTCCGAAGTAATCAGTGTAAAAGTTGTATGCAAAATCATCTGCGTTATTTAGCGATACAACCGTATTTATAGGGAATTGCCCGCGACGCTGAAAACGCACGACATCAGCGCCATATGTAGCGCATATCAGACCTAAAATATATACCTACGTTAAAAGACGGATTGTTCCGTCAGCAACTTATGGCGTATGATTGGACAGGAAAAAATATACCGTGCGTGGCGAAATGTTTGTTGGATACTTTTGCATATGTCGCCATACGCACTAAATACCACCAACTGGTCTAGCCATCAGACTGGGTGAACCTTGAGAAAACAAAGTAATACTTCACTGACTAATAAAAACGGTTTTCATGACTACAGTTTTCTTGTTTTCCCGGCTTTGTGAGAGGGCATGGATCCCCATGTTGTGGGTTTTCTAAATCTTTCAGATACTGCGATTTGTATATTCTACAGTATTTGCCCCTTTTACACTATAACTTTAAACAAACTTAGGGTCACACCAATCCGGAACCTAATATTTACATGCAACAACCTCAGACTAGTGTTGTGACGAAGTACAATTCTTTATACTTCTTTCCTAATTTTAATCAGTGAACTGTTGAAGATGATGGGAAAGTCTTTTCTTGCATGTTATAAATATATTGTGGGCATGGCAAAGACTAACTTATACTTTTGGTCAGAAATTGCTCACCTCTTCAAATGATTATAATAGACATTTCAAAAACGAAGGATTTACAACAGAAAACACCAAGTTTGCATTTTAAATACACTCACAAAATTGCATAAAATAGGAACAATGGATGCCTCAGACACCTTAATAACTGCGTCTGCTTTTTGGATGCCAACTCAGAACAAAATTTAAAAAACTGGCGACCATGTTCCCTCATTTTCAAATATTGATCGACAAAAATTGTTTAGTTACACGCCAGTACATAAACTGTTTTAAAGTATAATTTAGAATTTAAAAAATAAAAAATAAACCTCTCCCTTTCTCATTTGCAAGCCACCGTAGCCACGTAGAGAGTGTTGACAGATTATTAGTTCATGGGTGTGTCTCTTACGGCCAATGAGAAATACAGATAAGGTGGTGAGTCCAAAAAAATCATAAATTCTTCATCTAACCTAAGGATGAATCCTTAAATCATCTTACGAACAGACGAACGAGGGAAAATCGCGAAATTCACCTGTACTTCAGTCAACATTTATAAGGGGGAAGTATATATATATGCCAGGAAAATTTGCGTGTAAAAAAATATGAGATCGCTAGAAAAAGGCGCCAGGCACCCCTCGTGGCCTAACGGGCATGATGAGACTTTACGTACGTTCGTATGTATACTATTGATCAGTGATCAGTGATATGATATCGTACATGTTATATCGGCGCCATGGGACTCGGGGTTAGGGAGCGGGGAGGGGGGGGGGGTTAACGATGTAAAAATCCGTGATAAAGATTACCAGTAATTTGGTTTGGGGCAGATATTTCATGCTACCAAATTATTTCCAGCACATTTCTTACTCAAAAAACTTTTATTTTGGACGTCAAGTGTTATCTATCTGGCAACTAAAACATCAGTTTTCAATTTCGCCAGGATTTATATTTTCATTGCCATGGCGACAGGGTGACCTCAGAGTTAATAGCGCTGTAAAATGGTTCAATGCTCAACCGATTTTAATGTGTTGCAGCAATGTTGATTAGTAAAGAAAAATACACTTATGTTTATGGACATGGATAGCAATTTATATATTGGTTGAACCCTCTTGAGCCCCTTTGGTGCCGAAAAATAAAAAACGGGGAAAAGACAAGGAGGTTTCTGACAGAGCTAGAGAAAAATCCTCCACTGTGATAAAATAATGACAACAAAATAAACAAAGATACCCATTGAAAGCAATATTTCCTCCTAATCATATAAAAATTGTTATAGTTTACCTTTCATGTTGTTCGTCAGGCCCTCATGTGAAACATGCCGCAGCTGGGTCCACTAGTGTCACAATAAAATGACCCACCCGCGCGTATGTAAACAAAGAATGAGAGGGGCAAATACTGTATAGACACATAAGGACAATTATTGTAGGCCCGGTTATGATATGATAATTCGGAGTTCCTGTTTAACGTGTCTTTTGGCAGTTTAGGACAGTAGGAAAGGGTGAGGCCCTTAATGAATGGAACAGAACAAAAATGTTAAATAAAGCATCACATGTCAGTCTATATTTTGTCAACACTGGGATCGGTCAACTTCCCTCAGTGAAAAGTAAAAAACCCAAGCGACCAACTTGAAAATTCCCAATCGAGTTCTTTTCTAGATAAATGCATGATTTCGAATCCATATTTATGTAAGACTGCATTAAATCACAAACTTTGTATTCAAGCTCAAAAAACGCATATTATGATTGGATGTTATTTTCTTGGCGTAAGCCTCGTGAGGCACATGACCAGAGACTCGCTACCGGGGGTATGAAAGTGGAATGGGGTGTCTCACCCCTAATCTGGACGCCAGTAAAATGAGCGTGACAGGTGGAAATTCAACAGTTCCTCTTGAGGCATCTTTACAAATCCACCCAGTTGGAATCTAATGCCTTTACCACCCCCTCCCCCACCACCCACCCCCACCACCACCCAATCAGAAGACCATAGCGACGTCCCTGCACAGGACCACAACTGCTGGGCTCGGACCAAAAGTGGAGTTTTCGACGACTGATTTCTCACGCCAAAACACATTTTTGGTATGGGCAGTGGAAACTTCATTTCAATGGTTACCTGAATCATATTTGAATGGATCCCTTTGATTTGAGAGTAAGTCTTCAACTTTCATGCTACTCTTTTTGAACGGAGAAACACAGTCAATCTTTCATAATATTGCAAATATAATTAGTGAAAACAGTATAATTTATTAGACATTTACGGGTTTGATGAAATAGTACCGTATTACTAAAAAAGGGCGCCAAATATTGGTTATTGAAAACCAAAAAATGTATACCAAACATTCTTGCGTTATTTTGATATTTAAAATAAATATCGCATCTTTTTTGCTTTTATAATTTGGCAGCTCATATTTTACGCTCGTTTTCTCACATAAGATATCCCAAAAAATTTCCCTATGGCAGTATGAGAGCTAAATTGCTAAAATTATAGCTATTTTTATATTATACACCGAAAATAAGCTATTTATTGCCTTGTGGATTCATAATTTCAACGCTCGAAATTTAATGCGGTTGGGAGCCCTCTACTTTTATATTTTAAAACTGGGAAAATAATTATATTGATTGATGGAAGTGGATTTAATCTTGGCAAGTCTAAAAGGCACTTTGAACATTTCCAATTCAAGGTCTGAAATATTTAAAGGAAGAAATATAAAGAAAAACAAAAAAGTATTTTAAGTTTTTTCGGTTCATAAGTTCACATTTTTTTCAATATATTGATAACAAAATAAAAATAAAACTTTGATACTCATAACTTGAAAAACAACACACACACGCTGACTGATTTAAAAATTGATATATTATATATAACATTTATATATATATATATATATATATATATATATATATATATATATATATATATATATATATATATATATATATATATATATATATATATATATATATATATATATATATATATATATATATATATATATATATATATATATATATATATATAATATATAAATATATATATAAATAAATATAAATATAGATATTAAACGATTATTTTAGTGGTGAAGCAAGTCTATTTTATATGAAAGAGGACTTTAAAAGAAACAAAATAGTGAAGAAAGCATTCACAAATCTTATTCCGTTAAGGAGAAATTTACGTTTGAAGTTTGGCATCATTTGTATAGAAATGACTGAAATCAGACTAATTGGTTCTAAGCAGTCTCTTAGCATTTTGAAGAAATATTGGGACATCAGTCAGGTTTTTTATAGGTAGTGGGTTCTAAGCAGTTTCTTGGCGTTTTTTTGGCAGGTTTTTGTTTTTAGATGGAGGGGAATCATAACAGGGGAGGGGGGACATCAGTCAGGATTTTCAATTTATTTAGGCAATTGGTTCTAAGCAGCCTTTTGGCTTTTTGAATGGAATCATTGGGGTCATCACTCATCAGTCAGGATTTTCTTCTACGTAATGGGTTCCTAAACAGTCTCTTGTCATTTTGGGTTCCTAAACAGTCTCTTGTCATTTTGAAGGGAATCATGGGGGACATCAGTCAGGTTTTTGTTTTTTTGTTGGCAACTGGTTCTAAACAATCTCTTCAATTTTGAAGGGAATCATTGGGGACATCAGTAAGGTATTTTTTGTACGTAATGGGTTCCTACGCATTCTCTTGGCATTTTGAAGAGATTCATGGGGACATTAGTCAGATTATTTTGTAGATAGTGGTTCTAAGCAGTCTCTTGGCAATTTGAGGGACATAATGGGGGACATCAGTCAGGTTTGTTTGTTTTGGTAGGTAATAGATTCTAAGCAGTCTCTTGGCATTTAGAAGGGATTATTGAGGACATTAGTCAGGTGTTTTGTAGGTAGTGGGTTCTAAGCAGTCTGACCCTTTCTGACCCCATCACATCTTTCAACAAACGATGAAGTCAGAAATTTAATTATCTCCTTAATTTCATCATAAAGAATATTCCAAACTACTTTCATGCACTGTAGAGTTGTGTGTAGGTGATGAAGCTGCCTGCTGCCGGCACATTTATTAGCGGCCTGCCGCCCCCTCCCCTGGAAGTCTATGCCATTCAACTGCTTATGCTGAAATGCTTGCGAAACTCGATATGTAGGCGTAATATAAATACGACGGTTAACTTTATTCTACTTACTGTTGGATTATCGTGCAGAAATTCACATTTTCCATTTAAAAATTATCTCCACCGAGTAAAATATCCAAAGGAATCACTTCAAGTGGTCCACTGCGCAAGGAAAAGGGGAAGGGGGAGTAAAAGATAAAGAAAACTGAATGTCTGTTCGTTAATCCTACGTCTTCCGTTCTCATCTTTTTGTTTACACATATGTTTCCACGAAGTTTGAACGCTACATAACGATGTTACGTAACAGAGTATGCGTGTGCACCTTATACGCGCTTTTATGCTGTGCACGTAGGCTAAATAAATTTGAACTTTCCGAAGTAATCAGCGTAAAAGTTGTATGCAACATCATTTGCGTTATTAAGCGCTAAAACCGCATTTATAGGGGAATTGCACGCGACGATGAAACGCACGATATAAGCGGAATATGCGGCGCATATCAGTCAATTGGCGTTTTGAAGGGAATTATGGGTGACATCAGTCAGGTTTTTACTTGTAGGCAATTGGTTCTAAGCAGACTCTTGGCATTTTAATGGGTTCTAAGGAGTCTCTTGTCATTTTGTAGGGAATCAAGGGGAACATCAGTCAGGTTTTTCTTGTACGCAATGGATTCCTAAGCAGTCTCTTGGCATTTAGAAGGGATTATTGAGGACATTAGTCAGGGTTTTTGTAGGTAGTTAGTGGGCTATAAGCAGTTTGACCCTTTCTGACCCCGTCACGTCTTTCAACAAACGATGAAGGCGGAACTTGATTATCTCCTTAATTTCATCATAAAGAATATTCCAAACTATTTTCATGCACTGTAGCGTTGTGTGTAGGTGATGAAGCTGCCTGCTGCCGACACAATTATCAGCGGCCTGCGCCCCTCCCTCCCCATGGAAGTCTATGCCATTCAACTGCTTATGCTGAAATGCTTGCGAAACTCGATATGTAGGGCTAACATAGATAAGACGTTTAACTTTATTCTACTTACTGTTGGAATATCGTGCAGAAATTTACATTTCCCGTTTAAAAATCTTCTCCACGAGTAAAATATCCAAAGGAATCACTTCAAGTGGTCCACTGCGCAAGGAAAAGGGGGAATAGAAAGATAAAGAAAACTGAATGTCTGTTTGTTAATCCTATGTGTTCCGTTCTCATCTGTTTTGTTTACGCATATGTTTTCATGAAGTTTGAACGCTACATAACGATTTTGCGTAACAGATTATGCGTGCGCATCTTATACGCGCTTTTATTCTGCACTTAAATAAAGTTGAACTTTTCGAGGTAATCAGTGTAAAAGTTGTATGCAACATCATTTGTGTTATTTTGCGCTAAAACTGCATTCATAGGGGAATTGCACGGGACAATGAAAACGCACGATATATGCGCAATATGCGGCGTATAATCAGTCAATTGGCGTTTTGAAGGTGATTATGGGTGACATCAGTCAGGATTTTTTTTGTAGTCAATTGGTTCTAAGCAGACTCTTGGCATTTTGAAGGGAATCATGGGGACATTAGTCACGTTTTTTTTTTCTTTTTTTTTTTTGTAGATAGTGGTTTCTAAGCAGTCTCTTGGCATTTTGAAGGGAATCATAGGGGACATCAATCAGGGTTTTTTTTAGTTCTACTTGTTCAGTATTTATATTTTTATGATGGAATTCTTAAAAAGAATATTACGGATTGTATTCTTAGTTGAATTTTGTGAACTTGTCTTGCAGATGATCGCCTCTACTGGAAATGGGCGCACACCTACCTTCGGTAGCTGTGACCTCTTGATTGATTGTGATCTACACCAGAGGTAGATCCGTACAGAAAAGTGTATGTGTGTGTGGGTGAATGCAATTCTAATGTGTTGTGTATTAGGTTCACCAAAAAGTGGGGGCATATGCCCTCACCCCAGGAGCTGCGCCTTTGCTTATCGTCCCTTTCCATTTATCCATCAACTTTCAATTTGCAAATCCAACCAATGTTTATGCCACACAAACTGAAACGTCCAACAAAAATGTCAAAATTCTTAGAAATTTTGCAATTTAATCTGCAGTGAGCTTGAAGCCCTTGAGAAATTGAGATATCATTATTCAACCAAAAGTTGGTGGAAGGTGCATGCAAAGCTCTTCCACAAAAATAATCGCAATTCTGATAGTAATTGGTATCAAAGAGCTTATTTAAGAAGCAAATAAGGTATCCGATTTCCCAAACTCAACCTAAAACTTTAAGTAGGCCTACCGGTAATAAAGGGCTACAAAACTTTTTACAAGTCTCTCACATCCAGCTGTGATGCTGGTGGCTGGGCCCCACATGACAAATAAATATGCAGACACCAAAAAATAGCCACAGAACTTCCAAAAGCAAAGGACTAGGTCTATATCTGTAAGTAGCACTCTTTTATAAGGCCTATAAACAGGATCTTTCAGTGTGATTAGCAATACATGCATGCAAAGATTGTGTGCACACGTGACAGGTTGTGTATTGCAGTATTGCATGTACTGTTCTGCACTGTCTGACTACACTGTAGATAGCGATACCGCTAATGATGTACATGTAACTTAGTTCAAACTGTTTTATGTGTGCTGGCCGGAAGTTCGTACAGTTACAAATTGAACATTAACTTCTCAAGGTTGGGCTGTAACTTTCGGGACCAGTGACATTTTCTTGAGCCCAGGCCATGGCTCTTCGTCGAATACTGAGAAGTAGTATCCATTATAATAAGGGGATAAATTATGCATTGCAAGTGTGTCAACAAACGGTAAGTAACGTTATTTCTGCAGCTTTTTTAATATTGTTTACACTGCTTGAGTTCGACATTAAAAGTTTGTAGGGCCTAGGCTACAGTGCTACACTGTAAGTTTTGGCAGTGTAGGACTCAAGTACCACCATTACTAGTTAGGGCCTATGCCTAAGTTTGGGTAGGGCCTAGGCCTAGTCAGATAACATCTGACTGTAGTATACGCTATAGCCACTACATAGCAGCTATACACAGTCAGAAAACCCTAAGGCCCTAGGCCCTACTTTATAACAGTTAACATTGAAACTGCTGCATTGGCTTATTATAGAACTTGAGCATAGGCCTAGATGAATTTCGAGGCGTTTCTGTGATGATCCATTCTCAGGTCAACTTTTGACAATGCCTTTCATCCTCATGGAACACTTATGTAAATACTAAATAAATATATTTAGCCATGGTCAATATTGAGCCATTCACTTTCGTTTTGGGCATGGGTTTAATGAAGAAAACTGAAAAGTTGCGTTTTGTGTAAGAGCCTTCGCTAGTGGCTTATTTTTTGAACAGCGCCTTGGGTGGATGTATCTAATTAGACCTAGTTGAAAAGTTGTTGAACAAGAGTGTCGGTGAAATCAACGTGCATATATCATTATATTAAACACTTAATCACAACAATTTTCAAAATAGCAGTTACCAGCGCACTCAGGTGATATGCGCACTGATTGTGTACATGTTTCCAAAAGTGAGGGATTTGGGAAGTGATCGGAATGTCATTTCTTCCATAATTTAGAGCTTTTTTTAGGTACAAAATGTTCATTTCATTTGTAATTTAGTTTGAATGATCCTTAAAGTTTAAAGATGCTAGTGAAATCAAAATTGTAGCTCGTCAGTTTTGAGAAGGGTTTATATTTCATGATGTTATTTGATGTTGTCTGAGTGGTTTTCAACATTACAAGTGTATTATGCAGACCCCTAGCTTGATTTACAAAGTGGCAGGGTGCTAGACTTGTGGAGGGGCACATAGCGCGCGCGTGAAGCACTGTGTATCTTTTCGGCGTGGATTCCAAGGGCCCCCATATGGCTCAATCCTGTGGTGAAGAAGCTCTGGTTCTGATAAGGACCAGTCATTAGCTACAGTGTAGCCAAACAGGATGATTGCATACTATGCTATGATTCTGTGTTCTGTATCCCTGTAAAGTATTTCATTTATGAGGCTAATTAAGATCAATAAGTTAAAAAAAAATATTAATTTTATTTTTTATTTTTATATATGTATATATTTTTCTTCTCATGGGGGCAGGGCATACCTCAGGGGGCAGGACGTGGCCTCAGAGGGGGAGGGTGGGCCACCCCTGTGAAACAGAAAATATAAGGTCTGCATTATGATGCATTGTCTCACTCAGTATGCAAATATTGCCTTGCAAGAAGTGCCCTACTGAGTGAGGTGTGTTAGAGTAAGGGTGAAAGAACTATAATGGAGAGTGACTTCGCTGCCAGCAGCCAGGCATAACACACTTGAAGTGGCAACCATAGGGGTCATTAGTGTTAGGCTGCATAGGAAAAACCTCCAAATTGTGTTCATTTTATTTTATTTAAAAACACTCACATCCCCTGTCATAAAATTCTTAAAAATATCAAGAAAAGTTCCTTAATAATCTATTCCCTGCAAACAATTATTCAAAAACTGACCTCCGATTTAAAATCAAGGAAAATTGCAGACACTCCTTGAGGCTTTGAAAAATAAAATTCCATTGTCCTCTTTTATCATCAAAATCAAGCTAAATCACACTATTTACAACTGATCATAAACATTTGAATTTGGGGTAAAATTACCTTGCCAATAATATGTTGGTCTACATTATTGAGTCATTGATTAATTAGTTATCTCAATGAATTTGATATAGAGGCTGCAAATAGGATGCTTGTCTAACATGACTTTCAGAATAGCTTCATATTTTCTATGATTTGCACCTAAGGAGTTAAGGGAGAAGATGGGGCATGCAAAAATCAACTCTGTGCTCATCATTCCTTAGGCCTTTACAGCATCTGTGGAAAATCAAGGATGTTCACAATTTCAAATTGAATTGAAGTGAACTTTTGTTAAAATTTAAGAGTCCTATCTGTCCATTGACCTGGCTTTAAATGAGTAAACTTGTTAATGTTTAGACCTTGTTATAATCACTCATACTGTACCCCACAATGTATCATTGTTTGGATGTTAAACTTGAAACTAATAGTGCAGTGCTGCAGACAGATTAGAAGGAAAAAAAATGTGCATTTATATCAGGGTTGAGATTTTTACATGTGTGCCACTTTTGTGATATGTTTATATGATTAGGAATTCAACTCAACATCAGAAACCATACTGTACTTTTATTCTTTGTACCATGTTTCTTATTCCACAGTATTTGCGCTATTATATAGTTTTGTACAATTTTGCATAAAACTCCTTAGTGTAAACTCCTATGGAGCTACTGTAAACTCCACGGAGCTACTGTAAACTCCTATGGAGCTACTGTAAACTCCTATGGAGCTAATGTAAACTCCTATGGAGCTACTGTAAACTCCTATACAGCTACTGTAAACTCCTATGGAGCTACTGTAAACTCCTATGGAGCTACTGTAAACTCCTACCGAGCTACTGTAAACTCCTACCGAGCTACTGTAAACTCCTACCGAGCTACTGTAAACTCCTACGGAGCTACTGTAAACTCCTACGAGCTACTGTAAACTCCTACGGAGCGATTGTAAACTCCTACGGAGCTACTGTAAACTTCTGTGGAGCTACTGTATACTCCTACGGAGCTACTGTAAACTCCTACGGAGCTACTGTAAACTCCTACGGAGCTAATGTAAACTCCTGCGGAGCTACTGCATACTCCTGCGGAGCTACTGCATACTCCTGCGGAGCTACTGCATACTCCTGCGGAGCTACTGTATACTCCTATGGAGCTACTGTAAACTCCTATGGAGTTACTGTAAACTCCTATGGAGTTACTGTATAATGAGCCAATAGGCCTGAAAATTAGTTGTTTTAAACACAGTGATCATGAGAGGGTTTATCCTTCTTAATACATATTCTTCTTAAGCTCCCTCAACCTCCTCCGACTGCTCTCCAACACTACTTGGGAAGCGAACCGCTATGCTCTCCTCAAAATTTTCAGGCTCACCATTCGTGCCAAGCTTGACTATGGCAATATTGTTTACTGTGTCGCTCACAACTCATACCTCAACCACATTAACACCATCCAAAATGAAGCCCTCAGGCTTTGTCTAGGAGCCTACAGGACCTCCCCAATCACTAGCCTTCATGTTGAAGCCAACGAACCCCCTTTTCTACTTAGATGTAAAAAGCTTAGCTCTCCTATGCTTTTAGAGTCCTCACCAACACCCAGAACCCTGTTTACAACCTCATTAGGTACCCCAATTTCTCCTCCCTCTTTAATAGGACTAAAACCCTATCGCCTCCCTTCAGCTTACGCATTAAATCAGACCTCTTTCAACTTGGCATCAACTCCGCCACTCTCGGCACCTACTCCTGGCCCACTTTTCCGCCTTGGGCCACCCCCCTTCCTTCTGTCCACCTAGACCTCTCCACTTATAACAAAACTCAAACTCAACCTAATCTCTTCATCAATCTCCACAACCAAATCAAAGACCAACTCTCAAATTACACCTCCATCTATACTGATGGCTCCAAGGAAGGCAACAAGACAGCTGCTGCTGCCATCATCCAAGACATCACCCTCAGTAGCAGACTTCCTGACCACTCATCCATCTTTTCAGCCGAGGCTAAGGCCATTCTCCTCGCCCTCAACTTTATTGAGTACTCTCCTCTTAGTCACTTTGCCATTTTCTCTGACTCAAAGGCTGTTCTTACTTCATTACTCAATCTTAAATGGGATAACCTCACCTGCCACCTCCTCCTCCGGGAAACTCTTTTCTCCCACCCTCTGCAGGAAAAGTGTTCTTTTCTTCTGGATACCCAGCCATGTTGGCATCCCTGGCAATGACAGGGCTGATACAGCCGCTAAGCTTGCCCTTAACCTCCTCCCTTCCCTTTTCCCAAAACCCTCTCTGACATCAAACCGCTTATCGCTTCTCTTGTTCGTGACCGCTGGCAAACCTTATGGAACTTCCAAATTGATAACAAACTCCATGTTATCCAGCCCACAATCCCGATCAAATCCACCATCAACAACCTTCTCGATCGTCGCCAACGCTCATATTACCCGCCTTAGAATTGGTCACACCCACCTCACTCACTCCCACCTCCTTATTGGTTCCCCAACCCCTCTGTAAAATTGCCACTGCATCCTCACAATCCAACACGTTCTCCTTGCTTGCCCCTGTACAACCTTCCCAGAGCTTTCCTCGCTCCCCACAACTCAATTGCTGAGTTCTTCCAAAAAAATCCTCCAGATAAAATAGTCTCCTTCCTTCAGCATGCATCCCTCTACAACCATATTTAATTCTCCTCTTCCACCCCCTCTCTACTTTGTTTTTGTTTTACCCATGCACCTCCTCTCTCGATCACAGCTTTCTGGCTTTTGTTCTTGAATTTCTCTCATTCTTCCCCTGGTCTCTTTCCTTACTACCTCTAAAATGATCTGACCTCTCAGGCACAATTTGACCTTCGTTGTCGTGGTGCCGTTAAGACCTCATCAAACAAACAAACAAACTTAATACACAGTGATAATGAGAGGGTTAATCCCTCTTAATACACAGTGATCATGAGAGGGTTAATCCCTCTTAATACACAGTGATCATGAGAGGGTTAATCCCTCTTAATACACAGTGATCATGAGAGGGTTTATTTCTCATAATAAATGCACAGTGATCATGAAAGGGTTTATCCCTGTTAATGCACAGTGATCATGAGAGGATTGATCTTCTTAATACACAGTGATCATGAGAGGGTTAATCCTTCTTAATACACAGTGATCATGAGAGGGTTAATCCCTCTTAATACATTAAAGGTGGTACCTGGTGGGTCATGCTTGTCATACATACAGTATGTCACAACAGACCCCTAACTTGATTTAAAAGGTGCAGGGTGCTAGACTTGTTGAGGGGCATTTTAATGCGCGTACGAAGTGCTGCGTCTTTTTGGCGTGGAGTCAGTGGCACCTTAAGGCTCAAGCCCTGGTGAAGAAGCTCTGGGATCTGGAATTAAACTATTCTGATTAATAAGGACCAGTTATAAGCCATACAGGACAATTCTTAACTATGCTATCAATCTGTGTTCTGTATCCATGTAAGGTATTTCATTTATGAAATTAAGATTATCAAGTAAACATTTTTAAAAATCTATAAAAAAAAAACAATTCTGCTGAGGGGCATTATGGTTCATATTTATTTTGTTTCACCAATTGGTAAATAGAAAACATTTCAAACAAGTCTTTAAATTTAAATTATGTTATGCTTGGTAATATCTGCTGCTTTATTGGTAAAAGCTCCAGCTTGGCATGTGAGGCAGGGTTGGAATATCTTGATATGTGAGGCAGGGTTTGAATACCTTGACATGTGAGGCAGGGTTGGAATACCTTGCATTTCTTCCCACAAACATCTGTATTTGTATTTCCCAGTTGTGTTTCCTTTAGCTTGGGGTCCAGGGGCCCGCTTTAGGGATTCGGAGGGTTCAAGGGGTGGAAGCCCTTGTATTGGTCCAAGGAAGCGAAGTCCTGGAAATTTTTAATTTTTGTATTTTAAAGCACTGAAAATGCATAAGATTGGTCCTGATTTTTGGTGTTTAATTGGGCATTAATTCCTTATATATACCATATTATAAGAGCTTTTTTTTTTTTGCCAATTAGTTGATTATTTCCTTCTAGATTGACCATGTGGATGACACATTCACAATAGGGATGTGCTTTTTGGTTTAATTCAGTAAACGATAAACGATCCATTTTTTGGATTGTTTATCACGTACATGATCACACGCCCAAAATATGATAACAAATTTTTGCGGAACTGGTTCTATCCCTACAATAACCACAACGTAATCGATGTGTGTGGGGGTAAGGGGGAGGCTTAGCCAGCCAGCAGGAGAAAAGTGAGAAGGTCCTAGATCTCCCCTTTGTAGACAATTGTTCAAATTTAGCCAACTTTTAGGCAATTTTGTTTTTTAAAGCGAAAACGATATGAAAGATAAATTATCTTAATTTTTAAAATTTCTTAAAAGAAAGTGAGGTCCTCATTTCCCCTACCTGTGGCTACACCACAAGAAGGGAGAAGTCAACAGTGGTGGGGAATTGGGCATCGATACAAAAATTTACAATACAAAAGATTTACATTTTGAAGAAACAAATGGGTGTAGAGGGGATCTACAGCCAGATCCTCGTTAACACTGTGGTGAAGTGACCATTACTGTGTGATTTACTGTGAATTTTGATGGTGAGATTTGTTTGAATACGAACTAAAACAGGAAATGATATGAAAATTAAAAAGACACATTTTGTTAAAACTTTATTTTCCCGATTTTGTACGAGTAGGCCTACTAGAGGTCATGCCTTGATTGAGAATTATACAGTTTCAGTAGGCCTATACAAAGAACGTATGAGAATGGCCTCCAATAATTTGTATTAGTGTTACTTTCCCCTCCTCCACATCAAATTTATTTTGTGTGTAGCCCTATTTTCCTGCCCTAAAACTTTTCAATACATTCCTTTTAAATCGGTGATTATGATTTTAAAAACGCACCCTCCCCCTCCCCTCCCCCTGCGAGATTGCCACCTATGGTGCAAAGACATTGGAAAGTGCATATTCTTTCTAGTATTGTAAACACTTATGACAGTATGAAGGACTGTTTGATCTTCAAGTTCTGACAGTTTTATTAATTTTATTGTACAGTTTGTAAGCTCATATCTCAAGCTGGGAAGTTATTAATACAATGGGCCGGTGGTTTAAAATAATAATAATAATTATGTTTTCCTGGAAGGTGTGTTCCAAAGGTGAACGGTCATGTTTGGGACCTGGGAGAAAAGTAAGTTGTGTTGCTTGTGTACTTTATAATGAGTAGGCTTATACAGAAAAGTGTTCTTGTATATGCACCGTAACTCCTTAGCCCATTGTTTTGCTCTGAGTCTATGGAGCTTTTTGTGGGTATGAGATTGGGTGAGCTGCTCTGTGAAGTTTGTACAAGGCCTGAAGTAACATAAATTTCACTGCATGTGTCTATTGAGGGATTTCATCAAGTGACTCGAACTCATCTGGAAGCCGTTTTGCCTGGCAAGTGTCGTTGCGTTTCATGCGTCTTCACACAGCTCAGTCACATCACACGTACAACAAACATACTACCTGCTAACCTACCTACCAACCAGTTCAGCGAATTTTATTGTTTTTGTTCACGGTGTGCGATTTTACTTCATATTTTCCTAACGTTTTATTTATACACTGGATATATGAATAGTAACCTTTACGTGAACGCCGTCTGATTGTTCGTTATACGCAGACAAAGCCTACAATCCTGGCATAAAGCGCTCACTGCAAATCCTATACCGAAGGTTGAAAGACTTTGCATCGTACAGCAGAAACCCACTTCGAACGTCGATCATGATCAGATGGAAATCGAGAAAACGTTTTTTTAATTCCCTGGCACACGTCTATTAGTGCACCCAATGGGCATAATTATCTTACAAAAATTATCTTATATAACAACATGCAAGGGTTTGTTTGTAAGTCTAAATAAGTTTACAGCAGACGATCATTCTCGCCCGGCAAAATGGTGATGTAAACAAAGTCACATGACCTCATGACATTAGCTGAAACACCCCAATTTAACATACCATAACAGGCAAGATTGGTCTAAATTTCACAGATAACTTGGAAATATGCTACTTCGGTCAGGTTACAAGTTGCCATATGCAGGAAACTGCCATGGGATATGATTGATATTCATGTTGAATCATGTTATTCATGACGTATCTCATGACGTAATTTGTTGTTATACTTGCTTCAGCCAATTGGAAAGTTAATTTGGTAATGAAGTGATGGTGTTATTTTCAATATTATCGTTTTAAACTGTTCAAAGGCTAGTTAGAGTGAAGCAACAAGTAAAACAAGGTATATTTTTTGTAATACTTTAACTGGTAATGCTTTCTTCTTGTTTGTTTGAATGTAATAAAAATATGCAATGAAGGAACATCAATATTTAATGAAGATTAATGTGTAAATGTTCCATATTTGGTAATGATTACAAAGTGTGTGTTCTTACTATATGTTGTGGTCAGGCACGTAGCCAGAAATTATAAAGGGGGGAGCAGACCTCGATGAAAAATAATTTGAGCCAGAGTGACCGGGCCAAATGAGATTCTCTTATTTATATATTCTATGCAGATCATTAAAAAAAAAGGCATTTGGCAAAGAAGAAAGAAAGGGGGGGGGAACCACAGTTTCTCCCTTGGCTATGTGCCTGGTTGTGGTGGAATTTACCTTTGCCCTCGCAAAACATCAGTAATTGACCAAGATATAATGGCAACACCCTTCGGAATACATATTATAATTTATACAAAAAGTCTGATAACTTTTGTTAGAAGCATAATTTTTCAGACTCCGCTGTAAAGTGATTTATTGCTAATTGTTGCAATTGTTTTGTACCGGATGTTGAAAAAATATGAAAGAGGGTTCTTATCATTTTTTGAACATGAATGTGAAAATGTAACAAAATGTTTATTTTCTAATCATATGTTACGGTTGAATTGACCTTCGCCCTCGCGAAACATCAGTAATCGACTGAGACATGATGACACCACCCATTGCTACACACATTATAAATAATACAAAAATGCTTGTAGCCTTGTAATTTCTTGTTAGAAGCATAATTTTCCAGATATTGCTATGAAGTGAAAATCAGGAAACTTTTAGTTTTATGTGTGTATTCATTTAAAAAAAATATTTGCCTGCAGAAAGGTCCAGAATTTTACATTACACATTGTGATGTGAATTATAACCTCACTGTTAGACTGCTCTGAATTCATGCCTGGCAGCACCCGCACCTAAGAGAATTAACACTCACTACATGCTGGTAAACTTGCTGAAGAGGATTAAAATAAGAAAATCTGTTTCAAGGGCTACAACAAGCACCCTTCATATGCCACATTAAAATATTGTTGAGCTTCAACATCATTGATGTTCTGGTTTATATTCATATGGTTTGGAGCATGATTGCGAAATTAAGCTCAGATGGGATAGTAGCATAATACATATCATTCGAAAGATTGCAGAGCTACCATTCTAAGGATGTTTTTAGCGAAGGGCAGTTGTATTCTGTTCAGGAGCTACGATCTTTTGAAAGATTTGGACGAAAAAAGGCTGAAAATCATGGATTTTTGCAGAACTTTCACCAAAAAAAGAGATTGATGATAGGTACTGTTAAAATTTGACCAGATTTGACTCATTGAAGTGTTCACTACTGGTACACATGTTTTGAGGCTAAGTGAAGGTTCTGAGGTATAATTAAGTAAGTGTTGGAAAAAAGAAGATTTTTGATGATTTTTCTTTAAATTGTTGTTTTTAACAATAATCAAAGTGAGTTTACACAAAAATTCTCAATATAATCCTCAGCAAAAAGTTACTTTATTGATAGAACTAGAATAGCTCTTTCAAATTATACCACAATCAGTGCTGTAGGCCTATGGTCAGGTCCAGATTTTAATGTTTAAAAATAGCACTTTCAAATGACAATAATATTGTCGATCTGGCATTTAAGGGTTCAAGTTTGACCATGAAGCTGCCCTATATTAATTAGTTCAACACCAACACAGCTGCAATCGTGGCCAAAAGTGTTTGGACAAAACTGCTCAACAATTTTAAACGTCATTTTCCCTTACCTCCCCCCTTTGAATGTTGTGCGCTTTGCAAGAAACATGGTAAAATGCGACTTTTAACACTGATCGAGGGGAGTGGGGATTTGTCCCAACTACTTTTGACCACGATTGTGGAAGTTAAGGTTTTGCAACCTGTATCATCCTAAGGTATGCTGAGGTATATTTCTTTTGAGGTGGTTTTGTAGAATCGAAGATAATGTGTAACGTACATGGCCACTTTTCTGTTTTTATGGCAATGTCTGTGATGTTAAGTTGGGTACTGTATATTATTAATGATATACTGACATACTGCACTGTATCTGTATGTACAGTAGTAATACTGGATTTCATATTATAATGATAACACATGATGATATCCTGGACTTTGGCACATGAAGCACATCGTAGATGAAGATTTTGTTCATATGAATATGTTGAACAAAATCCATAGCAACGTGTGACGATATTTTGGACTTTTGGCACATTAAGAATATCTTAGTTGAAGGTGTGCTTCATATGAATTTGTTAAACCGTATCCATAGTAACGTGTGACTTCTTAATGTTTGTATCGCTCAGAAATTTAAGATGTCTGTTTAAATTACAGTAGCCCTGGGATGTTAGTGTCGTGTCTGATTAGGTACACTGCTGGGGAGAGCTATGTTATCACATTGTACAATACAACTCTTTAGTATTTAGATGAAGGTAATAGCTTTTCTATGAGTAAAAGCGACAATTATCTATAGGCTTAGTATCTGAGATGCAGTACTTCTCTGTAGTGATACATGGAAAAGGTTTTCATTCCGTTCCGTTTTGATGATTAATAGCTAAAATAGGGTGAGGAAAGGTCTCCGTGTAACCCAAGGATGCATCAGGGTTTGCATTAGCAATGCAATTGCAAGAATTACGCAATCAATTCTCACAATCCCACACAAATTTAGAAGCAATGCAGGATGGTTGCGCACAGCTACCAGGAGCTGCTGGCTAAGAAAAGTGTTCTAATCCGTGCTAAGCATTTAGCGATAGCATTAGGCCTTCAGTTATTGATATGAATTTTAGCGATTAGACATGAAATCTCTTTGTACCAAAGATACCTAAAATAAACCGTAAGCTTCTTTGATTTTCATGCGTGTCGCACGATGTACTTTGCCAATTGCGTTAACATTTTCGTAACAAAAGAATCTCAAGTCTTTGATTGCATCGGATCAAAAAATTTTAAGCAGTCAAAAGTCCTCCGGGGTTAACGTCATTTAAATTCTGGAATGTTCTGAGCGATATATGAGGGGGCTATCATGAAACTATTTGTAATTAATTTCTTCAACATGGTAGCTGCTAGTATTAAGAATTCGGCCATGTACTATGATAGCTGTGTGCAGTCGAAAGTATGGGAATTTGCATAGATTTTTGGGGAGGGGAAAGGGGTGGAGAAGGGGTGTTCAGGGCATAGTTGAGTAAGTATTAGGTATCGTGGCACATAAACAGTTTTTTTGCAAAGATGTTTTTTTATTTATTGCACTGAAAAGCTTGGTTATGATAGCACAGCATGTTGCTAGGTGTCAGGGGGTCTTATTTGGTATTTAAACAATTTTCCAGATTTTTCGCAAAACTTCAAGTGAAAGGTCATGTTTAATCGTTTAAACAAATAAAAAGTGGGCCGTTTAAACGTTTAGGTCGCTAAACGTAAATGCCCACTATTAATATTCATGCAATTTATGGAAATAAATATAATTTTAGAAGAGTTTTACCTTTAAGTACAAAAAAATAAAACGTTGTTTTTATTGGTAAAATAATTCTTATAACTTATGGAAATTCCTAACCAAAATTCTGAAATACCTACCAAGAAATTTTTGAAAAGGAATTTCCCTCCCAAAAATCTGAAGCTATATGTAGAGCAAACCCTGGGATACATTAATAGTGAATAGTAAGGGCGACATACTGTACCCCAAATTTTCAAAATTGACATATTACATGTAGAAAGAAGCTTGAAAAAAAGACCTGAAAACTGCAACTAAAAAAATTTGTTGTGATCAATGATTTAAGATTACCAGAAGGTTGCCATTTTGGCCAGTTTGTCTTAGAAATTAAGTCTATCTTGACATTAAACTCACATGTATTCATTCATCTACCTGCAGTATGTTTTATTAGTGTATTCACCTTGTTAGGTATGAAATGACGTTGACTCGACATTTTTATCACGCATACAGTATATACACTATTATATAATATGTATAACTTCTATTTTACAGTAGATTAAAGTTCTAAAGAAAGAAAATGAAAGCAATAAAATATCATCGAGAAATCTCAAAGTATAATTCAAACACATAACTTTATTAAGCAGTATACACAATAATTGAGCTCACTAGGTAGAAAATAGTGGTCTCAAGGTAACGCTTTAAAAATTAATTTGACTTTAGTAGATGTTTAAAGAACAACAGATTTGAGGAAGTGCAATGTGCAGTCTCTAGTCTACCACATGGTAGACTACAGACTGCATATTGCAGTTTGATCAAGTATCAGATATTTGCATTTAGATACATACAGTATTAAGGCCTATGATTAATAGAAGTATGAGCTGCAGTATTTCAATTGAAATGATTACATTTTCTGATCGAGTGCTTGATTTTAAAGCAAATTAGCTAATGCTGCCTCGATTGGTGAATGAAGCTTGAAATATTATGTTTGTCCACTTCTTATTAAAACTTGACTGTATTTGCCTAACTTATTGTGTGCGTTTTTAAGTATGAGAAAGAAGTCTTGAACTTAAAGGATTACTTCAGTGGTCAAGCATGTCCATCTTATATGAAAGAGGACTTTAAAAGAAACAGAATGGTGAAGAAAGCATTGCAAAATCTTATTCCATTAAGGAGATATTCAAGTTTAAAGGTTGGTATCATTTCTGTAGAAACGACAGAAATCAGATTAGTTGTGATGTCACAGGCTCAGATTCTTCAAAGTCTTTATTTATTTTAAAGAAAGTTTATTAAAAAAATGTACTATTTAAATTATTTTTCCTGAAACTTTCTTCAGGTGGTATATTATAAATACTCTTCCTAGATTCAGTTTTACTACTTTTTTGACATATCCAATGGTTTTAAGCCACAAAATTGCAGGACAAAATATGATAGAATACATAAAGACTTTGAGGAATCTGATGCTATGACATCACAACTAGTCTGATTTCAGTCGGTTTTACACAAATGATACCAAACTTTAAACTTGAATATCTCCTTAATGGAATAAGATGTTTGAATGCTTTCTTCACCATTGTGTTTCTTTTGAATCCTCTTTTAATTAAGATAAACATGATTGACCACTCAATTAATCCTTTAAGCTTGACTGTGTGCGTAGAATTTGTGCTACTGTACTCAGGAGTTATGCATGGTCATGAGGTGTGAGATGTGTCATGATGATTGATTGTAATTAAATTACTCCATTAACAATTTCCCAATGGCAAATGGTTTCAGTGTACATTGGCTGGTAGGCTCTCTGCTATATCCTCTTGTAACCTGATATTCCTGGCATGTGGAAACTGAAAGGCAAATTCATGGAAAATGCGAACAACGTTTAAAACATTAATGAACAGGTACATTAACAATTGAACTTGAGCTTTAATAGTCAAGAAAATATGCTATCAACCATGTAAATAGGAAAAAGTTTTTAATATCAAAATGTGTTAAAAATTGAAGGACTTGTTATACATTATTCAAATTTGTATGTGATATCACTCAGGCCTGATATCACAAAAGAGAAAACCTATGATTTTCCTTATGTTAACTTACTGTTTTTCAATCCTTCATCAACATTCTTTGCAGCGCTCGAAATTAACGTAGGCCCGCTAGCCCGGGGCAACTAGAACTTACGTCTGGGCTAGCTGAAACTGATCTTTCCGAGCCCGCTGGGCAAGTAGCCAGAAAAAAATATACACCTTTAGACTTTTCAAAAATACATTATTACACATCACTTACACAAGCCAAAATGCATAATTGTCCACTGGCATTGTTCTAAGTGTGTTTTTTTGTACTCAAAACAGATTTTGCTATACATAACGTTAGTTTTACGACTGGGTGATGTGAAAATATATTTGAGTTAAAAGAAAAGCATTGTTTACTTTTATCTTTTCTCTGTAGGGACCAAGGTTTTTAAGCTTTTTGACGTACGTTTTCTCGGGCAAGTCAGCAGTCCATTCGGGCTAGTAGAAAAGGAGTCAAGCTAGCCCGACGGGCTAGTGGTTAAAGTGTGTTAATTTCGAACCCTGATTCTTTGAATGAAAGCAGAGCTTTGCATAAGGTTAGCAGGAGAAATCAGTGATGATTTTCAGTGACTGAAATAACATTGAATATTTTGAGCTGTTTTCTGTATTGTACATCTAAGCTTTTGCATACATTTAACAGATTTTTTAATTTAAAAAAAGGACAGGGTGCTAAATTTGTTGAGGGGCACATGAAGCGCTGCGTCTTCTTGCATGGAGTCCAGCGGTCCCCTTAAGACTCAAGCCCCTAGTGAAGACGCTCTGGGATTTTAGCTATAATTATATCTCAGAATAAAATTCTTCTGATTGTTATTAGCCAAGCAGGGCAGTTGCTTACTATCCATGTAAGATATTTCATTTATGAGGTTAATTAAGATTATTAAGCCAAAAATAAATAAAATCTAAACAATTTTTCCTGAGGGGTAGGGCTTACTATCCATGTAAGATATTTCATTTATTAGGTTAATTAAGATTATTAAGTTAAAAATAAATAAAATCTATACAATTTTTTCTGAGGGTAGGGCAGACCCCCGAGGTCGGGCCCATGAAGAGGATGCCCCTGTGAAATAGCATAGTTAGGGTCTGATTAGATTCTTCAAACTTATTAGCCATTACTCCTTTGGTTGATGGTAAACAATTGCTACAGTATTTCTCATTCCTTGTATTGTTTTTGTATATAGCAGTAACATTCAATGCATAAGCTATGGTGCACATATTAAAGAAAGAGGCACAAGTTGTCGATTCCTGTAATGTGAGATTAACAGACATGTAGGTAACGTTAAATTGCAGAGCCATATTAATTTCATAGTTATTCACGACACCTCTGCGTTATTGAATATTAAAGGCCAGTTGTCATTTCTAACATACAAGGTAAATGAAATTCAAATCCTGTGTTTTGATTGGTCGAAACACAATGGTACAGTGTGTATTTACATTGCTAAGCCAATCAGTATCATTTTGAAATAAATTGTACGCCGCCACATTTTAATCACGATAGATGACCTTTAAATTGTAAAGAATTATACTTCACATTTTTGTAGTTTTTGAGAGACAGTCGCCTTCTATTTCTGTGAATACTTATACTGTAAAGTGTTAAGAAGAGTTCTCAGCTAATATGTGAGGGCATGGTTTTTTGCAAGTGTGAATTGTTACTACAAGTTATCACATGTTATCTTTTGATAACTATCAACAGAGTTGGAATTAATGATATAAAATTTCCCACAGTTCTGAATAAAGGTGTTAAAAATCTTCTCACGAAAAATTGTGACTTAATTATTGTACTAAATACTGAAGTAAATACATAAATTTTGCAATTTAATATAATAGTCATCACACAATTATATGGGAAATGTTTTTTAGAGCACATATTTACGATATACTATTTGTACTGTTGTTTGCTCAAGAAATCTAAAAAAAAAAATGTTTTTTTTAATGAGGAAAACAATTTTTTTTTTTGGTTATAACTGCCAGATCTGTAGATTTTGCCAGGTCTGACTATCAGTATGATTAAAGATATTCACTTGATAAGTACATCAGACACTTTCATGTTAGTGCAATCCCAAACTGCAGAACTGCTAATTAGCATTAAAAAAAAGAACAATGTCACGTCAGGTCATAGGTGATTTGGAATACTATTTCAAGAGCCTTAAAGGAATATTCCCATGGTTTTTTGTAAAATTGTATTTGCAAGAGTAAAGTTTTTGTACAGTATGATGAATTCATGTTTGATGATGTCATAGAGACAATTCCATTGCAAATGTTTATGTATTTCTTTGAACATTAATTGGTTGTTTCTGTATGATTAGAAACAATTTTCCAAAAGTTATTGAAGTAGGTATATTTGGCAATGTATATAAATACCTCACTTTCATCAATTTTTCTTGCAGGTATTACTAATAAAAAAGGATGATAGATTTTAATGAAATACATAAACTTTGTCGGAGAATGTGTTGCTGTGATGTCATACTGAGCCTTTCCCTATTCGTTTATTGCCATTTTTTGTGGACCTTAAAATTTGAATATCTCCTGGTAGGAATAACATATCAAAAGAATTTTTGTTACTAAATTGTTTCTAAAATTATTCTCTTTCTTATGAACGCTTACGAAAAAACATGGGAATATTCCTTAAGCTATTTTGGCGGAGAAATAAAATTAATCAAAAGATGTGGATTTACAGAAGAAAACAAAGAACTGTTTATAAATTGATGGCATAAATTAGCATAATCTCTTAAAATTATTTGGCCCTCAATTTTGACAGCTGTTTAATCTTTAATTTTAACAAATTTTGATGGTATTTTTCATGATTTTAAAACATTGTTAACGTTACAATCACCTCGGTTTGCTTCAAACATACATCCAGTGTGTAATATTTGATGTACTATGGTTGCTCTTGCCTTGGAGCATCATACCTTACAATAAATAATACATGCAAGTACTCTGTTTTCTTCTTACATACAGTAGATACAAAATCAGGAAGTGAATTAGTCATTAGTCTTTAAATTTCTTCATTTTCTGTAATCATCAGTCTCATTGAATCTACTGCACAGAGTACTGTAGCTGTGGATATCTTTGGTATTTGAATGTACACTATTGTGGTATGTGAATTATTAATGCTGGTAAAAGATTTTGACTGACAACATGAATAATGGCATCTGTTGAAAGTTTCCCCCGCTGGGTTCCAAAGAAACACGCCAGTCATTTATTGCTTGAAATAATTTGATGATAAACTGGGATGTATGGGCTCTATAAAAAGATGATCTTTATGATAGTAAAGGAACTAAAAGGTTGATGTTTTGATTGAAGTTGAAGGAAAAGAGAATGGAGGGGAGAGGGTGATGGGGAAGAATCTACTGCACAGGAACAGGGCTCCCGGTAAACCTTTAAAACTTTTAAAACCTTTATTGACAAATTGAACCTTTATTCCTTTCAAAATAACCTTTAAAACCTTTAAAACCTTTATTTTTAAAGTTAAGTAAGGTAAATGATTCGAGTGCCAAGGTTTTAGCTTCATTGGTAAGTATACACATCTATTTAATAGCATATCTGTTCTTAACACACATTTAAAAAGTAGCAGGACCAAAATAAAATTTCCAACTTCACGTTAGTAATGGACTTTTAGCGCCACCAACTGCCTTTTGCTCCAGAATATGCTTATTGCATGAAAATTTTATTCCATGAGTTAACCTTTATAAATCTTTTTATTTAAATCCAAAACCTTTAAAAACCTTTATTTCAACTTTTCCAATCTTCAAAAAAACCTTTATTTAAAAAAAGAGTCACTGGGAGGCCTGCAGGAAAGAAAGAATTCAAGTAGGAGTTATGATGCAAAACTCTATGGATGAACTTGTCCATGAATTCTGTTACACTCGTGTGACAGTGAACTCCATACACAATGCTACATAGCATACACATACACATACTGTAGCATTAAAAGGACACTCACTGAAATGTGTATGAGTTTCATTTTTGCAAGTTTGGAATTTCTTGACCATTCTTCAAGGCATATGACTTGATTTTATCTCATACTGTTTCGGATGTTAGTAGCTTGAGGTTTTTTTTTTTGTGGTATAATGGGAAGACAGTCAAAACTTGTATTCGGGAAGTCTTTAATTCTGTGTTAAATTTCAATTTTGAGAATGATGATAAAGTGTTTTCCACTTAATATTTAGACTGGGGTATGACAAATTTCTACAAAGTTTGGTCAATATCGACTATTCCCCTTAAAAATAATAGTGGTAGGTAATTTAAAATTGATGTATTTATGGACAAAGGAACATGTGTTAGTTTATCCATAATACTGTGCATCTCAAATTTTCATAACATGTAGCTTAACACAAAAAATTCAAACGGTGGTAAGGGGGTCAATTTTCAACTGATTTGTTTCGGACCCTTGGTTACGTTTTTGCTGTTTTTGTTTGTTTGTTTGTTTGTGTGTTTGTCATCAATATACCTCAAAATCTGTTGATTGGATTTTGATTAAATTTGCTGTGTGGTTTTGTTGCTGCTGCTTAAGGAAGACATGATTAAATTTTGGGACATATTGAAACGGGGGGAGGGCAGACATAAAAGGGGTGGGGATATTTTATGGTGACATCTATCAAAACTTTCCAATGAAATGTGCTGAACAATGAAGTCATGCCATAATGGCCGGATTTAGTTAGACATGTGGAGGCCCCTGGTCAGCCTTCAGTAGTGGAGGCCCACTCTACATTAGAATACTAAAAAGGTGACAATACATATTTACAGTCATCCATAAAGTTTGTTTTTTCAAGAACAAAGAATCTGAATTAAAATGTCTTTTTTTATTTTGAACATCATGATCAATCTGTAAGAATCTACAAAGTCAAAGAATTCTAGAAATTATAATGATTGATAATGAGATATAAAGATGATTGATAATGAGATATAAAGATGATTGATAATGAGATATAAAGATGATTGATAATGAGATTTAAAGATGATTGATAATGATATAAAACAGAGAATGAAATAAGACAAATATCTGTTCCACTTAACTACCTCTCAAGTACATTTTTCCTTACAATTTTTTTCTCTTCATAAAATATGTGTAGGTCCCTGGTTGTGGAGAACCCTGGTTGTGGAAGCCCCTGGTTGTGGAAGCCCCTGGTTGTGGAGGCCCCTGGTTGTGGAGGTTTTTGGTTGTAGAGGCCCGTGGGAAACTGCCCGCCCTTGCCCCAACCTAAATTCCGGCCCTGCATGCCTTGAAAGAACATCCATACAATCAATTTTCTGGACTCAAAGAAAATCAAGTCAGAGTGCTCTCTGATATCAAAGAAACCAAAACAATTGGTCCCTGCCATGAATGGAAAATGATGAAATGTGAATCTTCCCTAAAAAGAACTCGATCAATGAACACAGCCTGAATAAAACTGAAAAAATGATATGGCCTTGAAAGAAATCAGTTGGAAGGTAATATTAAGTGTTCACAATGCAACTGATCAATACAGATCAAAGTGAGAAAGAGATGGTTTGGGGATCAAACTTGGTGAATGATGTTGAAATTCTAGTTGATCTTGTAAATGGTTTTCAGTAGATTTTCATGCAAGCAAGCTATTGCGTGTTGCCTCTTACCTATTCAGTGATCCTCTGTGGTAAATTTTATAGCAATTTTTGTTCTTCATATTATTTGAAACCTTTTTGAAACCAATTTTGAGAGAGTGAATTCTTCATGTCTGTAGACATCCAACCAAACCTTTAATTACACTGTGTGCCACCAGGTACCAAAGTGGACTTTGTGCCTTTGTGTGGGTTGGTTTTTGTTTGTACTGTACTGCAAACAGGATTTCGTGTGACATCATACAGAGCCTGCAGAGGTGTGTGGGATATGATGTCATAACTACAGTAGAAAAAACATTGGATTCACAGAACTGGCTGTTTCCTTATGTAAAGAGGTATGGCATTGCACAGTATTTGAGGTACATGAATGCATTACATTGCCTTCAAGATGTCAACATAACCATGAATCAATAACATAATAAGATTACGGGCTAAGAAGGGTTAGTCACCCCATAAAAAGCCCAAACTAACACCACCACCACAAAACAAAACAAAAATCAAAGATGCCTAGAGTCAGTAAAGAACTTATCAATGTTGCCTTTGAAATTGTGAACAGAATTGGAGCTAACTACTCACTCAGGCAAACCATTTCACTCAATAACAACTCTTTGCAAAAAGCTATAACGCTGAATATCTATCTGTGAGAACTCTTTGGTGTCAACTTCAAACTGTTACCACGTGTCACATGAGGATAAGCTGAAACATGCAAGAAACAACAGGAAGTCAAAGCATCACTACCAGATAGGAATTTAAAGTATATAGGAATACAGTATATACTGCATTGCACTTAAATGTTTGCATGGTTTTTAAGGCAAGTCTTATTTATTTTTAACCATGGCGGATGTGTACTTAATTTGGGGTAGTGTGGATTACAGAGTGTTCACTGGGAGGGAAAAGAGGTTAAGAAAAGACCCTTTGTTGAGATACAATGGTGCGAATGATACAAATTGATTTATTTCTCACCGTACATTACACGCAGCATTTGTGATAAAGATAAAAGGCGCACATAATTTCAATTGAAAGATTTGATTTACCCCTCCAAAAAAGCAGAAGCTGCCCAAAGGCCATGTTATGTGCTGATTTAAAATTTCACTCTCTATTACCTAGAGTGACTCCTTTATATTTCACATATCAGTTGTAAAGATCTCAGCCCAAAATACTAATTCTTTAAAAACAGAACTGAAATTGGCAAAGCAAAAACAGCAACACAGAATGAATTAATTGTTCTTTCCTCCAAACCTCTCCTCTCCTTTGCTACCTCCTGCTTACCACACTATCTCCTTACCTCTGCCATAATCTAATAGGGATGCGACCGTTTATCGGTTAACCGATAAACGATCGATACTTTCGTTTACCGTTCTTTGTTTTTTGTTGGAAAGATGTGTTTGTTAGAGTAAATCGCCAGATTTCTGACGCCACTCGTGCTAATTGTTTACTGTACTAAACAGGCCTAGTGCTATACTGTACTGTATGTACACACAGTGTGTGCAACAAGATACAACGTAAACAATGGGCTTGATTCCATCAGACTTTTCGGCGTGTTATCGGTTAACCGATAAACGATCGATAAAGATGATCGTTTATCGTTTAATGAATTAAACAAAAATGTACATCCCTATAATCTAATCTTTCTGGTGCAATTGGTTTTACCGTCGAACCTTACAAACTGATCTTTCCTTCGCGACTTCACCATTACTTTTGTTAAATCATAAATTTGTATAATATAATAATGTTGATACCCTTTCGTGAATTCTCATCAATTAATAAATCAAATCTTTTAATTGAAGTTGTGTGCCTTTTAGGAATTGTCATAAATGCTGTGCGTAATGTATGGTGAGAAACGAATCAATATGCATCATTCACACCATTGTATCTCGCCCTGCACTTTATCTCTAAATCATTTTCTTTTATTAATTGTTTCATTCACTTCTCTGCCCAAAAAAAAGGCAAACTGCTATTTTTTTGTATTTAGCAATAAGCAGCATTTTGTCGGTATTATACACACTTTTGTTAAAAAGAAAACATTTTCAACCAGGTGTAGTTATTAGAAATGATTGAAATATTACAAAGAGTGGTATTGCTCGTAGTGAAGCTGTGTATGTTTGATTGATGAACAGTGTTTAACTAAGTGACATCTCAAGTCACAGGTGTATTGTACTTTTTTAAAGGTTGGTAAACAGTGAACATATTAGTTGTTGCTGAAATCGCTTATTAACTGTAACACTGGATGCAGTTTGTATGTTGTACACAGTACAGTACACATTGATGTTTGTTTGATGCTAGAAATTAACAAATCAATTATTTTTCCAAAGTGTCATGCTCTATTAGTGTTGACACTCCAGAAATAGTTTGATGGATCTTAAACTTTAAAATTTAAATTAGAAGTTATTTTTTCAATATTTCTAGATTGAAATAAAATCTATCGTAGCTAACATTTCTCAAGGATTTTAATAAGTTAAGCAATAATTACCTCCACCAATGTACAGTAGTTGGACGGAGGTTATGTTTTTGCTTCTGTTTGTTTGTTTGTCATCAAGATATATCAAGAACTGATGACTGGATTTGGATCAAATTTGGTGTGTGGTTTTGATACTGCTTAAGGAAGAAGTGACTAAAATTTGGGACTTATTGGAACAAGGGAAGAGTAGAAATGGAAGGGTGGGGATATTTTAGGGCAGGATTTATCTAGACTTAGTTGAAACTTACCAATGGAATGTGCTGAACAATGAGATCATACCATCAAAGAACAGCCATACAAGCAATTTTCTGGACTCAAAAGAAAATCAAGTGAAGTGGTCTTTGGTATCAAAGAAAGGAAACAATTGGGTTTTGCCATGAATGAATATGATGGAATGTGAACTTAAATAGGGGAGTTTTGTGCTTTGAGTCTCATCCACATACGCCGAGGAAACAGGATAAGCACCGTCCTTATGGCTTTAGTACTCTACAACTTATAGTACTTTGTTCTTTGATGACAGTACCTGCATATTTACCAGTATTTGAGGGATGGTGTTTGTTTACATCTGCTGTGCATGTGCTGTAAGAAAACAAAGAATTAAATGAAATATAAGACTTTCTTAAAGTTGGGATACACATATGTAATGTTTATAGTTTCACTAAGACGACTTGAAACCATACATTTTAAGATATTTTCAAAGGGCATCTGTTGGATTGACAGAAAGTATCAATGGAAAGGTCAAATTTATGAATCATCTTCAGAAGACTGCCTGAAATTATGAATGAGAGCAAAAAAAAAAAAATCATACTTTTAAATAATAAACAAAATTTGTTTCTCTTATTCCGCTACAGCAAAATGCTGTTCCATTGTAGTTTGGATTTTTTTCTTTCCTTTACAAACTATAAGTAGAATATTTACTATTGAGTTTCAAGCATGAAAATTCATGATTTCCACTTGTTTGGCTGTTCTTTGTACCTTACCGTAAATGAAGCTCCTTTTTAAACGCCATCTGGCAATTAAGAAATCTAAAGCCTAAAGGGACACAGTATGTGCTGATACTGATACGTTAACATTAAAAAGAGGCAAAATAAATGCCAAGATAATCGTTCCACCGGAAATGAAAGAGTTTGAATGCGGTTTGATTACCACATGTTCATTAGATACACACACATTTGAGTTTCTAGTTGTTTATAGATTTGGTATTCGAACCGGGAGAAATAAAAGAGCATGTTTCGTGGAACAATATTTCATGTGCTGTATGCTTAAATGTTTAGCACTCAATATTTCATGTGCAGTATGCTCAAATGTTTAGCATTCAATATTTCATGTGCTGCATGCTCAAATGTTTAGCAGTCAATATTTTGCTGTATTTCAAATGTTTGCATTTATTTCATGTGCTGCATGCTCCAATGTTTAGCATTCAATATTTCATGTGCTGCATGCTCAAATGTTTAGCATACAATATTTCATGTGCTGCATGCTCAAATGTTTAGCATACAATATTTCATGTGCTGCATGCTCAAATGTTTAGCATGCGATATTTCATGTGCTGTATGCTCAAATGTTTAGCATGCAATATTTCATGTGATGTAGGATTAAATGTTTAGCATTCAATATTTCATGTGCTGCATGCTCAAATGTTTAGCATGCAATATTTCATGTGCTGTATGCTCAAATGTTTAGCATGCAATATTTCATGTGCTGTATGCTCAAATGTTTAGCATGCAATATTTCATGTGCTGTATGCTCAAATGTTTAATCATAAATGTCGACGAGTTAGTGGTTATGTACTGCAGAACTGGAAAATATCTACGGTTCTGTCGGTTATAACCGCGGAAAGAAAAAAAAAAATCTTGAAGTATTTGTGGTAAATATGTGCTGTAAAACTGTCCCCCATGTAATTGTTTGAAGAATGGACATTAAATTGCAAAAGAGGGAAGCATATAAAGATGTATTTACTACATAAATATCATTTCTGTCATAATTTTTTTCTGAAAATTTCATAACCTTTATTCAGAACTTTTTGTGATTAATTTAAAGATTTGGAAGATGTCAATCATGTGGTGATGAAATACTATCTTCAATCATGATGAAATACTATCTTCCAAATATAATAACATTTCCATTACACCTATTGCAATGCTTAACGTAATATCAGCTGTTGTATCGCGTTCGTTTCATCGTTGTGGTATGCATAGGCATCTTTACATGGCTCTAAACGTGATCATAATGGTTTTGTTTGAGCGTGAAATATGTAGCAGAACGATTGATTGTTTTATCAGGATTTTGGAAGAATTGGGGAAGGCTTCTGCAGTTAGAAAAATCTAGGATTATGGGAGAATTTTGAGAAACTGTCAGATATAGACTAGCTTGGAGGATGTAAATAAGGAATTCAGTGAGCCCTGAAGAAAATTTAACAAAGACAACCCTAATGTGATGTACTGTAGCAAGCCTCTTTACTATTTTGTTAGTTCTCTGCCACAATTAACCTCTATAATTACGGAAAAGGCCACGGCCATCTTAGCAATGTGATAACTAGGTGGGCAAAATCCACAATCATGCATGACTAATGCATTTACATTTAGATGTTCATGTGTCTTGCCGCAGGCTTTGATCCATTTATTGCACTTCTCTGGATTTTTACCGTTTTTATCAAAAGAAATAAACAAAATTCAGTTTGCTAACTGTTCTGGGTAAATGCAATCAGATTTACAAAGCCCTCAGTGGGCCCTGTAAGCGCAATTTTTGTTCACCATTTTGCTCTCACTCAGTCTGTGTGTGCAGAAATTTGTTTTGTACAGTATATCATATTGACTGCATGAGCGTGCGCTGTCAGCTGTATGTAGCTGTACTGTACCAGTGCCGCGTAGGATATTTACGCAGATTTTGTTGTTAGGCAAGTTCATGCCGTGATTGGTTGAAAAAGCTGTCAATCATCTAACTTAGGTTAATCACGTTGTGAAGGATGCTTTTAAAGCACTGTTTGAACACCACTTAGTAAAGTAATTCCACGTGTCCCCAAAAGATACCCTAAGTGTACATACTCCTGTACTTACATCCTCAAAGCATTCAAACACATTGTTTTCTAAGATATCCAAACACCGGCACTGCCAGCTTGGCATTGTTACCCTGATATGTAATTGCTGCCAAGTTGCCAGGAGGATCAATACAAACAATCGAAGACATTGATTAATACCTTTCTCTCTCCTCCTGTATTTTAGAGGCAGCAAGCTCCAGTTCTATGGCAGCAGTCAGTTGTTCTATGCAGTACCTCAGTAGATTCTAAAGGTAAGCATATCATTGGTTTCAAATTTGACAAATAGCTTTAACACAACTTGTCTAATGCAGCATGTAGCCAGTCTTTCAGATTAGAGGGCTGGGGGAGGGGGTTGGTGAAGATGGTATTAAATATTTTTGATGATTGTGTCAAAATCTAATATGACCAACATTGACTTCCCAATTGTCCACAACAAAAAAAAAGGTAAAATAAAAGATATTAGATTAACAGTTACATGTATTAAAGCATTCAAGTGATACATTGCAAGTACAGATATTAGATAATTTAATATTTTGGAGGAAATTTGTTTCAATTTCTTTCATTTTCAGGGAATTTTCTTTGATTTTTGGAAAAAATTTCAGGCTATTTCCTTTATTTGGGGACATTTTCTTCAATTTTAGGGCAAAGTTGCTAAATTTTTCTGTAATTTAACCAAATATTGTGCATAATTTTTCTTTAGTTTGACCTAATTTTTCAATTTAAAATGAAGAATTTTTCAATTTGAAATAAAGAATTTTTCAATTTTACCTCCCAATCGGGGTAAAGTATTCAGCCAGGAATGTGAAATCTTTTCCGGGGAAATCTGCCCCTTCCCTGCTTCCTACATCTCTGGTTACATCTAAAATTGTGTGATTAATAGTACCATTAGTAAACTCCAAAACAAGTTAATATTTCACCAGACCTTTGTCCAAATGTGCCTCCCAAATCGGCAGGTCTGCTTATGTGCTTGCCAATCGGACCCTAGTTACATCTGTACTGAATATTTTTTCTTTGCATGGATTTAACTAAATAATAATCCAGTGTTCGAAAACTGGTTGGTCCTGCAAAAGTACATCAAACTGGTATGCCACATTTGATTTTTCTGAGCAGCTGTAAGAATAATTTTTCGATCCTGGATTTCATTTTGAAGCTTCTGTTTAACCAGTGCTAAGCTCAACCTTCAGCTTGAATCTTGTTTCTTTCTGATGTACAGTACAGTACTGCTCACATAGAACTACCGCATACAAAAGGTATAAAATGGAATAACATCGTATAAGTAAGTATATTTGCTCATAAAATCAGTTTTAGCTGTCATATAAACCCAATATAATTCCCGTATATAAAGCCCATTTAAGCCACGTAGACACTGCACTCAGAGTCATGTATAATCCGCCCCACAAAAAAAAATCCCCGCGTAAGCTATTAGGCATAAATGTGTGTAATTCCAGCATAGTCTTTCTTGCATCAATTTTCAAAAAACACAAACCTAAGACACACATACTCCAATAATTAACTCTGTACAGCCTGGCCATATGCACTTTTGCAATGGCAATGGTTTTAGAAAGTTACAGCGAGATTTGTGAAAGCTTACTGACCTAATTCTAACTTGGGCCTAGTGTATAATGTTACTAATTAGGACTGCAGACAATTTTCAAAGCATATTCTGTTGCATTTCTCCTGTATTTGAAGCTTTGATCTTTAGTTCAATACGGCAGGGAGAGTGTTGTCAACTGACCTGGCCTAATGTTAAATCCTATTTCAGGTTAAACTTAACTTTAATTCCCAATGCTTTAATGTATAATGTGTATATGGTCGTTCAGATTTCTGGCTTAAGACAACGTGACGGTTTCACAAATTTCTTATAAGAAAACGTGCAATTCAACTGTTATTGTTTTATTCTGTGTAGATCAAATATTAGAAAAATGTATGCTTATAACTTCTTTTCCTTCGAAAGATAAGTTGTGAATTTTTGCCCAAAAATGTCAAACTTTGAAGGTCATTTTAACAGAAGTGACAAAGATAATGTATCCCGTATATATATTGTACGTACAGGGTACTGTAGCCTACAGTACATTTTATTGATACCAAACCATGACTTCATATTGTGTACAGATTTCCTGTTAATTCACAAACAATCAATAAGTGGAGAACTTAGAAGCTTTATAAAAGCCAACGTTTCTCTACGAGTACAATCTGAACATAATCCCCATTCATACCAACTGATTACATTTGTATTCGTATATAGCCTCCATTCGTGCATATGAGGTTGCGTATAATCTCACATATAATATCAGATTAAAAACGTATTACAAGTTATTACATTTGTATTCGTATATAGTCTCCATTCGTGCATATGAGGTTGGGTATAATCTCACATATAATATCAGATTAAAAACGTATACGAAATCGTTCACAAACACATACTGTAGCGTACAATCGTAAACAAAAGTAGACTTCGGTATATTTATGTAGTATACGAGAAGTTCTACGTGAGCGGTACTGTATCAGAGATCGCGTTAACGACAAATTTGTTGTATATTACGCCATGGCTGAAATTTCTTACAACGCAGGTTGTACCTGCGTTGTAAGATTACGATATAGCATGTGGAATTTTACGGCAGAGTTTTTCATTAAAGTAAATGAAAATCATGAACCTCTTACCTCTCTGATGCGATTCAAAAGTTTGATTTCACACAAAAGTAATTTTTAATTACTCCTAAATAAATAAAAAATGACACAACTACGAGACTAACGGCTGAATGATTCAACGTGACCTGTAGTGCTGTACATATAAACACATAGGCTACTACATAGGCCCTATGCATGATGTAGGTACACTGCAGTGTGCATGAAAATTTTGATGTTGTATGCAGGCTGTCAAGTGTCAAGGATATTATAAGCTAGGATTCTACTTTCTTCCTGAAATTCTACTTTCTTCCTGTATTGTGTTGATCGTGTATCTGTAAATTGATCACAATCTGCAAGTCAAGTTACTATACTATGAATAAGTAGGCGTGTTCGAGATCTGAATAGTATATTATTGTTGACAATTGGTCAAAGTTCACTTTAACCTTATGAAAATTTGGATACGATGAACAAAAGTATTTTCTAGTTTATTTTGGGGTTGTTAACCCAAATTTCATGAATCAACAATCAACATTATACAAGGATTGGGTATGAACTTTTTCTTAATATTTTATATGATAATAATAGTCCAATTTTGTAATGTTTTTGTTATTTTAAGCATAATTTTCATTCACTTTAGCGAGGCAGCCCTACACAAGTGTGTGTCTTAACAATTACTTGCATGCTTCGCTACCACGCAGTGCCCTGTATATTATGCAATGCCCTATACATTACGCAGTGCCCTGTACATACGACGGCAAATTTACAAAATACGCCAAACTTCAAGGGCTTGCCGTAACCAAATACGCCAGGCAAAAAATTATAACGCAACCTCTGTACTGTATGTAAGGGGGTCATCTCACTGGTCTGTTTTGCAATGAGGCCCATGGAGGCATAAGGTCAAATAGTCATACTTATAAGAAAGAAACACAAAATGGAGGAAAGATTTGAAGACATTAAAGGATTAGTTCAGTGGTCAAGCATGTCCCATCTTATATAAAAGAGGACTTCAAAAGAAACAAAATAGTGAAGAAACCATTGCAAAATCTTATTCTGTTAAGGAGCTATTCAAGTTTAAAGTTTGGTATCATTTCTGTAGAAACGACTGAAATCAGACTAGTTATTATGTCACTACCTCAGATTCCTCAAAGTCTTAATGTATTTTAAAGAAAGTTTATTTAATCTTTTCACTATCTAAATTATTTTTCCTCAAACTTTCTTCAGGTGGTATATTATAAATAACCTTCCTAGATTCAGTTGTACTACTTTTTTGACATATCCCATGGTTTTAAGCCACAAAATCACATTACAAAATATGATAGAATACATCAAGACTTTGAAGAATCTGAGGCTATGACATTACAACTAGTCTGATTTCAGTTCTTTCTACACAAATAATACCAAAGTTTAAACTTAGATACCTCCTTAATGGAATGAGATTTTTGAATGCTTTCTTCACCATTTTGTTTCTATTGAAGTCCTCTTTCATATAAGATGGACATGCTTGACCACTGAACTAATCCTTTAATATCTTCTTAACAGAATAAGATTTTGTAATGCTTTCTTCACCATTCTGTTTCTATTGAAGTCCTCTTTCATATAAGATGGACTTGCTTGACCACTGTACTAATCCGCTAAGCTTGAATATCTCCTTAACGTAATAAGATTTTGTAATGCTTTCTTCACCCTCCTTCATATGAAATAGACTTGCTTGACCACTGAACTAATCCTTTAATATCTCTTTAACAGAATAAGATTTTTTAATGCTTTCTTCACCATTCTGTTTCTATTGAAGTCCTCTTTCATATAAGATGGTCTTGCGTGACCACTAAACTAATCCTTTAAGCTTGAGTATCTCCTTAACGAAATAAGATTTTGTAATGCTTTTTTCGCTATTCTGTTTCTATTAAAATCCTCTTTCATATAAGATGCACTTGCTTGATCACTGAACTAATCCTTTAAATGTTCGACAATGATAAAATGCAAAGAAATTAACTTTAAAGATAACGTATTTGAAAGGACTACTGTACTGACACATGCAGTGTTGCTTACACTTGAGCGGTACTGTATCAGAGATCGCGTTAATGACAAATTTGTCGTATATTACGCCATGGCTACACTTTTGTTGGTTATACTTTTGTAGACATAGCATCAGAGGTACCAGTTTCAATCCCCAGTGGGTCTTCCATTCACCAGTACTTCACAACTGGTTTATCAAACAACCGTGAACATCTCTCTTTAACCTTAGCTGTTGAGGAAGAGATGAAAAATACCCATGAAGTTCAATATCAACCATTTCAATATTAACCATTCAATATTAACCGTTCAATATTAACCGTTTGGAATTGTAAACATAATCATTGAAAAAATATTCAAATTTCTGGTTTGCTCAGTAAATTAGCTGTACATTTTCTAAGACTTGAAATCAAAACAAAAAATCAAAGAAGTAGATCAAATCTCCAAGCTGTCACTCACACAAATATTACAAATTATGCAATATCACGAATCTTCAAATTTGATTAGTCATTGAAATCTTCAAGTTATATACCATGACAACCAAGTTTAAAGGCACCTTTTCGAAATTATGCTGCATGAGAAAAAAAATACTGATAGTTGGTGTTTAAAGCAAAATCAACACAGTGTATCTTAGACCCTCTTCCAACCTGGCTTTTGAAAAAAAACATAAATATTTTCTTACCAACTCTCACAAGTCTGATCAATCTCTTGCTCGAAAATGACAAATTTCCTTCTAATGGAAAGAGGCCATGGTCAAGCCTCTGCTTTAGAGTTAATCTATTCTAATTTTCGACCTGTGAGCAATTTTAGTTTTGTTTCTAAATGAACAGAATGAGTAAGTCATTGATCAAATGATTGCCCATACCGACAAACACGACCTAATACCTACTGTAGCCTTCAGTCAGGCTTCCAACCTTTTCACAGCACTGAAACAGCTCTTGCAAAAGTACAGTCAGATATTTTGTTCCAATTAGACAACAGAAAATGTGTCATATTAGTTCTTTTAGACCTTAGTGCCGCCTTCGTCAATCGTCACCATTGACTATACCAGGTTGCTTAAAGCTCTGATTGAGTGTTTTGGTGTTGAGGCTGCTGTGTATAACTGGTTTCAATCTTATTTGACACAAAGAACACAAACTGTTCTCATAAATTATGTCAAATCCAAACCATTTCAGCTAAAGCTTGGGGTTCCACAAGGTTCATGTTGTGGACCTTATCTTTTTTACTTGGTTTGCCAGTTCCTTATTTGAAATTATGAAGTCAATCTTACCTAGTATACATGGGTATGCTGATGATCATTGCTTATATATGACACTAGATGTAAGGCAGCCTTTACTTGCCTACTAATCTATTGAACATAATAAAAATTGTCTGAAAGTGGTTAAAGATTGGATGTTGTATAACAAACTCAAATTGAACAATGCAAAAACAGAAGTGATTTTATTTGGGTCAAATACACAATTGGCAAAATTTAATGTCGACCAAATCACTGTTGGCAATTCAGCTGTTGACATATCTTCCACTGTTAAGTATCTTGATGCATGCATGGCTAGATAAGAATTGATCTCTGTCTGACTTTACTAGCATCAAATGTAAGGTTGCATTTCATCACCTATATAACATTAAAAAATGTGCTAAATTTCTGAATCAAACAGCCATTTCTACCCTGGTTAAATCACTTGTCCACAGCTGTCTTGACTATTGCAATGTCCTCCTCACTGAAATCCCTGCTTATAATTTAATTAAACTCCAACGCATCCAACATTTTGCTGCAAGAATCATAACCAAATCTCAACTCCACTCCATCCCTTGGTCTGCTAAAGAAATTGCACTGGTTACCAGTCCATTACAGAATTAAATTCAAAGTCCTTTGCTCATTTATAAGTCACTTAATAATTTGGCTCCTATTAGATTAACTGAAATGTTTCATTTGATTAATACCAACTACTTTTTGTGTTCTCAAAGTAAAATCTCTCTTAAAGCCCCCAAAACCAAAACAACATTTGGTGATCGCTCCCACAGTATTTTTTGCCCTAAGCTCTGGAATGCCCTTCCTTCATCTTTTCAATTTGCCCCGTCTCTCAACATTAAAAAAAACTCAAGACCCACCTTTTAAAGAAGCCTTCGATGCACCCAGTAATTTTTATTAACATTGTTTCATTTTTTTATTTTTTTTCCTATTGCCTTGTTTGTTAGGCGCATTTGAATAGTATTTTAACTAGAAAATGTGCCATATAAATTCCATATATTATCATATTATCATAACGAAAAGTGCTAAAATGGCACTGTGCCACTATGAAGTTTAAGCCATAGGTAATTAGCAAAAAAGATTTGTAATATTTACATAACGTACACTGTTAAATGTTATTTGATGCAGGAATTATGAGCTTCATCGCAGTAAAATCTATTAACCCTTACTCTACCAAAGCATTTGAGATTACAAGTGTTATTTTAGAAACTTTTTGAAAAGGGCTTTTTCACAAATTTATTTTCATTTTCTACTGTAATAAGTTTATGTTATATGAAAGCTAAGACTGAACTTACATTGGTTTGCATAATTTTTTGTCAAATATGCAAATTTATGCAAATAAGGTCATTAATTTATATTATTAGATGTCCTAAAACTGCTATCTTTGTGATATTCTGCTTTCTTGTGGCTAATTAGAGAAAAAATTATTGATAGAAATTATGAATTGCTGAAAGAAGGACCTTTCATATGATAGTACTCTTGATTTTTTTGGAGCAAGGAAAAAATTAATACGTCAATTTTAATTTTTTTGGGCTTTTTTTACCTAAAAGTTGACCTCTGATTTTGCCAATGATCTATCTGATAGGATTTGGCACTATACTTTCCTATAAGCATGCATTGTTTCTGTCTATGACACACGAAACTAATATAATATAAAAAGGAAATGTTTTCACCAATATTTTAATATAAATGTTATGCAAATGTTATGCAAATTATCTAATTACCTCATTTATTATGCACAGGCTTGAAATTTTCAGTTTATGAGCCAATTTCCGCCATTGGAAGCTTTGAAAATACTTATATTTATTCAGGATATACTGAAAGTCTTGTAGAAATTTACTTTTGTTGATTCCTATAGGAATTTTCCAGGAAAAGTTACTCAAAATGGTTCAGAGCATTAGTAATCATGTTGACGTTGCCAAACTTGGTATCCTTCAGTGATAGTTGGTACCGCATATGAAATGTCAACAAATTTGTCCAAATACAGGAAAATCTTTAAGAGAAATACAATTTCAACTGTTTCCAAGGAAATACAGGGTTGGGGTGGGGTTGGGGTTCTGGCTTATTTAAATTGGGAGGGGGGACTAGAGGTAATGCCATCCCCCAAAATATGGCCCTCTTCCATGATCCAAATTGCTTTAAAGAAAATAATTTCCCCTACATGAGACAGCTTGGCCCCCACCATGAGACTGCTTGGCCTCCACCATGAGACTGCTTGGCCCCCACCATGGGTCTCTTGCCCCAACATGTGTCTCTTGCCCCAACATGTGTATCTTTCCAACAACATGGGATCCTTTCCCCTTAAAATTTTAATCCCACTCCACTGCACCACAACCTCACAACATGGAATCGAAAATTTGCGAAATAGGTATATGGGCACTGTTGCACTACAAATTAAAGATTGATCTGTAAGGTTTTATCCAAAATTACTATAATAAAGACAATTCATGTTAATCACGTCGGATTTTAGTGACCCATTTACTTGTTTAAATTCCTTACAAGTAAATAATCCAAATTACTTTGTTTTTGCTTATTTTTGAACGAATCAGAATTAACGTTAGCTATGTCTAACGTTAAGCCTAACGAGTAACATTAGTAAGCATGAAGTATAAAAAATGCACTCTCCATTTTAAAAATTTAAAAATCATTTCACCTGCTTCTGATAATCTTTAGGCCTCTTCTGGGTTGGGTCCAGGTACTAAAAGATCTTCATCACTGGCGATAAGTCTTCTAAGATTTCCTAAGCCTCAGTTTCACTTGCAGATTCGAAATACACATTCTTCTGTCGTCTCAACGTAAATGTCAAAAAATCTAACTCGAGTGATGTAGCTATAAAACGTTTTAGCAATGATCGAGGGGGTATGTCTTTTATTGCAGCAATCCATGCGAAAGCACATTGTTTTTGTACAGAATGGTGTTTGAAACTTTTCATTATGATATAGGGGTGGATCACACAATTTTTAACAAAAAGGGTAAATATCCAAAATCACAACATTTTACATATTTTACAAATAATTCAAAAATTATGACCAGGTATGAGCCAAATTTGATTAGATTTGAACAATATGACTTGTCTACTACATATTATATAAAAAAAGAAAATATCTAAATTTATTTTCAATTTTTGTAAAGTTTTCAAAAATATGCATTTTTTGCGACATTTTAAACAAAAAGTGAAATTTCTTAATGTTTGGACAAACTTTACTGAAAAAAAGAGTTTGGTCCTTCCCTTTCCCCAATTTTTTTTTCCCCCCCCAATTTTTTTTTATGAAAGATCTTTCCGAGTTCTTTGCATTGAAACTATTTGCACCCCAATAGGATTTTGGTAAGGTCCCAATTTTATTTTTAGAAAAAGGTAGTTTCAAAACGGCGATATTATCGCCGTGTGGTAGAGTAAGGGTTAACAGCTGTGAAAGTAGCAGAAAATATCATCAAAATCAATTGAAAATTGATAATTTTACAACATTGTGAATTTTCAGGAATCTACTGTAGTTGCATAATTTGATGTTGGTTTGTGATATATGAGTGGCTGGCTGTAGTATTTTCTTAAAGAGGGAGGCTTGCTCAGTAAAATTGTGTGAAGAGAACGCTAATGTCACTTCTGTTTGTGGAACGTACAAGATCCCTGTCTGTTTGTACAGTCAGACAGTGGCACGTTGTGTGTGTGTGTGATGTTTCATGCACAGGTTAATGCACTGAGTGCATAACGTTATGACGAAACGATAAACTGGTTTTTGGCTCATCATCCTTTTATGGGATTTGAGCTCATGCGATGTCTAACTTAAGAGCCAGGTTCTCGCCGGATACGTTTGGAATTTTGCAACATTTATCATATCCTAAGCGTCTTTTGAATATTTTGCTGTGCTGCTATGTTTGTTTGAAATAGATCGATATGTTGATACAATAACAGTGCATATTGTTGCATAGTTTTAACGACTTTTGCATTCCAAAAATCACTAAAAAGGTTTCAAATGCTCGGATTTCGCTCGGCGCAGTTCGAGTGAATTCAGCATATATCATAACATTGGCTTAAGGCAATACCACCGAATGCCTCTGATGGAAAGAAAACTCTGCTTTCAATGGTTCGAGCCTTAAACTATAGTTTGACACATGCGCTAATTGTGCTTAATATCCGTTTGGGATCTGTCCCACAGTATAGCCAAATTGGAACAATTGATAGCTCGTTTGGGCTATAAACTTGGGGTTTAAAACTGTTAAACAGGGCCTACCCTGAATAGGCTATCCTATCATGCAGATACCGCAGTTAAGACTTTAAAATCACCAAAGCATAAACAATCAAAATCCAGGTTGAGTCCACTGCCACATTACACACATGAGCTGGCCTGCAGTAATATTATCTATAATAACTTGCCTATTCTCAAGAAGTTTGTTTGCATATTGTTGATGCATAAAATTGCGAGTTTATTCTTGATGTGTATTTGTTCAGGGGTCGAGTAAGTGGTCCATCTTTGACAAGAGAACTTTGTAAAGGATTAGTTCAGTGGTCAAGCATGTCCATCTTATAAAAAAGAGGACTTAAAAAAAATCTTATTTCGCTAAGGAGATATTCAAGTTTAAAGCTGGCGTATACATTCTCAATTGTTAATGTATTTCTATTAATTTTTTCACTATTTAGATAATCTTTCCTCGCTCAGGCGGTATATTATTAATTCAGTTTTACTACTTTTTGACATATTCCATGGGTTTTTAAGCCACAAAATGGAGACCAAAATATGATAGAATATACAAAGAATTTGAGAAATATGAGGTTATAACATCACAAATAGTCTGATTTCAATTGTTTCTACACAAATAATACCAAACTTTAAACTTAAATATCTCTGTAACGGAATAAGATTTTTGAATGCTTTTGTCACTATTTTGTTTCTTTTGAAGTCCTCTTTCATATAAGATATACTTGCTTGACCCTGAAATTATCCTTGAATTTTTTTAGTTATATGTTGTTATAATGATTACCACTAGAAGTGTGTTTGTTGGATGCTATTATTGATTAATTGTGCTTCATTAATTGCAATAATTAATTATTTGCTTAGAATGGCCAATGTATTAGCCAGTTAGCTGTATGAGTAAAATATATCATAGTTAAAATCATGTCTTGTTGTAAGGATGCAAAATCCATCTTGATTTTTTACAGCAGTATTTTGCTGTTTTTTTTATAATTTTTTTAATTTCAACTTCACTCAAAAGCAAGCATTGTTTTGATAAAATTTACATCATATTACAGTTGAGGCCCAAGTTTCTTAGGCTCTCTTGAAAAACAGTTTTCACATTTTCAAACAATATTTAAGCTCCAATACGCAGTGGGGCAGCTTGAGTCCTGGCATGCCTGGGGCCTGTGCGGATTTTGGCCTCAGTCTGCAGCGATGTCGGAACTACTCTTATACATACCTACCTCGAAAACATATGTTGAGCTACTACATCATTTATGTTCTAGCATCACAACCAGTGGTACCGCCAGGGGTTTGATATTGGTGAGGGGGGGGGGGGGGAGGAAACAAAGCTTTTCGGCATGTGGTCAAGGAGCCCGCCTAAGGGTTTAGGGACAAAGACATGGTGGAGGTCGTGGGGGCGAAGCCCATGGGAAACCTCGCATATTCCAAGATTTAGATGCCCCAAAAAAACTGAATATCAAAGACAGCTTTTAAAAACTAAATTAGGATGATTACGAAGGATCTAGTATAGCAGCATACAATTTTCCAATGATAAAGACTACCCCCCCTCCCCACCTTCATTAAAAAATGTCAAAAATAGCCATTTGGACAAAATATATTTTTTTACATTTTAAACATTGTCATGTCCCCCATGCCCCCACGTGACAGCGCCATGGATTACAACAATATTATAGCTCCCACTTGCATTTCTCCAAAACAAAATAAATATCAAACATGTATTTCTTTCCTACTCAAATTAACTACCCACCAATAAAAACAAGCTTGTAACCGCCCCGAAATATATGTTGAGCTACTACATCATTGATGTTCTATTTTTTTCAACATGTTTGTCAGAAAGAAATAGTCAAAGTGAAATATTAGGAAGATAATACTACAATAGTACTATAGTCACTAAATGAAAATACTTATGACAAAAAATAAGACAAAAGCAAAAACTGATATAAATGAATCTGCCAGGGCTTGAACTCACAACTGTTGATTTAAAAAAGAACAGAAGTCTAGCACCTCAACCACCTGTGCTTTAATGAGTGTCGTAGAATTCGGGGAGTTCTATCTAATAAATACCGTGAAATAAGAGCCAACGAATTGTGCAGCAATTTGTCGAAATTTTAACCAATCAAATCATTTGAATTGAATTATAATCATTGTGATATGACGATTTCACCTTTTAAGTTAAGAAAAGATATTCAAAGAATTACTTGAAGTTTTTAAGCTGTTTGCTCAGCCGTATGTTGAGCATTTATCGAATATACAACCAATGTTTGATAACCTTAGCTTGGAATCTATTTGAGTTATTTCCGAAATTCAAAGATTATTTTAGCCCCAATTCAAGAGATCTTCTAAAAGGCTAGAGGCCATTAAGTAAGTCTGTAGGCTTGTAGGTGTGAATGATAATTTATTGCACACTAGCTGTCATGAAATCATTATGGGACCATTAATGAAATTCCCTTTTCACACTTGGCAGTCTCTAGCCACCAAGATACATGATATCTAATCAGCCTCCATATTGATGAGGCTATAGAAAGCGTGAACTGCTATGTGAAAATCATGTGTGGCCATTTTTCTTGCAGTAAGTTCGAGCATGAGTAAACACAGTTTAGAGTTTGAAGATACCGCATGCCCTACCATTACATTTAGAATGGGGAAGATATGCAATCTTGTTATCTATAAATGTTTGTCAGACTTTTTATAGTAAATGCAGATTCGGCAGCCATGTCTGGCTTATTGTACAGTGCATTACATAAACCTGGCACACTGTTATTACTGATCCTACATAAGATACATTTATGAACCTCATACCTTATGCATGCGGTACAAGTGATATTGCAGAATGGC